>OX578146.1:102724248-103324248 GCA_951213105.1 Amaurobius ferox
TAGAAACACATCCTGATGAATCAAAATTAAAAGTATTATTTTAGAAAAATATTAAAATTTGTACAACAATAGAAATTATATTTAAGAATATCTAGAAAGAATGTATCATGTATAAAATTCCGAAAACACGTTCCAATAAAACACGCTCCAGCTTCTCACTAAGTGGGATATATATATATATATATATATATTCCAATTTTATTTTAAAATACTAGAAACACATTCTGATGAATCAAAATTAAAAGTATTATTTTAGAAAAATATTAAAATTTGTACAACAATAGAAATTATATTTAAGAATATCTAGAAAGAATGTATCATGTATAAAATTCCGAAAACACGTTCCAATAAAACACGCTCCAGCTTCTCACTAAGTGGGATATATATATATATATATATATTCCAATTTTATTTTAAAATACTAGAAACACATCCTGATGAATCAAAATTAAAAGTATTATTTTAGAAAAATATTAAAATTTGTACAACAATAGAAATTATATTTAAGAATATCTAGAAAGAATGTATCATGTATAAAATTCCGAAAACACGTTCCAATAAAACACGCTCCAGCTTCTCACTAAGTGGGATATATATATATATATATATTCCAATTTTATTTTAAAATACTAGAAACACATCCTGATGAATCAAAATTAAAAGTATTATTTTAGAAAAATATTAAAATTTGTACAACAATAGAAATTATATTTAAGAATATCTAGAAAGAATGTATCATGTATAAAATTCCGAAAACACGTTCCAATAAAACACGCTCCATCTTCTCACTAAGTGGGATATATATATATATATATATTCCAATTTTATTTTAAAATACTAGAAACACATCCTGATGAATCAAAATTAAAAGTATTATTTTAGAAAAATATTAAAATTTGTACAACAATAGAAATTATATTTAAGAATATCTAGAAAGAATGTATCATGTATAAAATTCCGAAAACACGTTCCAATAAAACACGCTCCAGCTTCTCACTAAGTGGGATATATATATATATATATATATTCCAATTTTATTTTAAAATACTAGAAACACATCCTGATGAATTTGTACAACAATACTAATTTGTACAACAATAGAAATTATATTTAAGAATATCTAGAAAGAATGTATCATGTATAAAATTCCGAAAACACGTTCCAATAAAACACGCTCCAGCTTCTCACTAAGTGGGATATATATATATATATATATATATTCCAATTTTATTTTAAAATACTAGAAACACATCCTGATGAATCAAAATTAAAAGTATTATTTTAGAAAAATATTAAAATTTGTACAACAATAGAAATTATATTTAAGAATATCTAGAAAGAATGTATCATGTATAAAATTCCGAAAACACGTTCCAATAAAACACGCTCCAGCTTCTCACTAAGTGGGATATATATATATATATATATATAAAATATATATATATATATATATATATATATATATTTTAAAATAAAATTGGAAGATATATATATATATATATATATTCCAATTTTATTTTAAAATACTAGAAACACATCCTGATGAATCAAAATTAAAAGTATTATTTTAGAAAAATATTAAAATTTGTACAACAATAGAAATTATATTTAAGAATATCTAGAAAGAATGTATCATGTATAAAATTCCGAAAACACGTTCCAATAAAACACGCTCCAGCTTCTCACTAAGTGGGATATATATATATATATATATATATATTCCAATTTTATTTTAAAATACTAGAAACACATCCTGATGAATCAAAATTAAAAGTATTATTTTAGAAAAATATTAAAATTTGTACAACAATAGAAATTATATTTAAGAATATCTAGAAAGAATGTATCATGTATAAAATTCCGAAAACACGTTCCAATAAAACACGCTCCAGCTTCTCACTAAGTGGGATATATATATATATATATATATATTCCAATTTCATTTTAAAATACTAGAAACACATCCTGATGAATCAAAATTAAAAGTATTATTTTAGAAAAATATTAAAATTTGTACAACAATAGAAATTATATTTAAGAATATCTAGAAAGAATGTATCATGTATAAAATTCCGAAAACACGTTCCAATAAAACACGCTCCAGCTTCTCACTAAGTGGGATATATATATATATATATATATTCCAATTTTATTTTAAAATACTAGAAACACATCCTGATGAATCAAAATTAAAAGTATTATTTTAGAAAAATATTAAAATTTGTACAACAATAGAAATTATATTTAAGAATATCTAGAAAGAATGTATCATGTATAAAATTCCGAAAACACGTTCCAATAAAACACGCTCCAGCTTCTCACTAAGTGGGATATATATATATATATATATTCCAATTTTATTTTTAAATACTAGAAACACATCCTGATGAATCAAAATTAAAAGTATTATTTTAGAAAAATATTAAAATTTGTACAACAATAGAAATTATATTTAAGAATATCTAGAAAGAATGTATCATGTATAAAATTCCGAAAACACGTTCCAATAAAACACGCTCCAGCTTCTCACTAAGTGGGATATATATATATATATATATATTCCAATTTTATTTTAAAATACTAGAAACACATCCTGATGAATCAAAATTAAAAGTATTATTTTAGAAAAATATTAAAATTTGTACAACAATAGAAATTATATTTAAGAATATCTAGAAAGAATGTATCATGTATAAAATTCCGAAAACACGTTCCAATAAAACACGCTCCAGCTTCTCACTAAGTGGGATATATATATATATATATATTCCAATTTTATTTTAAAATACTAGAAACACATCCTGATGAATCAAAATTAAAAGTATTATTTTAGAAAAATATTAAAATTTGTACAACAATAGAAATTATATTTAAGAATATCTAGAAAGAATGTATCATGTATAAAATTCCGAAAACACGTTCCAATAAAACACGCTCCAGCTTCTCACTAAGTGGGATATATATATATATATATATTCCAATTTTATTTTAAAATACTAGAAACACATCCTGATGAATCAAAATTAAAAGTATTATTTTAGAAAAATATTAAAATTTGTACAACAATAGAAATTATATTTAAGAATATCTAGAAAGAATGTATCATGTATAAAATTCCGAAAACACGTTCCAATAAAACACGCTCCAGCTTCTCACTAAGTGGGATATATATATATATTCCAATTTTATTTTAAAATACTAGAAACACATCCTGATGAATCAAAATTAAAAGTATTATTTTAGAAAAATATTAAAATTTGTACAACAATAGAAATTATATTTAAGAATATCTAGAAAGAATGTATCATGTATAAAATTCCGAAAACACGTTCCAATAAAACACGCTCCAGCTTCTCACTAAGTGGGATATATATATATATATATATTCCAATTTTATTTTAAAATACTAGAAACACATCCTGATGAATCAAAATTAAAAGTATTATTTTAGAAAAATATTAAAATTTGTACAACAATAGAAATTATATTTAAGAATATCTAGAAAGAATGTATCATGTATAAAATTCCGAAAACACGTTCCAATAAAACACGCTCCAGCTTCTCACTAAGTGGGATATATATATATATATATATTCCAATTTTATTTTAAAATACTAGAAACACATCCTGATGAATCAAAATTAAAAGTATTATTTTAGAAAAATATTAAAATTTGTACAACAATAGAAATTATATTTAAGAATATCTAGAAAGAATGTATCATGTATAAAATTCCGAAAACACGTTCCAATAAAACACGCTCCAGCTTCTCACTAAGTGGGATATATATATATATATATATATATTCCAATTTTATTTTAAAATACTAGAAACACATCCTGATGAATCAAAATTAAAAGTATTATTTTAGAAAAATATTAAAATTTGTACAACAATAGAAATTATATTTAAGAATATCTAGAAAGAATGTATCATGTATAAAATTCCGAAAACACGTTCCAATAAAACACGCTCCAGCTTCTCACTAAGTGGGATATATATATATATATATATTCCAATTTTATTTTAAAATACTAGAAACACATCCTGATGAATCAAAATTAAAAGTATTATTTTAGAAAAATATTAAAATTTGTACAACAATAGAAATTATATTTAAGAATATCTAGAAAGAATGTATCATGTATAAAATTCCGAAAACACGTTCCAATAAAACACGCTCCAGCTTCTCACTAAGTGGGATATATATATATATATATATTCCAATTTTATTTTAAAATACTAGAAACACATCCTGATGAATCAAAATTAAAAGTATTATTTTAGAAAAATATTAAAATTTGTACAACAATAGAAATTATATTTAAGAATATCTAGAAAGAATGTATCATGTATAAAATTCCGAAAACACGTTCCAATAAAACACGCTCCAGCTTCTCACTAAGTGGGATATATATATATATATATATATTCCAATTTTATTTTAAAATACTAGAAACACATCCTGATGAATCAAAATTAAAAGTATTATTTTAGAAAAATATTAAAATTTGTACAACAATAGAAATTATATTTAAGAATATCTAGAAAGAATGTATCATGTATAAAATTCCGAAAACACGTTCCAATAAAACACGCTCCAGCTTCTCACTAAGTGGGATATATATATATATATATATATTCCAATTTTATTTTAAAATACTAGAAACACATCCTGATGAATCAAAATTAAAAGTATTATTTTAGAAAAATATTAAAATTTGTACAACAATAGAAAATATATTTAAGAATATCTAGAAAGAATGTATCATGTATAAAATTCCGAAAACACGTTCCAATAAAACACGCTCCAGCTTCTCACTAAGTGGGATATATATATATATATATATATATATATATTCCAATTTTATTTTAAAATACTAGAAACACATCCTGATGAATCAAAATTAAAAGTATTATTTTAGAAAAATATTAAAATTTGTACAACAATAGAAATTATATTTAAGAATATCTAGAAAGAATGTATCATGTATAAAATTCCGAAAACACGTTCCAATAAAACACGCTCCAGCTTCTCACTAAGTGGGATATATATATATATATATATATATTCCAATTTTATTTTAAAATACTAGAAACACATCCTGATGAATCAAAATTAAAAGTATTATTTTAGAAAAATATTAAAATTTGTACAACAATAGAAATTATATTTAAGAATATCTAGAAAGAATGTATCATGTATAAAATTCCGAAAACACGTTCCAATAAAACACGCTCCAGCTTCTCACTAAGTGGGATATATATATATATATATATATTCCAATTTTATTTTAAAATACTAGAAACACATCCTGATGAATCAAAATTAAAAGTATTATTTTAGAAAAATATTAAAATTTGTACAACAATAGAAATTATATTTAAGAATATCTAGAAAGAATGTATCATGTATAAAATTCCGAAAACACGTTCCAATAAAACACGCTCCAGCTTCTCACTAAGTGGGATATATATATATATATATATATTCCAATTTTATTTTAAAATACTAGAAACACATCCTGATGAATCAAAATTAAAAGTATTATTTTAGAAAAATATTAAAATTTGTACAACAATAGAAATTATATTTAAGAATATCTAGAAAGAATGTATCATGTATAAAATTCCGAAAACACGTTCCAATAAAACACGCTCCAGCTTCTCACTAAGTGGGATATATATATATATATATATTCCAATTTTATTTTAAAATACTAGAAACACATCCTGATGAATCAAAATTAAAAGTATTATTTTAGAAAAATATTAAAATTTGTACAACAATAGAAATTATATTTAAGAATATCTAGAAAGAATGTATCATGTATAAAATTCCGAAAACACGTTCCAATAAAACACGCTCCAGCTTCTCACTAAGTGGGATATATATATATATATATATTCCAATTTTATTTTAAAATACTAGAAACACATCCTGATGAATCAAAATTAAAAGTATTATTTTAGAAAAATATTAAAATTTGTACAACAATAGAAATTATATTTAAGAATATCTAGAAAGAATGTATCATGTATAAAATTCCGAAAACACGTTCCAATAAAACACGCTCCAGCTTCTCACTAAGTGGGATATATATATATATATATATATTCCAATTTTATTTTAAAATACTAGAAACACATCCTGATGAATCAAAATTAAAAGTATTATTTTAGAAAAATATTAAAACTTGCACAACAATAGAAATTATATTTAAGAATATCTAAAAAGACGTATCATGTATAAAATTCCGAAAACACGTTCCAATAAAACACGCTCCAGCTTCTCACTAAGTGGGATATATATATATATATATATATTCCAATTTTATTTTAAAATACTAGAAACACATCCTGATGAATCAAAATTAAAAGTATTATTTTAGAAAAATATTAAAATTTGTACAACAATAGAAATTATATTTAAGAATATCTAGAAAGAATGTATCATGTATAAAATTCCGAAAACACGTTCCAATAAAACACGCTCCAGCTTCTCACTAAGTGGGATATATATATATATATATATATTCCAATTTTATTTTAAAATACTAGAAACACATCCTGATGAATCAAAATTAAAAGTATTATTTTAGAAAAATATTAAAATTTGTACAACAATAGAAATTATATTTAAGAATATCTAGAAAGAATGTATCATGTATAAAATTCCGAAAACACGTTCCAATAAAACACGCTCCAGCTTCTCACTAAGTGGGATATATATATATATATATATTCCAATTTTATTTTAAAATACTAGAAACACATCCTGATGAATCAAAATTAAAAGTATTATTTTAGAAAAATATTAAAATTTGTACAACAATAGAAATTATATTTAAGAATATCTAGAAAGAATGTATCATGTATAAAATTCCGAAAACACGTTCCAATAAAACACGCTCCAGCTTCTCACTAAGTGGGATATATATATATATATATATTCCAATTTTATTTTAAAATACTAGAAACACATCCTGATGAATCAAAATTAAAAGTATTATTTTAGAAAAATATTAAAATTTGTACAACAATAGAAATTATATTTAAGAATATCTAGAAAGAATGTATCATGTATAAAATTCCGAAAACACGTTCCAATAAAACACGCTCCAGCTTCTCACTAAGTGGGATATATATATATATATATATATATTCCAATTTTATTTTAAAATACTAGAAACACATCCTGATGAATCAAAATTAAAAGTATTATTTTAGAAAAATATTAAAACTTGCACAACAATAGAAATTATATTTAAGAATATCTAAAAAGACGTATCATGTATAAAATTCCGAAAACACGTTCCAATAAAACACGCTCCAGCTTCTCACTAAGTGGGATATATATATATATATATATATTCCAATTTTATTTTAAAATACTAGAAACACATCCTGATGAATCAAAATTAAAAGTATTATTTTAGAAAAATATTAAAACTTGCACAACAATAGAAATTATATTTAAGAATATCTAAAAAGACGTATCATGTATAAAATTCCGAAAACACGTTCCAATAAAACACGCTCCAGCTTCTCACTAAGTGGGATATATATATATATATATATATTCCAATTTTATTTTAAAATACTAGAAACACATCCTGATGAATCAAAATTAAAAGTATTATTTTAGAAAAATATTAAAATTTGTACAACAATAGAAATTATATTTAAGAATATCTAGAAAGAATGTATCATGTATAAAATTCCGAAAACACGTTCCAATAAAACACGCTCCAGCTTCTCACTAAGTGGGATATATATATATATATATATATTCCAATTTTATTTTAAAATACTAGAAACACATCCTGATGAATCAAAATTAAAAGTATTATTTTAGAAAAATATTAAAATTTGTACAACAATAGAAATTATATTTAAGAATATCTAGAAAGAATGTATCATGTATAAAATTCCGAAAACACGTTCCAATAAAACACGCTCCAGCTTCTCACTAAGTGGGATATATATATATATATATATTCCAATTTTATTTTAAAATACTAGAAACACATCCTGATGAATCAAAATTAAAAGTATTATTTTAGAAAAATATTAAAATTTGTACAACAATAGAAATTATATTTAAGAATATCTAGAAAGAATGTATCATGTATAAAATTCCGAAAACACGTTCCAATAAAACACGCTCCAGCTTCTCACTAAGTGGGATATATATATATATATATATTCCAATTTTATTTTAAAATACTAGAAACACATCCTGATGAATCAAAATTAAAAGTATTATTTTAGAAAAATATTAAAATTTGTACAACAATAGAAATTATATTTAAGAATATCTAGAAAGAATGTATCATGTATAAAATTCCGAAAACACGTTCCAATAAAACACGCTCCAGCTTCTCACTAAGTGGGATATATATATATATATATATATTCCAATTTTATTTTAAAATACTAGAAACACATCCTGATGAATCAAAATTAAAAGTATTATTTTAGAAAAATATTAAAACTTGCACAACAATAGAAATTATATTTAAGAATATCTAAAAAGACGTATCATGTATAAAATTCCGAAAACACGTTCCAATAAAACACGCTCCAGCTTCTCACTAAGTGGGATATATATATATATATATATATATATTCCAATTTTATTTTAAAATACTAGAAACACATCCTGATGAATCAAAATTAAAAGTATTATTTTAGAAAAATATTAAAACTTGCACAACAATAGAAATTATATTTAAGAATATCTAAAAAGACGTATCATGTATAAAATTCCGAGAACACGTTCCAATAAAACACGCTCCAACTTCTCACTAATCAACGTTTATGTTCTGTCCTTAATCTCAATACCTATCCTTCCTTTAAAGATAGGGTTAGATGCTAGCACTTTAAAAAAAATCTTTCTTGCAATATAGATCGCTCCAGAACTTAATGCTCTCCTCGAACAGAAATATTCGTCCCTGAGTTAGAAAGATGGTGCACTTGACTGTCACCATTCCTCACAAGGAAATATTTCCCTCCCACTGGAAAATCCATTTTTTGTCAAATGGTTTGTGAAGAAATTTTCTTTAACCTTTCCCTCTTCGTGACCTTTCAGAACAATATGGATCTTTTTCGAGATCTTGAATGATTCCGTTGGCATAAAAAAAAACTTTTCGAAAAACATATTTTATAATTCATTTTGGAATCTGTAAAATTCTTAAATGGAATAATTTAAGTTAGCAAAATTGATTGAATGAAAATGGAAATCCATTGTGTAATTTAATATCATTACTGTGGCTAATGATTTATTTCAGTTAATGCGGTTGATTGATGATAATTGATATAAACTCTTGAAATAAATTTAAGTAATGGTATGTTTGTAGAAAAAAGTTGCCAGACTTCATCTTAAATAATAAAAGATAATGTCTGTGTCTGTGTATGTTTTTGTGTATGTATTAGTCTCTGCACTAGGGTTGCAATGACGGGAAAAAAGAGGTTTATTCCCGGGAATAAATCGGGTTTTTTAAAGATCAATTTTGGACAAACAAACTAGGAATTTTGAAAGTTTCCAAAATGTGGGAATTTTCAGTCATTGCACTTTGCATTGTGAAAGGAAAATGTATGACCCTAAACTTATATTTATTTTTTACATTCGGTTTTTTAAATAGCCAGATGGATAGTTAGATCCAAGGAAAATATTTAAATTATGTGATTTTCCTATTACATATAACATTGAAATTTATTTCCAGAAAAAAATTATTTAATTTTTAAATATTTTATAGATCGAAATATTGAATCTGAACAATAAAATACTTATTATAAAGTGATGGATTTATTTATGTTCACTTAGTGTTGAATAATAATAAGAAATCTATATAATTCCCAAAAACATTTTAGTAATATTGTGACTAATATAATTTGCACATTTTCAACAAAATGTTTGTAATTATAAATTTTCAAAAATATTATTGTAATAGACTTTCCCTATAATACAAATACTCCATAAATTTATTTAAAGTGCTATATATCATTAAGATCTAAACTGCGTAATGTGATAATTAGCCAGTGTATATAAGAAAGGCATAAATTAGATTATTCCTATTAAAGTTCCCAATTCCGGTGTCGAAAGCCCAGGCCAGCCGACTCATCCGAAGATATAGAGCAACCCCCAATTCCGGTGTATAATTCCCGGGTTTAATCCCAAGTTTAATCCCGAGTTAAAAAATTCCTGGTTTTTTGCAACTCTACTCTGAACAGCATAGCAAAAAATCCAAGTATAGTACAACCACTAAATTCGGTACATTGGTAGTTTAGATCAGGTATTGAAATAATTCTGAGCGATTTTCTAAATTTGATTTGTTTTTTCAATTATTTAATATTGAATGCGAATATTCAGCAATTTCTTCATTAATTTGTTCTTTAGGGAGTGAAAATGTCATTACAGATACTTAATCTTAAAAAAATCGTTAAAATAAAAAAAAATGTTCGTTTCAACTAGTTATAAACGGAATCTGTAACACGGATTTCTTAAATTTTTTAAAACAATAACGTATTCGGGGTTTGGGAAAACTAGACGAATTCCAAAATTCCGACATCGGAAAATCATCTCACAATCCAATCTACATTCTCTTAGGAGGAGCCAAAGTGTATAATTTTACCCTCTTTTAATAGAGAATTACATAACTGGAGCAACCCGTTGATGCTGAAGATTTTTTAAGGTTTATAGGTGCTCGAAGTAATCAGGATATTTTCCTGACGGATAATTTCAATGGAAACGGCTGCGCATTGGCTGACGTCATTCAAATGTTAAGCAATTCTACTGATGAAATTTGGCGCACGCGCGTGACAGTCTGGAGAATCACCATTTGTCGCTCGACGTCCTATAAAAAGTTCAGAATTTTACAGTTGCTGATTTTTTAGAATAGTTGGATTTTATGAGTTGGAATCTAGGAATTCTAACCTATAGTTGGAATTCCTAGATAACTAATAGTTGGAATCTAGGAAGAGATTCTTAAGGAAAATACTGAATTTTTGGATTTATTAATCGGACTAAACACAGATATGCATTTAAATGGATATAGAATATTTAAATAAATGAGAGGCTTCGGGATGTACAGTCAGCGGTGTTATTGCACGGATGTTACACTGGTTTACAAAACACATCTCCGAGCTTATTCAAAAGTGTCCGGCCAGAGAAGCCAGCTAGTTATTTATAAAAAGAAATGAGCAATAGTGAACTTATTTTAGCCTTGTTTAGGGTTGCAATTAATTTGACCATTGCTAGGAATGGATAGCATTAAACCAACTCCGTAATTATCAAAACCAAATAGATATCAGTATATCATGTAATATTAATAGTATAGATAAATATATGACATAATAACGTTTTAGCTAGACATCCATGTACACTATAAAATGTCCCTTCGGGTGTTTTGTTTCCATTTCGAAAGAAATGTGGAAGTTTCTGCAGGAACGATCAAGTTTTTTTTCATTAAACAAATATTTTCGATTGAAGAAACTTTTTAACAAGATATGTTTTTCGCAGTTTAAAAGACAGTTTCTATCTATCGTGGGTATATTCATCAAGATACTAGGCCGACCAGCGATGATATCTTCTTTCTCTGACTTTTGGAGTTGGAGTTTTCACATATAACCGGAATTTGAACCTAATTTTCCAGGCAAGTTTGTAGTGGCTTTAAACAACAAGTTGCAGTTCTAGTAATTATTTCCGTATAAAATAACAATAGAGATCCAAATTTATTAAATCCAATTCTGTCAACTTCGTTTTTCTTAGAAAAGTAATAATTTTCATTGAGCAAAATATTTCGCATCATAGTGATTTTACTGTAATTAATCTGATTTACATAGGAAATATATTTAGTCTTTTTTTCTTCAATTTCTAGTTAAGGCCACTATATTGAAGGTATTGCTAATCCTAGGGGAAACAGTTAAGCTACTACAGCTATCCTAGGGGAAAATGAACGACATACTTTTATCTTATTGAGATTTAAGACACTTAACTTTTCTCTGATTTCACGATTTTGTGAAAAATGGAATTGAATTAGAATTAGTTTTATTATTGGTATTAATTTTATCAAAACTACTTCAGCCTACATATAAAACGCTCACATTATTTTAAAGAAGTGTTGAAGAATTCTCTCATTTCATTTGTTTCGCTTCGTAATGGAATTTTGGATTCTTCTAATAATGAGTACAAGAAAATAGCGACTCCCTCTTCGCCAATGTTGCTAATTCTTCTATGAAACCGATTCGGTGAGCAAAATAAATTAAAATTTTATCATGGTAGGTTGCTTGATTTAATTCACTTTTGCAAGTTGTCTTTAGAAAAACAAATACCACTAAAAAACAAATATATGATAAGCTTTTCTTGTACGTACCTTCTCGACCGTTGGAGTTGAGAGATTATTCTGCTTCCAACTTTTTATGTGATGATTTTCTTTGTATTTGGATTTTCATCAAACAGGGGCTACACAATTAGAATTTTTTAAAATTTTGTTTAATCTAAAACTGAACGTCTGTTTGTTTATTTGTTTGTATGTTTCGTATACAAATCCACGGTTTTTGATGAATTTTTATCAAATTAAGTATAATTATTCATTATTTCACTATATCCCGCCCGTGTTTAGAATTGCTACGATTAAGGTTTGTCTAGAAATTAATTAAAAAGAAAACACACAATTAAACTCTCTGTAGTATTATGATTGTGCAGACGATTTTTTACCCAAAATTTGTTTCAAAAAAATTATATCAAATTGCTTGGCGACGTAATTTAATTAAATGCTTTTCTACGACAGACGATTTTGATTCGATTTATACGATTGAAATAATAAAGACATAACGGTTCTGTTTTTGAACCTCAGATCCAGAAGAATATGGTTTTATTTTTGGGTACATGTGGATAGATCTGCTCATGCCCATCATAACCAGGACATCCTTAACACGTATCGGGGTCCCCAGGCAATAGTAAATTCTAAGGCGATCTATAAACACTTTCGTTTATAAAGTATATTAAACACGGAAGATGGGATCCTAGTACTTTCCGGTGCATTTGTATGTTTGTTTATTATCAAAAACGACGCAAGGGAATGATTCAGAATCTACTAAAAACTTCTTATCCCGGAAAACCAGTCGTGCTGCCAGCCAAAGTTTAAATAATTTAAATCCTAAGTGTAAAGTCTAACAGTTTAAAATCAAAATTATACCATACAATAAAATCTAGCTGCTTCAATTTTTAACGAAAGAAAGTTAGTTTTCTTGTTAAATTCTGTATTTAAGAAAAACAAGCTCCTGCTTTCTACCAAACACATGGATTTTTAAATCCTGAAGTCCAATTACATGAAGCAATTCTTTCCTGCGATCTTTCAGCAACATCATAAATTTCAATGAGAAAAAAAGGGTCCTGAATTGCTACAATTTTTTCGTGTTCAGCAATAAAAGTTGATCAACTCCTGCGCGCGTTATAATTAGAGGACGACAATATGTGACTTCACACCTCTCGATCCTCATTTACATCAAAGATAGGTGCTAATAATGCGAACTCTGTGATAGTCAGAGGGGGATATGATGTGGTAATTTTTCTATATTTTACTTAATTACAGGAATATACTAGATATTAAGATCACAATTCGATCGAGAACTATGAACACATCAAATTTAAAAATGAAAAAGTGCAGTAAGAAATTTGAAATATCTGGTTTTTTCAATTAGGTAGTATTAATATTCATTAAAAAATCTGATGTGGGCAACACATGACTTTCCTTATATAATGCAATGAATATACTACTTTTACAGTTTAAAAAAATGTTATTCTTATAGTAGATACTTATATTCTTTCAAAGATATTGGATTTTCTTGAATAAGTCGTCATTTTCATTGATTTAGCGTCATTTTTATCCATTTGGCAAGATTTTCATTAATTTGGCAACATTTAAAAATGTCGTCAAGTTCGCGAAATTCCGTTTAATTCGTCGCCGAAACTCGCCAAGCGTTATGGACGGAGAAATAAGTTATTCTTACAGCAGATAAATGACTATTGGCGTTCAAATACAAAAGTATTACTCAAAGTATATTTTTATATGAATGGAACGAGTTATATCCACGAGAATGATGCACCCAATTTTTCGCATGATATTGCATATGAAAAGTGAACATGTTTCTTAAAAGTTAATATTTTTTTTTAATTTATGGGACTTTTTGATAAATTTATATGAATAATGTGCAATATCTCGATAATGGTTCATGCTAGCATCCTAAAATGTACGTCGATCGTTTAAGAAAAGATTACATAAGAAATGTCTGTTTGCGTAACTTTATTAAAGGTTTTATTTTTTTTGATTTTTCAAAATTTTACTCGAAATTTTAGGAGGGTACTGAACATTCGATTGTGTTTTAAAACAATAGGCTTCCAGTATTCATGGATTGTGATTTTTGTACCGAATTTCATTCGAATAGCTCCATTCGTTCGTGAGATATCGTCTCCACAGACTCACTGACACACACACACACAGACATTACCTCAAAAATGTTCGATGCGTGATTAGGGATGCTTGAAACGTGCTCTCTTGTCGAAAACTCAAATTGCAATTTTCGATCCAGTCACAATACTTTCCTTATACATTATGTATATAAGGAAAGTAAAAATGAATACAAAATATCGCTTGATTTTTCTAATACGTCAGACGATAATTCCCGATCACTTTTTTTACTAATTGAAGAACACTGCGTTCTCCCTGAGTCGAATTTTCATTTTAAAGCAATATTTTTCACGCCATTCTTATTGCCGTATCATTGAAGATTTTCAGAAGAAATATGCATGTCCCCAAAACCTCTAATAATTCAACAATTACGAAGTTATTAAAGAGTTCTTAAGAAACGGAATCTGCTGCAGACAAAGCGAGAACAGACAGCCTTTCCATTTTAACTCGGTGTCATTACAGAACTCTGTATTATCAATCGAAAAACATGTTTTTTTTCCCTGAATAAAATATTTTAAATTTTAAAGCAATATTCTTCAGCCATTCGTATGGCAATTTCAGAAGAAATACTTATGCTCTAAAAACCCGCAGCAATTTCACAATTACAAGGTTTGCGAAATGTTGGATCTGTTGCAGGCAAAAGAAAACAGGTAGGCCTCCATTTTAACCGAGAAGAAACTGCATTGCTGCTCAATTAACTCAATTGCTCATCAATAAACTATTCTGAAACCCTTTACAATTTATCATAAGGAAGGCTAGAGAAACATTGCTTTAAAATAAAAAAGTACTTCTATTTGAATAAACACAATGGTCTTAAATTGATAAAATGGGGTTGTATTTACCGTCTGATTTATTGAAAACAGAAAACGATTGCTTTTATATATTTTAGACATTTTAAAGGGTATTTGAGCCAACTAACTGATAAAAATTCAATTAACTGAGCCAATTAACTGATATTATTTTAAAATTTAATTTGCTCGCCAAAAAAAGAAAGAAGAAAAAAAAATAGAAATGTTGCTTGAATGATGAGGTTTTAGCATTTACATGGCCTACGGATGAATGTTCTAAATACAAATATATACTACTTGCAACTATGTAGCTAGCTATTCGAGAAGAGGATGCTAAAATATGATTGAAGGTCGGAGTTGCTGCTAATGTTTCGACAATAAGAATGTTCTGTGTAATGGATTCGGATAAGGACATCTGTGTGTATAGTTTTTACGAAGTTACTATGCAAAAAACTCATCTGGATAATTCTCTAAATGTCTATCCAAATAGTCCTCAGGTAAACTTTACTGGATTTAAAAATTATTAAATTTTAACACATTAATTAATTTGTTATTTAATTTGCATAATTTTTATACATTTGCTATATTTTATCTTATAACCTTCATAATAAAATCAGTCATAAGAAAAACTTAAACCCATAAACCGTTTGCTGGGTATACGTATACTAATGAAAACGTCCCAAATAATATGTGCCGAATATCATTTATACATTCTCATCGAAATCGAACAAACTTTTGATTCGACGATTTTCAGGACATACCTTTATCTTTTCTGATAAATCGCTCCTATGAATGCTTTACTTGAAGAACATTCAAACTTTTCTCATACTTCCAGCCTGACTACCTTTGTTATTGATTTCTGGGAAATCTCCATTTACGTGAAAGAAGGTTGTGTGCAAAAGAGTATGGTCATCTCTCTAAGCTTTTTATTCTTCATAATATTTATGTTTCTTTCGGAAAGTGTCAAACTGATAGCGTACATGAAGTGAACAGGCTCTCAAGTTGATTCTGTGTTCGAAACTATTCTTCAACGAATAACTTTATTACGAAATCTTTCCCGTACCTTTGAGTCGGTGTATTTTAAATGTAAGGGGTGTATTGGACTTAAGTTACAGCTGAGATTCGAACCGTGGGGATTTTGTTGGACAGTCAGTGCTCCGTTAAGGGGACGGTGGACGTTGAAATTTTTTTTATTTATTTATAGACTTAGAAACGTGAAAATTTGTATAAACATTCTTCTTAACATTACTATATGCAATACCATTAATTTTCATCATTTAATTAGGTTCTTGTTCACTTTTAATTACCTTAATAAAGTCCAATTATATAATGCATACTCAGTTTCATTAAAAAGTATTAGAGGTGTCTTCTTGCCAAATTTCATGCATCTCAGACAAAAATTAAGACGCATGGATCATTTTAAAAATGTAAAACCTTTGAAAATTCCGTTTCGAAAAAAATGCATTCAACCTTTTGCTTACGGGTGGGACAGCTTCAATCCCAAACAAAGAACCTCCTAAAAAGACAGGTATTTGACATACCCTATCCCAAACAGTTCGATCCCCCCTTTGCAAGCATTGACGTCCATGGAAATCGCTGACATAAACATTGCACCTGCTGAGGTTCTTCGTTTGGGATGGACGCTGTCCCACCCGTAAGCAAATGTTAAATGTGCAAAATAATATTACATATTAAAACTTTTTTTAGTCGATTTTTGCTCATTTTAACGTCCGCCGTCCCCTTAATTGGACTACTGGTGCGGTAGTCTTTTCTCCAAAGGCTCCAACATATACAGGTTGGCGCAACAATGGCCATCTTGATTCTCAGTTGAAGCGATGACAGTACATGGTGAAAAAAGGGTTGCTTCTTCGTCCTTTTCTCGGATCTTGAAAAAATCAAAACGTTCTAAACTACATTCTTAAATGATTGGTTAAATATTTAGAAAGCATAAAGACCTATTTTACAACCAAATGTTATATAAAATGTCAGTCATGTAACATGCACCCGTCAGTGAAACAGCACAGGCAGACGATTACTGACTGAACCAGTTGAAGTCAAAATGGCGGTTGCGTCAGCCTATATATTTAGAAGTCTTAATTTTCTCCTACTGTAAAGTGAACCTTACGTTCTCTTTCTTTAGATTTTATTTCGGATACTTCACATCGGAGAAATGTTATTATCTTAGTTTTTATATCTACAGAATAGTATAATGTTTGTCGTAACTACTATTATGATACTAATAGTATGATGTCTTTGTAACTACTATTATGATACAAATAGTATGATGTTTTTGTAACTACTATTATGATACTAATAGTATGATGTTTGTTGTAACTACTATTATGATATAGTATGCTATTTTTCATAATTATTATTACGATGCTAATAGTATGATGGTTTTAGTAACTAACGTTGTGATACTAATAGTACATTTTTCGTAACTACTATTTTGATACTAATAGTATGTTTACGTAACTACAATTATGATACTAATAGTATGATGTTTTCGTAACTATTATTATGATACTAATAATATGATGTTTGTCGTAACTACTATTATGATGCTAATAGTATGATATTTTCGATAACTATTATTATGATACTAATAGTATGATGGTTTAGTAACTAATGTTATGATACTAATAGTATATTTTTCGTAACTACTATTTTGATACTAATAGTAAGTTTTCTTAACTACTATTATGATACTAATAGTATGATGTTTTTCCTAACTACTATTATGATACTAATAGTATGATATTTGTCGTGACTGGTTTTATGATATTAATAGTATGATGTTTTTCTTAACTACTATTATGATACTAATAGTATGATGTTTGTCGTAACTACTATTATGATACTAATAGTATGATAATTTTCATAACTATTATTATGATACTAATAGTATGATGTTTTTAGTAACTAATGTTATGACACTAATAGTATATTTTTCGTAATTACTATTTTGGTACTAATAGTATGTTTTCGTAACTACTATTATGATACTAATAGTATGATATTTGTCGTAACTAGTTTTATGATATTAATAGTATGATGTTTTTCGTAACTACATTTATGATACTAATAGTATGATATTTGTTGTAACACTTGTGAATTGAAAATTGCAGACATAAATCGCAGGGTCCTTAATTTTAAGACCTCAGTGGTGCGGGTCACTTGATCTGCAGATTTTTTAAGTTTCCTTTGTGCAAACGTGGCTTCTATACTTTTTATAGACTTCTAGCTCCGATAAATTGCGTAATAATATCAGAAAATATTTGAAAGCAGAAATAAGTTCCATACAGTTTTCATTGATGTTTTTATAGTAGTTAGTATATTTACGCTTTGATGTGAATAACATCTATGGTTGGGGTAAGTGTGAACACTTTGGGCCCTATTTCCAAAATTAAAAAATAAAAATCTAAACAATTTTTGTTCTTTTGTCAGAAATAGGGTTCTATTTAAAAATATATAAAATTAATTTCAATATTTTAAGTTATTTTTAAAAAAACAAAAGAAAAAACTTCGAATGAGTTTTTGACTTACTTTACTTACTTTCATTCCAAATGTTGTTTAAAAATAACTATAAACTATAATAGATAGGTAAAAACAGTAAGGTAAAGATTTAGGTAAAAACAAAAATGTTCAATAAGAAATCCAGTTTCTATATCAATAATTTATTCTTTCAAAGTTGTGTAGTTTTCAAAGATTTGTCTTTCTTTGGTCAACAAAATTGAAAAATTTCAGTTTTATAAGTTGTTGCTTATATCTCAAAAAATAAAAATACTAATAAAGTAATTTACAGCTCTCTGAAATTACTCCATGGACACAAAATTTGGATTTCAGATAAAATTCGTAGTTTTTAAAATATAGTGGTTATAATTTATATGTTTTAATATTTTGAAAATATGGTTCTGTTTTCGATATTTTAATATTTTCATCTATTTTGAAAAAGTGGCTGGCTCTGGTTTCAAAACTGTAATATTTTGAGCTGTTTTAAAAATCTTTAATGAAGACAAACCACCCACAAAGAATACTAAACCATTTCGGCTCCATCGAATTGAAGCCACTGCTGATTATTTTAGGCAAGTATAAAATTGATTGTCAGGCTGCTTTGTGGATCCAGTGTTAGACAAGTTTTCTTTAGAATGTCCCAAGAAGCTTTAAGTTGTCGTTTCTGACTTCGAAGTACGAATATAAAAAGTTTTACGTATGATAATATATACTAGTACATGCCAGTTTATTTTCCCTTCGCTACAGAATAACATGCAGGATGAAAATATCTACCTGATGCCTTACATTGTACAACAATATATTTACGTTTTGATAGATGTGTACTATTTCTTTTTCTTCTTCGACCCTGACCGTCCGACTTACCCGAAATTGTACCACAGTTTAAATGGCAATTTGAACCACAGTTTGTTCCACAGTTTATTTGACCCTGGTGTTAATTAGATTTTGGTATGATTTGGGATAAACGAACCTGCTGTTTTTGTTAAATGGCCCGAAAAAATTGTATGTATCCACTCTAACGGAAAAAACTAATAGACCGAATTTCACAAAATTCGATAAGTCACTTGTGGGTTATTTTGGTGTTGTTCAGATTTGGGTATGATTCGAAAGAACCTGCCTCTTTTTGCGAAATAACCAGTAAAAATTTTATGTATTCACTTTAACTGACAAACTAATTGACCAAATTACACAAAATTTGGTAGATATGCCAATTGTGGGATGCTGGTTAGATTTTGGCACGATACGAAAAAAAAATCTGCTTTTTCCTTTGCGAAATGACCTGCAAATATAATGATATCCGATCTACAATAAAAGACTACATATGCTCAAATGTGTGAATTAAATGCTTGTTTTATACGTGATTTTTAACCCTGAAAAGAATAATACCAATCCATTATTCTAGCTCTAACCTTTCTGGAGATATTAGATATTTTAGTTCTTTCTCATTTTTGCTACGCCGCCTTTGAAAATACATTCAGTTGCCAAATAAAAGCGAAAATTCAATTAAAAGTACAAATTCAGTGGCATTTCAAATAATTATGCCATTTTGTGCCATTAAACTCAATTTTCTTGATTATTAAATAAATAAAGAAAGAATAAATGTGAGTCTGCAGGAAAAGTCATGTGCTGCCCACATCGGATTTTTACTTTCCATATATACAATAATGTATAAGGAAAGTCTTGTGACGGAGTCGAAAGTTCGAATTCGAGTTTTCGACTGGAGAGCCCGTTTCAAGAATCCCCGATCACGAATCAAACATTTTTGAGGTGATGTCTGTCTGTGTGTGTGTGTGTGTGTGTGTGTGTGTGTGTGTGTCAGTGAGACTGTGGATACGATATCTCACGAATAAATGGACCGATTCGAACGAAATTTGGTACAAAAATCACAATTCATAAACACTGGAAGCCTGTTGTTTTTAAACGCAATCGAATGTTCAGAACTCCTCTTAATTTTCGAGTGAAATTTTGAAAAAATCGTCAAAAAATTAAAACCTCTAATAAAGTTACGCAAATATACATTTCTTATGTAATTTTCATTAGAACACAATTGGCATAAACTTTAGAACGCTAGCATGAACCGTTCTCGAGATATTGTACATTTTTAAAATACATTTATCAAAAAATCCCATAAATTAAATAAAATATATTAACTGTTGAGAAACATATTCACTTTTCATATGTAATATCATGCGATAAATTCGGTGACATCATTCTCGTGGATCTAGCTCGTTCCATTCAAGAGAAAAGATACTTTGAGAAATACTTTCGTAGTTGAATGTCAAAAATCATTTATATGCTGTAAGAATAACTTATTTCTTCGTCCATAACGCTTGGCGAGATTTTGGCAACGAATCTGGTGGAATGTCGCCAACTTAACAACTTACAACAATATCTACTATAATAATATTCTATTTTTTTACTGTAAAAGTAGTAAATTCATTGCATTATATAAGGAAAGTCATGTGCTGCGCACATCAGATTTTTTAATATGGAAATGTCTGCTACTAATTTCCACTATACAGTATGTCAAAATCATGTTTTATATCTTCCTCATAAGCAAACTATCGTTTGGTACTAGTAAACTTCTTACGACATGTAATCGCATTCTTTCTGTGATGGATCACTACTTGGCACTTTAGTTGGACAGCGTCCAAACTTTTCCTGGACTTCAAGCTCAGATACTTTGGCTATTGATTTCTGAAAATTTCCCTTATTTACCTGACGGGTGAAAAGGCACTCTCTTCTTTAAATTTTGTGTTTCCTCATAGTTGATTGTAGAACTACGTTGCTCTGGAAGTGGATGAATTGATAGCATTCATGGAGAGGACATGTCGCCCGGAAAAATTCAGTGTTTTTGACAGATTTCTGCAAGAAACGGCGTGAGAAGCAGAAATATTTCTTGCAACTTTCAGGTGGAAACCCCAGGCCGTCCGACTCATCCAGAGGACTTCAGCAACTATTTGGACGACCGGGAAGTGCAACTTTCAGGTGTCGTTTTTAGCATTTATTAATTGAAACTTTTTACAATGAAAATACGCATTTGCTGCAATGCATGGTAATATATATATAGGGGGCGTTTCGGAATAGAATTGGAAATAGATATAAAGGTGGCAAACGCTCCATAACACGAATAAACTATTTTTAACTTAGGGTGTGTACGTGTGTATGTATGTGTGTCTGTATGTGTACAATGTATGTATCCGCTCAAGGTCGGAAACAGTACTATGGAATTTCCCAAAATTTCTTTAGTCACTTTTAGCTTGCCCTGGTGCAAATTTTCAGTTGTTTATTACCTTCTCTGCAATACATGGTAATGCATAGGGGAAATATTGGAATCATGTCGAAAATCGCAACTCGAGTTTTCGACGGATCTACACGTTTCGAGACCTCTGGAATACGAAAAAAACTATTTTTAGCGTGACGTCTGTGTGTGTGTGTGTCTGTGGGTGTGTCTGTGTGTGTTTCTGTCTGTCGGTCTGTGGGTTTGTCTGTGCAATGTATGTATCCACTCTAACTCAATAAATAATGAACCGAATTCCATAAAATTTGGTAGGTAAGTCACTTGGATGTCATCCTGGTGCTGATTAGTTTTTGGTACGATTCGTAAAAATAGAACCCGCTTTTTTTTGCGAAATGTTCTGTAATAATTTAATTTATCCGCTCTAGCTAAAATACTAATTGATCAAATTTCAAAAAAATTGGTAGATAAGTTACTTGTCGAATACTCTGGTGCTGATTAGAATTTGGTACGATTCGGAAAAGACGAACCCGCCTTTTTTTACGAAATGGCCCGCAAGAATTTCATGTATGCACTCTAGCTAAAATAATAATTGACCAAATTTCTCAAAATTTGGTAGATAAGTTACTTGTTGGATACTTTGGTTCTGATTAGAATTTGGTACGATTCGGAAAAGACGAACCCGCCTTTTTTTACGAAATGGCCCGCAAAAATTTCATGTATTCACTCTAGCTAAAATACTAATTGACAAAATTTTACAAAATTTGGTAGATAAGTTACTTGTGGGATACTCTGGTGCTGATTAGATTTTAGTACGATTCGAAAAAGAACAACCTGCCATTTTTTACAAAATGGTCCGCAAAAATATCTAAAGTTTAAAAAAGACAAAAAAAAGACTACGTATTCTGAAATGTATCAATTAAATTCTCATTTTATATGCAATTTTTGACGAGGAAAAGAATATAGCACACTTCATTATTCTTTAGGACTAATCGTTCTCAAGATATTTGAGATTTCTTGCATTTACCAAATAAAAAGAAAAATTGATTTAAAAGTGCAAATTTAGTGTTATTTGGTGCAATTAAACTCATTCTAATAAATTATTAAAAAAAATTGCAAATTTGAATCTGCAGGGAAAGTCACGTGCTGTTCACATCAGATTTTTTAATATGGAAAAGTCTGCTACTAATTTCCACATTACAGTATTTCAAAATCATGGTTTATATCTTCCTCACAGGCAAACTATCGTTTGGTACTAGTAAACTTCTTACGACAAGTAATCGCTTTCTTTCTTTGAGGGATCACTACTTGACACTTTAGTTAGACAGCGTCCATACTTTTCCTGGACTTCAAGCTCAGATACTTTGGCTATTGATTTCTGAAAATTTCCCTTATTTACCTGACGGGTGAAAAGGCACTCTCTTCTTTAAATTTTGTGTTTCCTCATAGTTGATTGTAGAACTACGTTGCTCTGGAAGTGGATGAATTGATAGCATTCATGGAGAGGACATGTCGCCCGGAAAAATCAGTGTTTTTGACAGATTTCTGCAAGAAACGGTGTGAGAAGCAGAACTATTTCTTGAAACTTTCAGGTGTCGTTTTTAGCATTTAGTAATTGAAACTTTTTACGATGAAAATCTGCATTTCTTGCAATGCATAGTAGGGGACGTTTTGGTATAGAACCAAATATTGGAAACAGATCTAAACCTGGCAAATGCTCCATAACACGAATAAACTATTTTTAACTTGACATGTGTACGTGTGTTTGTATGTGTGTCTGTATGTGTACATTGTATGTATCTGCTGAAGGTCCGAAACTGTACTACGGAATTTCCCAAAATTTCTTTAATCACTTTTATTACTTAGAAACTGGATTTCTTAATGCACATTTTTGTTTTTATCTAAATCTTTATCTTATTGTTTTTGCCTATCTATTATAGTTTATAGTTATTTTTAAACAACATTTTGAGTGAAAGTAAGTAAAGTGAGTCAAAAACCCATTCGGAAGTATTTTTTATTTTTTTTTAAAATAGCTTAAAACATTGAAATTAATTTTATATATTTTTAAATAGAACCCTGTTTCTGACAAAAGAACAAAAATTGTTTACATTTTTACTTTCCCTGCAATACATGATAATGTATGGGGAAAGTATTGGAATCATGCCGAAAATCGCAACTCTAGTTTTTGATGGATTTATACGTTTCGAGACCTCTTGAATACGAAAAACTCATTTTTAGCGTGATGTCTGTGTGTGTGTCTGTGTGTCTGTGCAATGTATGTATTCACTCTAACTCAAAAATTTATGGACCTAATTTCATAAAATTTGGTAGGTAAGTCACTTGGAATATGACCCTGGTGCTTATTAGTTTTTGATACAAATCGTAAAATCAGAAGCCGCCTCTTTTTGCGAAATGGCCCGTAAACATTTCATGTATCTACTCTAACTAAAATAATAATTGACAAAATTTCATAAAATTTGGTAGATAAGTTACTTGTACGATACTCTGGTGCTGATTAGATTTTGGTATTAATCGGAAAAGAACAACCTGCGTTTTTTTGCGAAATGGCCCGCAAAAATGTCATGTATCCACTCTAGCTAAAATACTAATTGACCAAATTTCACAAAATTTGGTAGATAAGTTATTTGTGGGATACTCTGGTGCTTATTAGATTTTTGTATTATTTGGAAAAGAACAACCTGCCTTTTTTTACGAAATATCCCTCAAAAATCGCCAAAAACTAAAAAAAGCTACGTATGTTCAAGTATATCAATTAAATGCTTGTTCCAAGAACAACTCTATTACTGTAGGACAAACCGTTCTCGAGATATTTGAGATTTTTCGCATTTAATTATGCCGCTTTTGGAAAAATGTCTTAATTACCAAATAAAAACAGAAATTGAATTAAAAATGCAAATTTAGTGTGATTTTGTGCAATTAAACTCAATTTAATGAAAAGAAATAAAGAAAAAATGAATTTGAGTCTGCAGGGAAAGTCATGTGCTGCCCACATCAGATTTGTTTATCCTGGTGCAAATTTTCAGCTGTTTATTTGTTTTGTTGTCAGGTTTGTCTGCTATATGTGCATACGAAGGAGTAAACGAAACTAGAAAATATCACCCTCAAAACCTTTTTTTACATCTCTGTTTCTTTTCTTTGGAGAATTGGAAGATTACATTATACAAGTTATCTCTATGGAACTCAGATGTAATGCGTAATCTATAGACAGAATCTTTAAACATCGTAATTCATTTTTCAGATAATTTTCAAAAACTTTAAAATTATGTTTCTTTGTTGCATATGCAACAGTACAGTCATATAAGGAAAACTTGAACAACGTATTTAAGCACAAATAAGAAAATAATGCGGCGTAGATCTATTTCGAGAATACGCTGAATCTCCTTCGTCAGTGCGAGATAATCAACAAACCCGAAGTCAAGAAGGCTAAATGGGCCTAAAATATAAATTACCTTTTCATATTTTTCACTTCGGGTTTCCTGGCTCTCTTACACTGATGAAGTGGATCCAGCGTATTTTCGAAACAGCTCTAAGCTGCATTATTCGTGCTTATGTATGTTGCTCAACTTATCTTTATCTTTTGAACAAAGTGTTATTTTACTTATTAAATACGATCACATCCATATTTTGTTATATTAAGGACATATATGCAAATAATTACTTATGTACAAACATTTCTCTTTATAAATTATCTAATTATATTGTTATTTACCTTTGTCACACACATTTGTCACACTATCCTCACTATTGTCATACACTTTTTTTTTTCCCTGCAATACATGGTAATGTATAGGGAAAGTATTGACATCATGCCGAAAATCGCCACTCGAGTTTTCGACGGATCTACACGTTTCGAGACCTCTAGAATACAAAAAATCTATTTTTAGCGTGACGTCTGTGTGTGTGTGTGTCTGTCTGTGTGTCTGTGCAATGTATGTATCCACTCTAACTCAAATACTAATGGACCGAATTTCATAAAATTTGGTAGCTAAGTCACTTGGATGTGACCCTGGTGCTGATCAGTTTTTGGTACGATTCGTAAAAACAAAACCCGCTCTTTTTTTACGAAATGGCCCGTAAAAATTTCATTTATCCGCCCTAGATAAAGTACTAATTTACCAATTTTCACAAAATTTGGTTGATAAGTTACTTGTTGGATACTCTGGTGCTGATTAGAATTTGGTACGATTAGGAAAAGAATAACCCGCCCTTTTCTGCGAAATGGCCCGCAAAAATTTTATTTCTCCGGTCTAGCTGAAATACTAATTGACTAAATTTCACAAAATTTGGCAGATAAGTTACTTGTTGGATACTCTGGTGCTGATTAGAATTTGGTACGATTCGGAAAAGAAGAACTCGCTTTTTTTTGCAAAATGGCCCGCAAAAATTTCATGTACCACCCTAGTTAAAATGCTAATTTACCAAATGTCACAATATTTGGTAGATAAGTTACTAATGGGACACTCTGGTGCTGATTCGATTTTGGTACGATTCGAAAAATAACAACCAGCCTTTTTTTACGAAAAGGCCCGCAAAAATCGCCAAAATCTAAAGAAGACCATGTATGCTGAAATGTATCAATTAAATTATTGTTTTATACGCAATTGTCACGGGGGGAAATGGGGTCACGCACCATGTGTGCCAAACGCCAAAGCTATGTCGCAGGGGAAATGGGCGCCATGTTGTGTATGTGTGCTAAGGTACCAAATATGCGATACGAAAATTAGTGGTAGATGCAAATATGCTAAGCCGTGATAACGCCGTGAATGTGTTAAGCCGTGAAGTTCGTTGGCACAACCCATAAATGTTATACCCAGGTTCTATTTCGAAGTTCTCTCGTCCAGGAATAAATTCCTGGATGACCTGCAGTGCAATAAATACAAAGGTGTAATAAACCCTTACCTTGTAAGGCAGCATCTCCTGAAAACATTTATATTAATTACAATCTCAGGAGACAAAGATAACGTTAAATAACCACACAGGTTTAAGAATAATTCACTTTCTTTATTCAATATTGTATTAAGAAGTTAGAGTAGAGAATATGATAGACTGAATCAATATCAGCAAGCACAACATTAAGTAACTGGGACATTGGACCCCTTCAAATATATTTGCAGCCACGGAAATAATTCAATGATAATAAGTTGATCAACAATATAAACAAAGTGGCACAGCAATATTTAAGTATATAATAAGCAATATGATATAAGATATTTAAGGTATGGTCTCAAAGCAACAGGAGAAAACTCGCACTCAGAGATAAGCAAAATAGAACTGGTAATTAAACAAGTTGATATAATTTAGGAACGGAAGTCAGAGTTTACGTAATTTAAGGAGAAGATTCTTTATATTTATGCTTCCGTAAGACAGGTGTAGATGCAGAGAGCAATCAACCTTTACCTCCCCAGTCGGAGTTGCAGAAGGTTCGGAATCAGACATCCGCCTCATATCGCAGGGAATTTGGCTTCATAGTTGCATTCCGTACCATTCCAACATCTCGACCCGGCACATATACCTCGGGCCCCATCGTACCTTCCTCGTGGCAGCTCTCTCAGCTAGGTGTCGGGCTTTCCATCGATGTTCTTCGGCGATGTAGGCATCTTCGGCTCTTCTTCCCATGCCCACGCGAGGCCAGGAGTCGACTTGGGCCGAATCCCGCACTCCGTGGTGGGCAACATTAAAAATGGTCCAGGCCGACCTGAGAGCGTCGACAACTAGACAGGAAGAAACGCCACGAATATTCTTTGCAACAGCTATGTAACCAGGCCGATTCAGGCCCCAGAATCATTCGAACCTGCGAGAAGACTTATTTACAGTTGTTGACCAATCAAAAACTTCCAAGACATACCCTCTTCAACTTACGGCGGGGTCCCGAAAATGAAATTTGCCGATACAACATACCCTCGCCTCAAGGTCTCAAATTATTTCCAGAAGTTTCACTCCAAAATCTATTGTGCAGAAAAGTGCATGCCTTGCACTAACATTACCAGGCCTCCAGCAAGCCACCATCTGCTCCGTCCGGGAATAAAGACCTTGACTTTAACGGTCAAGTAATAACGAAACTTCTCTCTGACTGCGGTTTTCACGGATTAATAAAATGGCTAGAAGCTTTCCTTCCAGTATAGAATATTTTGTATAATACATATTTCAAAGACAAGAGGGATAATTAAAACAGGGTTTAAAATGATGTAAAAATATAGAATCTTGACAATTAATATATAATTTGCGATTTTTACAAGGGTTTGGCGAGTTTATGAAATCTCCTCACAACACAATTTTTGTGACGAGGAAAATAACATAACATACTCCATTATACTTTAGGACTAACCGTTCTCAAGATATTTGAGATTTCTTGCATTTTCGTTACGCCGATTTCGGAAAAATGTCCAATTACCAAATAAAAGCAAAAATCAAATTAAAAATGCAAATTTAGTGTTATTTGGTTCAATTAAACTAAATCTAATGAATTATTAAAGAGATAAAGAAAATATGAATTCGAGTCTGCTGGGAAAGTCATGTGCTGCCCATATCATACTTTTACTTTCCCTGCAATACATGGTAATGTATAGGGAAAGTATTGGAATCATGCCGAAAATCGCAACTCGAGTTTTGGACGGATGTATGGGTTTAGCGACCTCTAGAATACGAAAAAACTATTTTTAACGTGACGTCTGCGTGTGTGTCTGTCTGTATGTATGTGTGTCTGTCTGTCTGTGTGTCTATCTGTGTGTCTGTGCAATGTATATATCCACACTAACTCAAAAACTAATGGACTGAATTTCATAACGTTTGGTAGGTAAGACCCTTGGGTGTGACCCTGGTGCTGATTAGTTTCTGGTACAATTCAGAAAAAAGAACTCGCCTTTTTTTGCGAAATAGCCCGCAAAAATCTCATGCATTCCCTCTAGCTGAAATACAAATTGACTAAATTTCACAAAATTTGGTAAACAAGTCACATGTGGGATACTTGGTAAGCTTCGGAAAAGAACAACCTGCCTTTTCTTACGAAATGGCCCGCCAAAATCGCCAAAATAAAAAAAAAAGACTAAGTAGTGTATGCTCAAATGTATCAATTAAATTCTTGTTTCATACGCAATTTTTGAAGAGGAAAATAATATACCATACTCCATCATACTTTAAGACTAACTGTTCTCAAGATATTTGAGATTTCTTGTATTTTTGTTACGTCGATTACGGAAAAATGTCCAGTTACCAAATAAAAACAAAAATTGAATTAAAAATGCAAATCTAGTGTTATTTGGTTCAATTAAACTCAATGTAATAAATTATTAAAGAAATAAAGAAAATATGAATTTGAGTCAGCAGAGAAAGTCATGTGCTGCCCACATCAGATTTTTACTTTCCCTGCAATACATGGTAATGTATAGGGAAAGTATTGGAATCATACCGAAAATCACAACTCGAGTTTTCGACGGATCTAAACGTTTCGAGACCTCTAGAATATGAAAAAACTCTTTTTCCGAAATGGCTCGTAAAAAATCGCCAATATTTAAAAAAAGATTACGTATGTTCAAATGTATCAATTAAATGCTTGTTTTATACGTAATTTTTGACGAAGAAAAGAATAAGAACAACTCTATTACTCTAGGACTAACCGTTCTTGAGATATTTGAGATTTTTCGTATTTTTTTGTGCTGCCTTTGGGAAAATGTCCAATTAACAAATAAAAGCAGAAATTGAATTGAAAATGCAAATTTAGTGTCATTTTATGCAATTAAACTCAATTTAATAAGTTCTTAAAGAAAAAATAAATTTGAGTCTGCAGGGGAAGTCATATGCTGCCCACATCAAATTTTTAAGTTTAGGAAGTTAATTGAATATTGAAAATAGTATGATAATATCGTTTGCCGGATAATTAGTTTTTATATAGTGGAATGTGAAAGTATTACCTGAAATTGCGGATTTGTTTCATCTGCTGTAAAAACTATGACAAAATTAAAATAATTATAACGTCTCTTAAGAGAAAATATCTTTCATGAGAAATGCTTGTGCCACGCACGATTTGTTAGCAATAGTTTGTGAGGTACATAATTATTTAATTTCCTGTCTCATGCACCTAATGATTGTTTATTGAAGATATTTATAATTACAGATGTATTATGAAATATTTTCATACTGGCGCTTCAATTTTTATTTCTATGTAATGATGTATATTATGTATAGTATGTTGTGTAGCATAGAGAATTGTGTGGTATATGATGTATGCATAGTATAAAGTATTGTATTCACAAAAATTTTCGAATTCGAGATTTTGATGCCAATACATTTTTTAAGATTTCCTGAACACGTTTTGACTAATTTTGGAGTTATGTCAGTCTGTCTGGCTGTATGTATATGGTTGATTTCTTGTGTATGGGATAGCGGATACAAATATTAATGAATTTTAACGAAACTATATATTCGGCTCTGTTATCAAAGAAACTAAAACTAGATGGAATTTTTTTTTTAATTCAAGTGAAAAATATGAATTTTATTTGAAATTTTTTTAACATGCCAACATGGGGCAAAATTTAACATCATCATGCATAAATAAGTTTATTTATGGCTCAATAATCACGATATTTGATAGTTTCAATCATTGTTGTGAAAATAAATTAAACACATTTTTGTTCGTGACGTCATTAGTCTCCTCGCGGGTGAAGTCCCCCCGCCTCGGGGCTACATTAGAAAGTATGGCTTGATGAAAAAGGCTTGATAAAATATAAGAAAGTTGATAACAGCGAAAGATTTTATCAAGCTTTTTAAAGTGAATGGGTAACACTCTATAACTATATCTCATTTGGACCTATGATATTGATTTTTTAAAATTTTCCTTGTAAAACTTAAAGAAATCTGATGTGGGCAGCACATGACTTTCCTTATATAATGCAATGAATTTACTACTTTTACAGTTAAAAAAATGAATGTTATTCTTATAGTAGATACTTGTGCTCTTAAGATATTGAATTTTCTTCAATTTGTCGTCATTTTCATTGATGTAGCGTCATTTTTAACCATTTGGCGATATTTTCGTTAATTTGGCAACATTTAAAAAAGTCGACATTCCGCTAAATTCGTCGCCAAAATCTCGCCAAGCGTTATGGATGGAGAAATAAGTTATTCTTACAGCTGATAAATGACTATCGGCGTTCAAATACAAAAGTATTACTTAAAGTATCTTTCCTCGTGAATGGAACGAGTTAGATTCACGAGAGTGATATCACCAAGTTTATCGCATATTAAATATGAAAAGTGAACATGTTTCTTAACAGTTAATATGTTTTTTATTTTACTTGATTTTTTGATAAATTTATTTGAAAAATGTGCAATATTTCGAGAACGGTTAATGATAGCGTCCTACAGTTTATGTCAATCCTTTTTTAAGGAAAAATGTCATAAGAAATGTCTATTTGCGTAACTTTATTAAAAGCTTTGATTTTTTGATGATTTTTTCAAAATTTCACTCGGAAATTTAGGGGGGTTCTGATTATTCGCTTGTGGTTAAAAACAATAGGCTTCCAGTATTAACGGATTGTGATTTTTGGGCCAAATTTCATTTGAATCGCTTCATTCGTTCGTGAGATATCGTCTTCACAGGCTCACTGACACACACACACACACACACACACATACTCTCACACACACACGCACAGACATCACCTCAAAAATGTTCGATTAGTGATCAGAGATGCTTGAAACATGCTCTGCCTTCGAAAACTCCCATTCGAATTTTCGATCCCGTCACAATACTTTCCTTATACATTATGAATATAAGGAAAGTAAATAAAATGACTAAAAACAGATTGCGGCACCAGAAAGCTGCGTTGACCCAGACTCAGTTAATTAGATATATTTTTGAGATCCTAAATTTTAACAGCATTATCTAATATCTTTGAAATTGCTTAAATCCTCAAACTTCTGACGAAAGAATGTTGAATGTTGAAGATAGATATATAAAAACTCCACTAATAAAAAATCTCGCTGTGATGTTGGTAAACTAACATATCAAACAAAATCTGATGTGGGCAGCACCTGACTTTCCTTACATAATGCATTTTCTCCTTTTAATGTGAAATAATGATGGACAGGATCCATGGTACAATATTTTCAACTTTGAAAAGTACACAAACACTTGTCGCTTTTCTGGATGACAAAAAGTAAAATTATTTTGAAGTATCAAAATAATTTATATTTCGTACAACTACAACTTGGCGATTGGAAATATATTTAACACCTGCTATATCATTCAAATTTATCAATTTGGGGATATTTTCGTAAATGATGCATCATTATCGTAAATTTAGCTTCCATTTGGTAAATTTGGTGATATTTTCTTCAATCTGGCACTATATTAAAAAGTCGCCGAGTTAGTGATATTTCTTAAGTCAGAAACCGATGTCGCAAAATGCATCGCCAACTGTTGCATGTTTGATGGTACTTACTACTATTCGATTTTATGTATTTTTTAAAATATATTTATTTGAAAGAAAAATATGCAATTTCTTGAAAACTGTCAGAGCTAGTGTTCTAAAACTTATGCCATTCGTTTTAGAATAAAAAAATACATATAAAATTATTATTTATTTAACAATGCTAAAAGCCCCGATCTTTTATGATTCACTCAAAAATTCACTCAAAAATTGGGGGTTAATGAGTGATCGATTGATTGCGGTTAAAATCAATTGGATTCTCGTTTAGCGAGTCATATTAATCTTACAAAATTACGTTCGAAATGCTCCATGTGTTCGGTAGATATCATAGACTCTCTCTCTCTCTCTCTCTCACACACACATACTTACAGACACACATAGTACTTACACACACAAACACACAATGATTATTTATTTAACAATATTGAATGCCAAGTTTTTTTAAAAATTCACCCGACATGCTACGAAATTCTACATTTGTTCGGTAGGTAACACAGACACAAACACACACACTTTTACACACACATACACGCATACATCGTCTCAAAAAATAATCAAGTTTAGAGGTGCTTGAAACGTACTATTTCTTTAAAAAATTGAATTCGAATTATCAACCTCCTTCACAATACTTTCCCTATACTTTATACTATATATATAGGGGAAGTGAACATCTGATGCAAGTAGCACATAACTTTGACAATTTATAATCTTTAATTGAGTTTAATGGCTTACATTGACACGGGTTTATTTGAAATTATTATATCCAGTTTGCAGTCTTAATATGGTTTTCTTTTCATTAGATAATTTAATGCATTTTAAAACGCTGCCATCTTCTCAAAGTGTCACAAAACTTAAATATCTCAAAAGCGGTTCATCTTAAGGTAATGGAGTTGGTCTTATTCGTTTGGTCGTTAAATATGACTTATACGAAGAGTATTTAATGAATACTTTTAAGCATATGTTTCTACTTCAGGTTTTGATGGCTTTGAGGGTCATTTTGCATAAAAACAGACTAGTTTTATTTTTCCAAATTGAACCAATATCTAATCAGCACCAAACTAAGCACCAAGTGACTTACCTACTATATTTTAAGCAATTTCATGGAGCAGTTATTTCAACTACTCCACGAACATATTGAAAACATTGCCAGTTCATTATAATTCCAAATGCTTTAATATTTCAAGAATGGTGCATGCTAGAGTTGTTGAGACCCAGACCGTCCGACCTACCAGAAAGGTGTAAGGTAACCGTTTGTACGGCCGGGAAATGCCACCCAATTTAAATCGGAACCCAGTGGGGGAGGCATCATCAGGGACCGTACCTTCCTCCCCCTACCACCAACCTCTCGAAAAGACATACGGACCTACATGTTTAACGTGATCGTACTCCGCATGAACACGGCGGCAGTTGTGGCAGCGTGCAAATCCAGGCGCAAACCACCGGGCTACCGCGCCCGAAATGTGCCAACAGCACGCGGTGTTCCCGGGTAGTCACCCACCCAAGTAATAACCGCGCCCGATGCTACCTGATTTCGGTGATCTAACGAGAACCGGTGTTTTCAGCACGGTACGACCGTTGACTCCAACTCTCTTTAGTGTAATATTTCAGCGTCTGTCTGTAAAATTTGACCATTCTCATGAAGTTTAACCATTCTCATAAAATGTGACCATTCTCATAAGGTTTGCTCATTCTAGTTAAATTTAGTCAGCTGTGTGTCGAACTCATGCGTTGTCTTAAGTTACAGAGGTGAAGCTTTGGAATTGAGATTTCTTATGAAATATTTTTAAGGAAATCTCAATAGATCATCATTGATTGTAACAGCACGCGGCATTCTCAGGTGGTCACCCACACAAGTACTAACCGCACTCGATGCTGCTTGACTTTGGTGATCTAACGAGAACCGGTGTTTTCTGCACGGCAGGGCAGTTGACCACGGTGCATGCTAGAGTAATAAGGTTGGTTTTTTCGTTTTGTCGTTGAAAATTATGTATAAACGAATCATTTAATCAATGCATTTAATCAAACATATTCTTCTATTTCAGGTTTTAATGGTTTTGCGGGCCATTTTGCATAAAAAGAGGCTAGTTTTATTATTCCGAATCGAACCCAAATCTAAGCAATACCGAGCTAATACCCAAATGACTTCCTTACCTACCACATTTTAAGCAATTTCATGGAGTGGTTTCTCAACTTTGGTGAAAACATCGCCAGTTCATTGAAATTCCAAAAGCTTTAATATCTCGATAATGGTCCCTCCTAGAGTAATGGGGTTGGTCTTATGCGTTTTGTCGCTGTAAATTACGTATAAACAAAGCATTTAATCAAACCATTTCAGCATATTTAGTCTTATATTTGACAGTTTTTGCGGGTCCGTTTGCCTAAAATAAAGCTAGTTCTATTTTAAGGAATCACACCAAAATCAAATCGAATTAGCACCAAGGCAACCCACAAGGGAGATATATACCAAGTTTTTGTAAAGTTTCGTCGAATAATTTTTGAAATAGAGTGCAGAATATCATTCGTTTTCAAATAAAATATTACGTCTGGAATAATTAATTATTTATCCTTTTGGAAAGTTATGATTTTTTTTAATTCATTCGAAAATTGGGGGCCTTTCGAATATTCGATTGCATTAAAATCAATAGGGACTTGATTGAAATAATCGTACCAAGTATTTTTTGAAACGATTCCTTTATTCGTGAAATATAGCGTCCGCACACACAGAGAAACACACACACACCACACACGGGTGGTTCGAATTCAGGGATGCTTACAACGTGCTCTTCCATCGAAAATTCAAATTGGAATTTTCGACCACGTCACAATACTTTCCTTATACATTATACTAAGTATCTGGGGGGAATCTGTCTGCAATATCTCAGGTTCAAATTACTCTGCAAATACTGTAGACCCTGCATTAAATTTCCATTTTTTAAAACATAGTTTAAATTTCTAATTTTAGTTATTTTTATTATCGGTATGGATCAAACGAGGTTGAGGGGTGGGGGCAAAAATAATTCACTGTTCACATTTATAACTGTCATGATTTGTGTGTCAATTTTCCTTATGAGATGATACTTATAAACATATTTTGCTTATGAGGGATTTTATTGCGTTTCTGATACTAGAGGGCGACACCATAGTTTCTAATAATTTCGTATCTGTGTGTTCCAAGTAAGGAGGTCAAGGTAAGGTGTTAACACTTCACATTAAGAAAACGCCAATATCGTATCAGACGATAATTCAGCTGGCGCTGGGATAATATAAGTAATCCTGCATTTCGTGAATTTTTATGGCGAAAGGCATAAAATATTTTTTAAACTGTCAATTTTGAAAAAAATAATAATTAGCGTAATGCAAGTTAGAACTGAAACAAAGAATATTCCTATTCATTCAGAATTATTGCACCTTTCAATTTATTTTTATATCCATAGATTCTACAACTATGAAAAAATACTAGGATAATTCTACTCATAATTAGGGAACCCTTAATTTAAAAACAATCAAAAATTCATATACTAAATACTACGCTTTTCTATTGTGTCAATTAGCAATAGCAGCTACTTTACTAACACCAGCGACACCGAGATATAATTCTCAAAGCGTTATGACATTTTAAACGTTTCTTCCATAGGTGTTTTATCTCCTTCTTTCTAACTCCATGGTTCCGAGGTTCTTTAATACAAGGTTGGGCACTCAGCCTGCCAACCAATGAAAGAGTTGTGAGTGTGACGAAGTAGGAATAAAGATTCGTCATTCGTGACGTCACGGTCCAGAATAAATTTTGAAGGAGTTACCAAACCACACGCATTATTACAGTTAAAATTAGTTTGTTAACTTTGAAGTGGCAATATCCAGGCGTAAAAAAACGTGTGCAAATATTTTAAATTGTGTTGTGCACACAAAATCCAGTGACGTTCAAAGAAATTTAGTGACGTCGGTGGAGTAAGATAACAGTCGCAGTTAAAAAATTCGGTTCCCCTGTAGAGCCCGAGAACAAAATGCGCGCGTTCTTAATTCCTATGTCGTCATATGTGCAGAGCAAGTTAAAAAATAATTAAGTCAGTCATGCCCTGGTATGAGCGCCCCCTGGTGAGTTCTAAGTTTAGACTTTTCTGCGCATCTGCTAAGTTGGGTGAGTCAGCCGCCATTTTGTTAAGCCAACTCTTCTACCGCGACAAGATATTACAATTGGAAGATAAACAATGCAGGTCAGTTCTAATTAAAATGTTAATTGTGTTTTATCGTTCAATTTTGAATTGTATTTAGAGTAATGAATTTGAATGCATAACTGTGTATTTCAAAAGTTTAAGTATCTTACACGAAAAAGGAAAGCTGTAAATTTTAACTAGGCTATTACATTTTATTGTATGCTCGTAATGATTGTTTTTATTCGTGGATTTCATTTGGCTGAAACGAACATGAAGCTTTCATTTCACATCATAGTACATATGGAACAGGTTACACTTGGTAACGTCCTTTATGTATGTATTCGATTGGAATATACCCTCCGGATTTAAGTGATTTCGTTAGCGTGTGATAGAAAACTACAATAAGTAATAACTATACTCACAGAACCTGCCTATAGAGATTTTCTCTAAAGTAAAGAACTACAGAAAACTACTTTATTTTATAGTTTAAACTAATTCAAACTACCCAAAACCATTAACACAAGGATGTAAAAACAATTTGGTTTGGGGAGGGGGGGAATTAAAAATACAATTGAAATTTGAGATTTTCATGTTAAAAAGAAACTGGGTTGATAGTTTTATGTAACTACTTCAACAAATTTACACTTCCAATATTTTTCTGCGAATGAATTGATTTCTTGTATTAAATGCTTTCATTGGGAATTTTTTGATGCCCCTGCTACTGACCGGTCGACAGTTTATGACGTTTTTTTTTTTTTTTTTTTTGCATGTATGAAATGTATAGATGTGACTCTGTAAGAAAATTTGTTTGTAGTGTATGTTTATTACTTTCCTTATATACATAATGTATAAGGAAAGTAATGTGACGGGGTCGAAAAATCGAGTTTTTGACGGAAGACCACGTTTCAAGCATCCCAGATCACGTATCAAACATTTTTGAAGTGATGCGTGCGTGTGTGTGTGTGTGTCAGTGAGTCTGTGGAGACGATAACTGACGAACGAATGGACCGATTCGAATGCAATTTGGTACAAAAATCACAATCCATAAACACTGGAAGCCTATCGTTTTTATACGCAATCGAATGTTCAGAACCCCTAAATTTCCAAGTGAAATTTTGAAAATATCGTCAAAATATTAAAACCGCTAATAAAGTTACGCAAATGGACATTTCTTATGTAATTTTTCATTAGAAAACGATTGAAATAAACTTTAGAACGCTAGCATGAAGCGTTCGCGAGATATTGCACATTTTTACAATAAATTTATCAAAAACTCTCATAAATTAAATAAATATTAACTGTTGAGAAACATGTTCACTTTTCATATGTAACATCATGCGATAAATTTGGTGACATCATTCTCGTGGATCTAGCTCGTTCCATTCATGAAAAAATATACTTTGAGTAATCATTTGTATTTGAAAGCCAATAGTTATTTATCTGCTGTAAGAATAACTTTTTTCTCCATCCATAACGCTTGGCGAGATTTTGGCGACGAATTTGGCGGAATGTCGCCAACTTGGCGACATTTTTAATTGTGGCCAAATTAACCAATCTCGCCAATGTTATCTCACCAAATTGATAAAAATGACGCTAAATAAATGAAAATTGTGACTAATTGAAGAAAATTCAATATCTTGGAAAGAATATAAGTATCTACTATATTCTTTCCAAGTAGACTATAGTAGGAATTCCAGGTAGAATGTAGTAGGAAGAACCAAGTATTTTGGAAAGAATATAGTACATACATATATTTTTGGAAAAAATATAAGTATCTGCTATATTCTTTCCAGAATAACATTTTTTTAAACTGTAAAAGTAGTGAATGCATTGCATTATACATTATATAAGGAAAGTCATGTGTTGCCCACATCAGATTTTTCATTATTTATAATGTTGGGTTTTTCCACAGACTCGGTGTTGGATGACTTCTTACTCCGACTGGAGCCGAAGAGCAATCGTTGTTGTCATCAGCAAGACGTTTACCTAGTCAGCATCTGCATGTATGTAAAGGTGGTCTCAAGGAAACGGTTGGATGATTTACCTCGCTGCCAAGGTAAGACAAATCATTATTTACTTTCCATTTTAAGAATTTGTTTTTTAAGATTTACCCAAAATATTCTCTAAAGTTCCACCGTTTTAAAATCGTATTCAATACTTACAAAATATAAATAGGGGAACTTCATACTTGAGCTACTGAAATGCTTTAACTTCAATATACAGGGTGTCCCCAAAAGATTCAAACATTTTATTCTTTACTTGTTGGAGATAAGTAGGCAGTATAAATTGCAGAAGTATTGAAAGTAAGGTAGGAAATAAGACTTCGTTAATGAAATAGTCCTCCCATTCATTTTCAAAAAGTTACGGTTTTTAAATTTTTATACGACCCCTTAGGCAAATTTGGTCAATCTGAATTTTTTTTATTTCTATGCAGCAAGATCATTAAAACAAACCCGCATATCTGTATCTTTATAATCAACTGAATTATGATAAAGGAAACAATCTGACTTATGCCACCTTTTCGTACCATGTGAAAGGCTGTTTCATCAGTGACAATAGGGATCCTAAAATTTAAACTCCGCATAAAAAATGTTTGAAGTTCCATAGGGTTCACTATATTTTATTTTTTCTCACGCGGGTTAAATACGAAACTAATTGGGTGATATTATTCAATTTCAGTACCACAGATCGTATCAACAGCATACTAAAATTACATTTTGATAAAATCATTTTTATGGTAGTTATCGTGCGAACGGACAGATAATGAAAAATGTCATAAACACTTTACAACTATGCTGGAAAGTGTTAAAAATAAATTCACATAAGTACAATCATCCCGCCATACAACTTTTATGCTTTCCTTGCAACGCAGTTCACGTGAGAGAAAGCGCTATGCATGCTTAATCAAATTTAAGTAAGAAAAGAACCGATAAAGAAAACATTTCAAATCAGACCAAGGATTGTTTACCAGCAAGGGTGTAGCGACTCCAACTTCAATCAACAAAGCAATCTATATTCATGCAAGTTCAACGTCAGTGTTTTGAGTTGAACTTCACTTCATACATAAATCCCCTGTACTTCCTCGATGGAAGCAGACTTGAAAATTAGGCGACTGAAATTGCATCAAAAGCAGTTAGGATCATCCTTTCATCCGATCAAATTAAAGTATGGGAGCCATCTTGTAACGCTCCACGCATAGCAAGTGCACATTCGAAGTCTGAGCCAAAATATATGCATTTTTAAAATAAATTTCTGCATTCACATTTACACAATTGCCTTCATACCGATTTTGCGATTTTTGAGGTTATGAAGGTCCAGTGATTTTGACAAAAACTCTAAAATTTGCCGCTAGAATGAATTGGATCTAGAAAGTTTCCCCGTTTTTAGAGATTATGAAGTGGGCATCCCACCGATGTAGTTAGTGCAAGCTCGATTTGTGATTAGATCACGATCATCCTACGTTTTATAGACTATTACGGTTAAAACATAGCTTACTTTAATCTACTGCTAAAAGCATATCTATCAAAATGGTACAAGTCACAAACTTTATCTCCATCTTTCTCTCTAGCTTAGCGCGAGGGCAGTAAAGATAGGTAGTAACTAACTGAAAGATAAAGTACAGCTGTTAATCTTTCGATTATTTCACAAAATTTTCGGCCTTAAGAGAGGGGCTATTAAACGCCTTTGAAAGAAGTACAGTCACTGTCTGCTTCTGTCAAGGAAGTACTGGAAGTTTGTATCTCCTAAACAAATTCGCTTATAGGTGGTGGTGGTGGTGGTGGGGGGGGATACAACTCGAAAGAAATAGACTAAGGTTCTAGACAGGATTAGACCCCTTTTTCATCATTTTATTTTTGTTCTGAAGCAGAGCAGGCATGAAAAATGCACAAAAAGGTTAAAATTAAATATGGAGCGTTGTTTCAAATGCTTGTAATCAAATGTTTGTAAGAAGCCCACAATTTTATGACCAGCCACACAAGCAGCAATTGCATTTATTATAATATTTAAATGGGACAAAAAAAAGTCTCTGATTTTGGCAGATTTGTGTTTTCCCGAACAGGAATCAAATGTTTTCATAGTATGTGAGATATCTGTTAAACAAATTAAAGAGATTGAAATAAAATATTTAACGTTAAAGAAATTGATACGATGTTGGTCTATATACAGATCGACATATGATTTTCAATGACATCGGATTAAGGGAATGCTTTTACATTGAAATATTCTTAAAATGTATATTATGAAACATTAAAACATTCAATTTATATGTAATTTATTTAAAAGAAAATTGTGAACATCTCAATGTATTGAAGTCTGTGCATTATTAAAATGAGTTATTACTAAAACCCTATTGATTGTAAAAGCGATCAAATATTCGAAACCTCCCCAAATTTCTAAATGAATTTAAAAAAAGACCATTCAATAATGTTTCAAGAGTTTTAATAAATAGTGTATTATTAGAAAATTAATGGTGTTCATTTAATAATTTTAACATGAACTGTTATTGAGATGTTGTACGTTTTATAAAGAAATTAAAAAAAAAATTACTTAAAATTAAACGTAATAAAAATCGCCAAATAAGTTAATTTTTTTCTATACAATACTATGCAACACATCTACTAGCATCCTTCTTGTGAATCTAGCTCATTCCATTCACAAAAGACAATTTTTGTAATAATTTAATACAAACAAGTCGCCATTTGTTATTTGTTTCAAAGGATATTAATTGAATCGGATTTTATATAGGTGCTAATGCAGTTATTAATTGTCTAGTTAAATTTCAGAAAAGAATAAGTTAATTTGGTATTTTGAAATAGTTTTACATGTTGTTATAAAAAAAGCGTCTAATGTTGATGTACCATTTAATGACAACAACACTGTGCCTTGGAAGGTACACATTATTTATTTCCCAAATTGCTTCGAAAATTTTAGGAAATATTCAAATTATCACGTAAATTGGGGGAAAAAATTCAGCAAAATGTCAGGTAGTTTTTTAAATAAAACCTGAAATAATAATTACACTCGTATTATATGCAGATATTATGTGATTATTTTCAAAATAAAATACGGCTTGAATTATTTCTCCTGTGTAAAAATCGCGATGTTTAAAGATTGTTTAAATTTATATGTAGTGTTGCATCCGTCATAAAACCAATTTATTTTTGCCTATTATTTGTATATCTAAATGCTGTGCCAACGCAATTACAATATTTTTAATTTTAAATGATCACTAAACTTTGAGTATTCCTACAACGAAACCTAATATCTACATACAGGATGGTTATGTTCAGAAGCCAAGCCCGTTGCCCCGATCGGTTATTTGAGTCAGCATTAGCCAACTGAATTCCCCAAAATGATCCATTTTGTGACGTTGAAATCGCCCGATCGCCTTGGTCGGCAATTCTGAACACACCCAATGTAAACGAATCAAGCGATTGTAAGATGAGTTGTATAAGAATTGCTGAATTTCTTCATTCAAAATTATTTAGCTCTGGAGTCTAGAATGTAAGTGATATAAATGAAATATTCATAGATTTTACATAGAGAGGCAGACGATTTATATTTCGCTTCGAATATCAATGCAGGTCCTTCACTAAGTGTTGATGTCGAACGATATTTTTCTAAATTTAAAAAGTTACAGCACAACAAACACTGCTTTAATGAATAGAATTTGTGTATGTACAATAACGCATCCATGCCGTCCATCTAAATCAAAATATCGATCTAATCTCATATAAAGGCTTTGATTACATTGTCAGAATTTGAATAGTTTGTACAATGCAAATATCAATTTAAAAATTATATAATATAATAATAAAGTTACGTAGTAATTTGGATTATAGCTTCGTGCAAATGATCAGCTGTGATATTTTGCTAATTTGTTTGATTTACTTGACGATTACCTGGCAAATGCTGCCCTTTTTCTCGAGATAAAATTATTACCCTAATTTTCAATAGCAAGGTTGTTACAAGACAAAGGCTTCTTTACATCAGTCAGGAGGCACCAATATTAAGAATATTTAACATATTTCATATTAAATATAAGTGTTATTTTTATATAACTAAAGCATGTAAAAACTAATTTCAAATCGTCCGACATTTGATGTTTATATAAGTCATTATTTTAAACTAATATTTACTTTCTTTAAATTTTATTATATGATTTGTGATCAACCGATTAATATAAAACTTACATACACCTCTGCCTACACCCGTGTCACACTTTTAGCGATTATATGAAACATCATGGGCATATTATCCCATCCGGAAAACAAGGTCGGTTTACTCCTATCAATTCTATATTGTATTTTAAACTGGAACAAAAGGTCACAACATAGAGGTAAATAAAATTTGGAAGTGAGTCATAAGTAAAAAAATGTTGAGAAACGCTGGTTTAGTGGATTATGTAAGATGCAGGGCAAAGTTGAATGCGAGAAATGTAATTAACATATAGTTTAAACGAATAAACAAATACATGGATAATCTGTAAACACGATGAAAAATTATAAAAGTATCGTATTAATTAAATGCGAAATTGTATTTAACATTCGGTCTGGAAACTCCACCTTCGAGAATACAAATTCTATCAGTTTTCGACCGGAAGCTGATCTATGTAACCTCCAACAGATTTAAGTAACCCCCAATAGATCTAAGTAACCTCTAATAGATATAAGTAACATTCAATAGAGAAGTAGTGTAACATCTACCTGAAACTATTTGTGCGCTTACATAATCTATTCAGGGGGAAAAACAGATTTTTAAAATCGAAATCTAGAAATATCAATTTTCTTCCTGCTCATGCCAGTCCCTCAGAAATATATCAAAAAGTGTGCAGATTGCAATCTAGGGTAATTTCCAAGATGGATGGTTCCTTTCTTCAAAAATTTCGAAAATCGTATTTCATCATTCGTGAGTTCAATTTCGCTACTCATACGATCTAAATTTAATTCACAACATAAGGTTTGGGAACCAATTCTTTGAGAAAGTCTCGTAATATTTTCATATTTAGGATCCTCCTTTCTATGAGATAACTTTTTTAACAAGATAATGAGTCTGCAGTTATAGTTTTTACTGTTGGCTCCTTAATTCCATTCCATTCATAAGTTGTAATTTACATATCGTGAATGTAGTGATGGAGCATTTCGTAAAAGAATCCTTGCTGAAAATTCATTTTCATTGTTAACATTGTACCTAAGTTACATACATGAACTTTTTAATTGATGTATTAAATCTGTCGATTAGAAAATGTTCCTTTAAAACCCTCTATACCAAAGTACTCCTGTTTAAACGAACCACGTACTTGTGTCTTCCACTTTAATTTGACGTAATTTTTATTACGTAAAAATAATTTATACTTTTATTCCATTATATGTAAAACTACGTAATAAGATTACATTTCAAATATTTGTTATCTTACTTAATTTTATAGGAATATATAAACGCTAACTTGAATGCATTATTCTTATTTAAAAATGAGGGACAATTAAGTGTAGTACTCTCAGAATACTTAAAGAATCTTCCTAAAGGGGAAGTTGGGGTTCATTGTTGCATTCATGGCATCAAATTGAAGTATGTACAATCCTTACTGTAATAACAAAGTTTTCGTATAAAGATTCGCTCAAACTGCTGTCCGGTAAAAATATGAAGCACTGGCAATAACAAACGCAAGAAAGCGTCTATCGATAAATAGTTGTATCACATAATCCAGGAAGAAGATAATAGTTGCCAAATGAAAAATAAAAGTAAAAATCGAGAATATTTTTTTAAATGTAATGACTGTGAGACCGGAAATAGATCTTACATTTGTTGGTGAGACAGTTTTATGTCATTATTTATTGTGTCTCAAACATCGGGCAATATCTCCAGTCTGAATGACGCCAGAGTTTACCACGGGAACCCAAAGGTCAGATAAAACCATAAATTTAGGGGTGTTAAGACAGAAGAGGGATCAAACCCTTAAGAAAATGGGAAGTAACGACATTGGATGGAATGGCTATCCAATGGAGAAAGTGCTATTGTAGCGTCACACTGAATGCCGCAAATGAGAGCAAAGGGGGAGTGTCAGTCCCGAGGCAACTTAGTTGCCAAACGAAAAATAAAAGTAAAAATCGAGAATATTTTTTTAAATGTAATGACCTTAAGCTATTTTAAAATTAACGGCTGCTGGTAGTTTACAACAATAAATCATCCTCAATGAAATAGGAAACTTAACATAAATAAAACTATACACAAGAATAAATCACGAGTTACATCTGAGCCATGCCAAAAGGGCAGCTCATCACCTGAAAGTACCTGACGCGAAAAATAAAATTAAAAGGTAGGCCCTATTCGACTATAATTACGAATTATGGAAAAAAAATTCAAATTTCTAAAATATATTTTGTTCCTGGATTTATTGTCTGATGGAAATAATTGACTAAGCATAACACTCGGCGGACAAATGCAAAAAATAAAAAAAAAACATGTGCTTTAAATCAAATTAAAACAACTTTATTTCAACTTTGTTTAAAAAATAGATTTAAAAGTTATTCTACTGGAATCAGTTGTACATTTTTAGGTTTTAAGCATGTAAAGGCTATTTTCACCAAGCACGTAGAATTCCAGCCAATTCATCAGTGAAGGCTGGATGATGCTGGCAACAGACAGTGGACATATAAAAAAATCTGATCCAAACATTTGATTGTCTTTAAAATCGGTCGGGTTCCAGTATTCACCGATTGTAATAATCGTATCAAATTTATATTCGAAACGCTTTATCAGTTCGCAAAATCACGAAAGTGCATACGCAAGTTATTTTATCCACTTTACATATACACACATAACATACACACACAATAACGTAAACACACATAGACACATTGCACACACGCATTACACACACGAAAAAGTGCACACACGCATTACACATACGAAAAGTGCACACAGGCACACACATGACACACACACACATTACACACCGGCCACTCAAACTTCTGCTCATGACTCAGGGTGAGTCGAGTGGTCTGTTTTTTCGACACACATATACGCACATTACACACACACACACACACATTACACACACACACAGACATCACCTAAAAAACACACAGTTCGAGTTCAGGAACGTTTAAAACTCGCTTTTCGTCGAAAACTGTAATTTAAATTTTCGTCCCCATCATATTACTTACCCTATCCATTATATTATGTATGTAGGGGCAGTAGCGTTACTGCTAGATAGGTAGTATAATAATGTAGTTCCTAAAATTTATAACTGTTAATCTGGGTTATTATTGCCGTCTCGGTTATATTGTATAAAAGTAGTTTCAGGAATAAATTTGTAAATACAAAGAAATTCTTTTAGATGCCTATTTGTAATAAAATCCAGAAAAATTAAACTATAAATTATCTTAATATATTTTCAAATCTGGATAAAGTTATCTCTGGGAACCCAATTTTATTTTGAAAAACATGACCACTAAGTTCGTAGGGCATGAAGAATATATATATAAAAAAATTATATAGTCAGCTCATGACTACGGAATTCAATAAATTTACTTCTTTAACAGCGAATGATCCAAAAGATCTACGACGCAATGTTTTTAAGGTTGAATTGTGCATTTGGCTCTTTTTAGATGACAATATGTAAAACAATTTTGAAGTATACAATTAACTTATATGTCGCTCAATTCTAACGAAGATTATCAATATTGATAGCATCCGTAATAAAAATTATTTTCCATATATTAAACACTGTGTTTAATAAATGGATTTTAATAATTATTTCAGCAGTTTGGCGTCATTTTTGCAGTTTGGGCGATATTTTTATCAATGTAACATTAAAAACGCCTCCCAGTTGGCGATAATTTGCAAAATTACCCTTCAAGTTTGTTAAATTTGTTATCAAGTATTACAGACAGATAGAGATAAGGTATTTTCTGCCACCCCCCCTCACACATATACCCCAAAAACTTTCGATTCAAGTTCGTAGAAGATTAAAATGTGCTTTCTCGTCATAATATTTTCCCTACACGTTATACTATGTACATTGGAAAAGCAGAGGGAACATTTTAAAGAACAGTTCCAGTCTTTCTAAAAGAAGAATTCTAGTATATTTTCTCAAAAATTGAATGAATATTGCCGCATCTGAGAAGCGCGGTATGATAATGTTTGATTTAAAACAAATATATAACTGCAATTGGTTGACATTTTACATCTTTGTGATAACTAGAATTTTCGATATTTACTACAATGATATACGTATATGGTACGTATATTAAAGGCATGTATAGGTAATCTACCGCACTTATTACGTCATATGTACATGTTTTTGATATATTTTCGGTGTATTTTCTATTTAGATAGATATATCTTGATTTTATTCTGATTCTCTCGTAAATGCACCGTATTAAATGGATTCCAGTGATAGAAGACGTCAAGTAAATAAAAAAAAAAACCTCTTCAGAAGTTTATACATTTGCCCAAAATTCCTAATAAAATTGAATTGGGGGGAATGGGGGGGGGGGTTATTCTATTCTTTTAGCCCATATGCAGCTCTTCTTGCTTAATAAATATGTTAGGGACACGACACCACCACCATAGGCAGCTCAGACTCGCTGCTCCTTTTATCACAGCTTGAGTGCAACTCGTGTGATTTTCTTGTCAGCTATGCCTCGTGTAGTGAACGAGAATTTATATATCCTTATTATAAATTTTGTTTTTATTTAGCTTTTTATAAGTTTTTTAAATATTGATAAATATTGACATATTTTTTATAACTTAATGAAAGCGAAATATTTATCTGTGGATCAAAATTTAATTTTTCACATTCAAAAATTTGATGTTGATTGGAGAATGCATTAGGAAGTTAGAGCCCACATAAACGAACTAAATGGTTCAACTAAGTTGTGATACTCACCAACATCAAAATAAAAGAACTATAAATTTCTTCTTAGTGATGGGATTCATTCGAATGAAATAATCGAACATCTCGATAGTTTCAAATCACTCGATATTCTCGATAGTTGCAAAAGCTATTCGAATGCTTTTGGGTAAATCACAGCGAAGAGCTCTTAGCAGTACGATAGTTTTAAAAGTATTCGAATGAATTTACACGATTGTACTATTTTTTGTAGTAATGCATGCTATCGACCATGGTGATAGTTTTATAAGTATTCGAATGATTTTGAACGATTGTACTCTTTATTGTAGTAATGCTATCGGCTATGCTATCAGCCATGGCGATAGTATTCGTTCGGAACTAGTTACTGTTTTCCATAGTAGTGTGTTAAAAGTATTCGAATGAATTTAGACGATTGTAATTGTAATATAGTAGTGATATCGGCCATGGCAATAGGATTCATTCGGATTAAGCGGTAGTTTTACTAATTTCTATTCAAATGATAGTATTCATTACTCATTAGATGGTTTTGGAATATAATTCGATTGGCGATGGATAGTTTTATTTGCACAATTATTAAAAATATACAAGCGTTTTTTGTTTTGTATTGTGAAATAAAATCATGGGTTGGTGAAGTAAAATCACTGAAATTGTCTTGTTATTGCTGAAAAATTTTTTGAACAAGTGAAACACTCCTTTTAGGAGAAATAGCGAATGATTTTTAAAACTGACAAATTGACTTATAGCAAAAATTTTGATTTTAATTATGTTAAAAACAATTTTGACGTTTTTGTTAAGGAAATATTAGCGTTTTTGTTAAACCTTAATATTTTATTTTAATACATAGTATAGTTAATAATGTTTAATACATTTTTGTTTGAAGTAATAGATATTTATGTAGAAAAGTCGAATGAACAAATAAATGGATAAGGAAGGGCAAATGTTTTACTCATATTATTTAGTATTAATTTAATTTTGTCGTAAAGTCATATTTTTAAAGAAAAAATAAAGTTGTTAGGATACTGGTATTTGTAATTCAATGCGATAGTGTTCCTCTAGTATAGGGAGTATTTTAGTATGAAGTGAATTTTTAGATAAAAGAAGGTTTCCACAGTGAAATAAGTGCTTTTAATGCTGGCAGGGTGATAATAATATTCTTAAAATTTGTTAAAATAAAAAACTTGTGGCGATCGAGAGAAAAACCATTTTACATTATGCAATTTTAGTAGTGGTAGTATACTGTGCAAAGAAAAGCGGTTAAATTAAGGTATATCTATCATACTTAATTTGAATGTTATATTTATCACTTAGTGAAGAATTCTACACATGTAAAATTTATCTGTTATGCCCTAAAGTTTGTTAAATAGAAGATGGCAAAAGAAAAAAAAATCTTAATGAATGCAAGTCACTCCAACATAAAATGCAAAAGTCTCCATTATATGTCAACACATTAAAAGACACTTACCAACCTTTAAATTTTACTTGTTCACTTGAAAATTTTCTTTTAGATGTATTTTAATTTTTGGAACTACGAATAATTTATCAAAATGCACATTTATCGTTTTCTCCTCATTTTCAATCATTATTACTTTCCTTATATACATAATGTATAAGGAAAGTATTGTGACGGGGTCGAAAATTCGAATTCGAGTTTTCGACCTGAGAGCACGTTTCAAGCATCCCTGATCACGAATCAAACATTTTTGAAGTGGTGTGTGTGTGTGTGTGTGTGTGTGTGGGTGTGGGTGTGTGTGTGTGGGTGTGTGTGTGTGTGTGTGTGTGGGTGGGTGGAAACGATAACTGACGAACAAATGGACCGATTCGAACCAAATTTGGTACAAAAATCACAATCCGTAAACACTGGAAGCCTATTGTTTTTATACGTGATCGAATGTTCAGAACCCCCCTAAATTTTTGAATGAAATTTTGAAAAAATCGTTAAAAAATCAAAACCGCTAATAAAGTTTTGCAAATAGACATTTCTTATGTAATTTTTCATTAGAAAACGATTGGCATAAATTTTAGAACGCTAACATGAACCGTTCTCGAGATATTGTACATTTTTCAAAAAAATTATGAAAAAGTCACATAAAAAAAAAAAATTCCTATTGAGAAACATGTTCACTTTTGATATGTAATACCATGCAATAAATTGAGTGACATCATTCTCGTGGATCTAGCTCGTTCCATTCATGAAAAAATATACTTTGAATAATACTTTTGTATTTGAACGCCAATATTCATTTATCTTCTGTAAGAATAATTTTTTTCTTAGTGCATAACTCTTGGCGAGATTTTGGCGACGAATTTGGCGGAATGTCGCCAACTTGGAGACTTTTTTAAAATGTTGCCAAATTAATGAAAATCTCGCCAAATGGATAAAAATGATGCTAAATCAATGAAAATGACGACTAATTGTCGAAAATTCAATATCTTGGAAAGAATATTAGTATCTACTATAAGAAAAACCTATTTTTTGACTGTAAAAGTAGTAAATTCATTACATTATATAAGGAAAGTCATGTGTTGCCCACATCAGATTTTTATTTCTTACATTAGTTTATATAGTGTATGGACCTGAAAATGTAGGTTTTAAAGGCAGGGTTGGCAAAAAACCACTTTTTTTTTTATTTTGACCAGGCCAGTGGTCAAAACTGGTCAAAATGAAACTGGCTTTTTATAATATTATTATATATATAATATGCATTTGGAATGTAAATAAACAATAACCAGGTGTTGCCATTTCAATTAAAGTATATGTTGATGATGATGAAATTTTTTTTCTTCATATTATGGCATTCATATATTTGAAGAATATATATATATATATATATATATGCACTATTATATGTATACTACAATAGGATTCTTTCTTCAAATTTCTTCAAACATATCAATGCCATAATATGAAGAAAAAAATTCATCATCATCAAACAACATATACTTTAATTGAACTGGTCAATTATTGTGAATTCTATATCGACAGATGCAAAATCTTTTTTCTTGTCATCAGTCTCTGCAAGCAGCAATAAAAAAACATCAGGCTATTGTTTATCTTTAGCAAAAGAAGCTAAAGTGAAATATAATTGTAATGTTAAAAGTTTCATCAGTGATAGTGAACACAAAATGAAAAAGATGCGCAAAGATCTTCAAACCGATCAATTAATGGATGATGACTTTTTCTTCAGTTACAGCTGTGCATGTCATTTTCTAAATCATTTAAGAATTGATATATCTAACTCTGTTAAAACAATTATGAGTCAAATAATTTAAGTTCAAAAACATTTTCGAAATCATCCTGCAGCAAAGAGCTATTTAAGCGAATACGATGGATCTGTTTTTCTCCAATTACCATGTGAAACAAGATGGAATAGTCAAATCACATGTCTTGATTCTTTTTTAAGAAATAGGGAGTTTTTCATGAAGATTATTGATAAATATGAAGATGAAATTCCAGCTAATATAATCAATATCATTAATAACATCCATCTTAATAAGGAAACCAAGCATTTTTTTACCCAACTTAAGCCTTTAGCTGCAGCTCTGGATCATCTGATGGTTTAAAATATCTTTTTGGGGTATTATTGGCTTCTGCCTGATTTTTGTAAACTTTTGCAGTATTTTTGCTGCGTTTTCTTGGCTTCCTATACAAATTGCTTAAAGGTTGGGTTAGTGAATTTAGTGTCCATACGTATGTCAAAAGGTGTTCTTACCTCTCGGCCAGTAATCTCCTGATACATATTGACCTCAAAATCAAAAATTTTCATAAAAACACGTTCTCTAGACTATATTCTTTAGTATGAGAATGTAAAAATTTATAGAAGAAATCCTGTTTTGCTTTTTATTATTAAAATATTTTATGGTACTTCTCTGTCACCAGGGAGATAGAATTAATTGTACACTTAAAATAATATTTTATTAAGTTATTACTTTCTCCTACGTTGTATTAAAAAAGTATTATTTTCACAAAAAAGGAATCACAAAAATTATTGAATTTTCACGAAAATTTATTTTCGACTTTGTTGACATAAAATCTAGAACTAGATAGAATTTCTTAAAATTCAAGCGAAAACTTGACTTTAAAGAACATTTTATATTTTTATGACATGCCAGCATATGACAAGACATGATTATATATATATGAGTCTCAATGATCATAAAACTTTACAATTTAAATCATTGAAGTGAAAAATAGAGCCAGTTCAATTTTTGTGTTTGTGACGTTATTTTCACCTTTGGTGAAGCAAATTACACCCCCCAAGTTGGTACATTGTCAATTTTGGTATGAATCAGATTTTTTTTCAAGTCCTTTAAAATGAAGGGTAACTTGCGATTGATATTAAGTTCGGCAATTTACCCCTCTTCCAAAGGGAGACTAATGATGTTACAAAGACAAAAATTTCATTCCGTCTATTTTTACTTTCCTTATATACATAATGTATAAAGAAAGTATTGTGACGGGGTAGAAAATTCGAATTAGAGTTTTCGACGGGAGAGCACGTTTCAAGCATCCCTGATCACGAATCGAACATTTTTGAAGTGATGTCTGTGTGTGTTGTGTGTGTGTGTGAGTGTGTGTGAAAGTATATGTGTGTGTGTGAAAGTATGTGTGTGTGTGTGAAAGTATGTTTGGGTCTGTGTGTGTGCGTGTGTGTGTGTGTCAGTGAGTCTGTGGAGACGATAACTGAAGAACGAATGGACCGATTCGAACGAAATTTGGTACAAAAATCACAATCTATAAACACTGGAAGCCTATTGTTTTTATACGTAATCGAATGTTCAGAACCCCCATAAATTTTCGAATAAAATTTTGAAAAAATCGCAAAAAATCAAAACCGCTAATAAAGTTACGCAAATAGACATTTCTTATGTAATTTTTCATTTGAAAATGATTGACATAAATTTTAGAACGCTAACATGAACCGTTCTCGAGATATTGTACATTTTTTAAAAAAATATTAAAAAGTCATATAAAATGAAAAAAAATATTTCCTATTGAGAAACATGTTCACTTTTCATGTGTAATACCATGCGATAAATTGGGTGACATCATTCTCGTGGATCTAGCTAGTTCCATTCATGAAAAAAGATTTTTTGAGTAATACTTTTGTATTTGAACGCCAATAGTCATTTGTCTGCTGTGAGAACAACTTATTTCTTCGTCCATAACGCTTGGCGAGATTTTGGCGACGAATTTGGCGGAATGTCGCCAACTTGGCGACTATTTGAAATGTTGCCAAATTAACGAAAATCTCACCAAATGGATAAAAATGACGCTAAATCAATGAAAATGAAGACTAATTGTCGAAAATTCAATATTTTGGAAAGAATATTAGTATCTACAATAAGAGAAACCTATTTTTTTTTACTGTAAAAGTAGTAAATTCATTACATTATATAAGGAAAGTCATGTGTTGCCCACATCAGATTTTTTTAATTACTTTAGCGTCGCTATAAACAAGCTCTATTGTACTTATGAGGACAAATTGCATTAATTACATTTAAAACAGATAATACCAAAGGAAACTTTTTTTATTTAAATAGTCAAAATTTACAAATTTTTACAAAATGCTCTAGATGTGTTTGCTGAATTCACAATAAGAGTGATATGGAAATCATACATTATTTAATGTAAACAATAGAATTTGGTTCTAAATAATTGAAAATGTTCATAAAAATAATTAATTCAATTCGGTTACAAATATTGAACTATAATTATATGGCAAAGTTTAAAACAATGGAAAGTATTTTTATAATATAAATACGATTTGAAATAGCACTCTGATACTCTATACAATCCAAAATCAAACAGAAGGTAGACAAAGTAATTGAAAAATAGATTTTAGTAACATGTGTAAATTTATTACTCTATTTTCATGTAATTTAAAATATTCATGTATTAAAATGTAAAACAAGATAAACTTGTATGCATACATGTGCTTAAATTTATCATAAGGGAGGATAAAATGTTCAGAATGTATCTCCCATCGGGGTTATCTATTTTTATTACATAATACTAAAATAATTATCTGACTTTGCCGAAGATGAATTTAATTTAACTTATTACTAATGTTGCAGAGTCTGTATCGATTTCGAAGTTTAAGTAAATGAAAATGTATAGACTCCAACATAAAATTATATGTTCTAAATAAATCCTGCATAATGCATAGATTGCTGAAATCAGACCATCACGATAAAATCTCTCATTTCTAAATTATATACAATTAATAAATTTTAAGTGCAAATTAATAATTTTGCAGTTGTTAGCCAGTCATAACAAAGGGCTCCACCGAAAAAATTTTGAATATATAATAAATTTTGAATATTTTGGAGCTCTGTAATAAGAATGACTCTTGCCCAAAACTCACCACGAGGAGGTAGCTGCATGAGTTTCACCCATGCCCACCCAACCATCCAACCTTCTGTAAGCAAGGGGAATACTTAACATGTATTCATAAATAATCTCTGTGATATATAGTTTTCTCTCAGATTTGGGCATCTTTATCAAGGATCCCAAGCCTAATCTGGGTATCTTTATTTAGGATCCCAAGCCTAATATGGGTATCTTTATTTAGGATCCCAAGGCTAATCTGGGTATCTTTATCTAGGATCCCAAGCCTAATCTGGGTATCTTTATCTAGGATCCTAAGCCTAATTTTGGGATCTTTATCAAGGTTCCCAAGAATTCTCTCTCTTATATTACAAATTACTATTTAAAAATATTATGTAATCCAAATTTTTTGATGATAAACGATTTCGTCGATTATTGATTACTTGTCCAGTTTTTGAAAAAACACGTTCGGATGCTACAGAAGTAGCAGGAATACATAAATACTTTGACTGCAACTCATACAATTCTGGTAAATTGTTCTTTTGCTTTTTCCAGAATTGTAAAGGATCTGAGGATCGGGAGATGTGAGGCATCTCTAAGTATTGCCTAATCAAAGTAGCGGAAGTGGCTGGAGTGATTACAGTTTTTACTTGAGCTACTTTCTCATCAAAATATTCCCATATAGAAAATTCATTTTCTGTAGTTGTATGAGATATAAACTGACTGCTACAACTTGGTAATTCTTGGTATTTTGCCCGAATAATGCTTCTAATTCCTCAGATATCCACTCTTCTGCTTTTCTTGCATTCTCATCAGTACCAAAAGCAGTCTTTTTAAATCTGGGATCAAGAAAAGTTGCTTTTGCCACTATTCTGTTTGATTCCAGCGGCCCCACACGTCTTGACACAACATCCAACAGAGTATTTTGTAAAATACATCCTGGTGAGGTCCGTGGCTTTTGCTTTTTGACAGCATGCTGAAGTCCACGAACAAGTGGAACGATCATGGACATTGTGAGGTAGTTTTCGCCAGATATTGCCACCGTCAAACTTTCAAACGACTTCAGAATGGGAATAACATCAGAAATTATGTCCCACTCTGTAGCATCTAAGAATTCGGGTGCTTTTGGTAAGCTCGATACAGCCGCTGATATTGGCAATTTGACTGTGAGTAGTCTTTCTAGCATTACCAACGTAGAATTCCACCGTGTTACAACATCTTGTTTTAGTTTCAACACTGGAGCACCCATTTGATGTTGTATTTCTCGTAACTTTTCCGCAGCCAAAGAGCTACTTCTGGAAATGCCTGACGAGAGTTCGACTTTTATTTAATATTGGCATAAGCATTTCAGTGTTTAAACCTGCATTCACACTTAAATTTAAAGTGTGAGCGACACAAGGGTGATGTCTCTTTTTAAGGTGCCCAATAATTGCATTTTTTATGTTTACCCCATTATCAGTAATAATAGTAACAATTTTGTTACTGATGCCCCAGTCATCAAATATTACTTGCAGATAAGATACAATATCTTGTCCAGTATGTCTGTCTCGAACTTCTTTGGTGGTGAGGACAGATGAATGCAAAACATCATTTTGACTGAAATGGACAGTAACAGTAATGAAGGATTTTGCATTATCTGAGGCCCACATATCAGTTGTCACAGCTATGTTACAAGCGCTGCCTAGTACCTATTTTATTTCAGTCTTGCATTCACTGTACATTTTTGGAAGCAACTTGTTTGTGAGAATTTTCTTACTAGGAGGATTATATAAAGGTTGCAGCAGTTTAGTATAGTTTAAAAAGCCTTCATTTTCAACCAAAGAGAGCGGTTGGCAATCTTTTAACAACCATCTCAACCAATCCTCGGTGAATCAAATTCCTTTCTGAAGCCGACAGTTCATTTTCCCGGAAAAAGAGTCTTAACTGCCGTTGACGCTTTGCCGGAGGAATAGCATCATCTGCAACAGGAATTAAACTTTCATTTGCTGCATTAAGAGTTTCACATTCAGTATGCACCACTGCGTCAATGGCTGGTGGTGTGTCTATCACGACATGTAAGCAAGTAGGGTGTTTGCGATTAAAATTATCTCTTAAATATGTTGTGTTGCCACAATACCTAAAATCCGTTTACATACCTTGCATGTGACAGACTTATTTGCATTTTTGGAAAAATGGTCCAAAACTTCTGAGTTCTTTCCTCCTGGTTTCATTTTAACAGAAATCCAAGATAAAGCTTTTGGCAATGATATTTTAAATATAAATTTATTAACTAAGCACTAATTAAAATAATATTTACAAGGAAGATTATTTACAATTAGAATATATACATATACAATAAAACATAATTATAAATCTATTTAAATGCAAATTTATTAACTAAGCACTAATTAAAATAATATTTGCAATATAAATACATACATATACAAGAACATTAATTATAAATCTATTTAAATGACAAATACCGTGTGTAAAACAAAGGGAAACGAAGCGATCACAATAAAGTGACGCAAAGATTGTGAATGCGGGCGAGGGAATGAGCCGTACTTTTGTTTTACGCAGTTAAAAGAATGACTGAAAATAAATATAAATAATTAAAATTTGTGGTTCAGACGATTTTATCATCCGTCGCTAGCTCCACCCCCTTTGTCCCTGCCCGAAAATGACGTCACAGAAAACTATCGATAGTTCCGATAGTATTCGATAGTTTGTAAACTACTATTACTATTTATTCGATAGTTGAAATTGCTCGATAGCGCCCATCACTATTTCTTCTAGATATTTTATTTACAAAAAATCGAATTCCATACATTTTCCTTTTAAAGATGATCGAGTACTATTCAATAATTTAATAAGCATTCTTGGTGTTATTTATTTTGTAATCATTTGTTTTGTAAATTAATATTAACAAGTATTTTGGAAAAATTCTGGTATCTCTGACCAAATCGATATATAAAGTTTAGTGTCGATTAGAGCATAGCTTTAACATTAAAGCAGGTACGAGACAAACGATCCGTATGAATAGTGATACTCTCATACTTTGCATATTCATAACGATTAATATTGGCCCATTGGCTAACTTCACTGGCCTAAGTTTTGCCAACTGGATTACATGAATCGAACAGAATTCATTTAAACCAGCTATTTACAAACCTTTTCGTTTAAGGAATACTATCTGAAAGTGGCTGCAAAGGAGTTACCATTTCTGCTCATTCAATAAGTATGCCCATTCAATAGGTATAACTTTCAATAGTCGTAACTTTAGTACTAGATTACATTTATTAAAAAAAGGAAATAATTAACTAAAGGTTGTTATTAAAGTTTTAAACTTTAAATATACATACAAAGTAGAATTTTGTAAGAAATTATAATTTTTGGATTGAGTCTTCTGTTTTGTTTGATCTCAAGTTTGTCTAGTATTAAGAAAAGCATCATTTCCTGCGCTAGAGTCCAGGTGTAGCGTTTTTTGATTAGCGCTTATTCAAATATGAAGATGCATCTTTAACATAAAGTATTTATTAACAAACTAAAGCACCTATCTTAAGTTTACATAATAAAATAAATATCATGTCCTGCGACAAAAATAATCCATTTTAACTATGCACTTCCATACCGATTCTTCCAAATCTCCGTAACCATTAATCTCATCCTCTTTTATACCTAACACTTTCTCCAGTTAAGGATCACAGTTACAGTTTTTTTGTGAGGTTAACTTGCAGCTGGGTTAAGTAAAATAATTTCCCAACAAGGGCGCCGTAATTTTTCTTCAGTTAACATTTTTGCAAATATAGATATAGAACCATTATATTGCATAACATTCAGTGTTCGTTTAAATTTTAACAATGTATCTATACTCACAGATTTAGTTAACATATCTGCTACATTATTGTTATTTGATATATAAATAAGTTCGAAATTTTGATTTTAAGTTTTCATTTACAAAACATAGTTACAAATAATGTGATGTGATTTACTTGAGGTTGCACCGCTTTCACAACTGGAAATCGAAGATTTGTTAGCACGATAAAATTTAACATTTAAGAGAGTTGTAAAGTAAAAGTTTGTCAGAAATAGTTGTACAGACAGGTATTTTTTCAAACAGCTTGCCAATGCAGATACATCGGCATCACAAGTAGATAGCGCTACAGTGTCTTACGATTTAGAATTCCAGCCAATGATATTTGGGCCAGATTTATAAAGAAATCCTGTTAATTGATTTCTGATTTGGTTCTATGCATCTCCGATTAGCGTCTGCATATCCTGAAAGAGTAAAATCACCTTTAATATATACCAGACCTTGGTTTTTAGTTCATTTATTTTGGTTTTGTTCTCATTTAGAATACCCTTGGCATCAGTCATATGCGTGATTCTTGGAACTTTATTGTATTTTGACAAAGTTGCTAAAGCATACGCGATGTCCGGTCTTGATTTCATTCCAAGGTACATTAAGAAACCAATAATTTCCTGATATTTGTAGGGGTCACATTTCTTTTGAAATTTCATAATTGTCCAAATCCACAGTTATGTTCACTGGGATTGCAATACTGTTGCAATCTTGCATTTTAAATATTTTTAATATTTCATATACATAAGTTTCTTGTTTGATTATCAATAGTTTTCTTCTATTGCAATTTCTAATCCTAGAATTTTTTTTATTGACAGTTTCCTTGAGTTTAAAATGTAACATTCCCTTTAAAGTTTTAAATCATTTTTCTAATTACATGATCTAAAATTTCATCATCGGAATGATCAGATCATCTACATAAATCCCAATGATTAATCGTGAATTTCCCATCTCGTAGTTGAAAACTATCAGATTTAAAGACTTTGAATCCACACTTTAGTACGCAATCAGATAAAGTCTCATACCGCATTTTACCAGACAGTTTTAACCTGTAGATAGATTGATTTAATTTACATGCGATATTTTTTATTTTTTCTACGTTCATAACCTTTGGGTTCTTTCATGTAAATTATTTTAGTTAACTTCTCATACAAATACGTAGTTTCAACATCAAAAAAATTAATTTGCCAATTCTTCATAAATGCAATTGCTAAAAGTATTCTTAAGTTTAGCTATCAATTTTAAAAACTGATAAAAAAGTTTTAGTATAATCTACTCCAAACTTCTGAGAACAACAGACTGCTAATAATCGCGTTTTGTATGTCACGTTAAATGCTTCTGGGGTGTTTTTAATATTGTATACCCATTTGTAGTTCATTGGTTTGATTTCATCTGGAATCTTTCATAGGTCCAAACATTGTGAAATTTCAGGGATTCGATTTCTTTATCCACTAGGGGGCAATGCCTTCTGCTAGCTCCACTCAAGAAAAAAAAATTTCGGGAGGCTTCGCCTCCTACTCGCTGCGCTCGCTTCATATCTATATTTCCTAAAAATTCTACTTTCAAAATTATTTTTTCTATCCCTGCCTATTTTCCGCAGGAGGGAAAATCAGAGATTTTTCTTAGCCCAGGGAATCCAAAGACTGCATTCCTTGATCATGAGTTTGATTCGCGAGCTATTTCATGCCAAATTAAAGTTTAAATCGTATTACTCTATTACTTTTCTATAAATGTACCAAATTCCATATTTCTGTAAGCCATAGTTTTTACGGTACGAGACAGAGAAATCGCTGAGCGTGCCGATACGACAAAAAAAGTTCACTTCGGCATTGCATAAAAAGTAAAATTTCTCAAAAGATACATTGAAATTGCAAAAAGGGGCTCCGTACTGCAAAAATTCACCCATGTAGGTACCTGCCTGCAAAAATTTGTGGTCTTGCTATTGCTAGTCTATCCAGGACGCGAACTCGTAGATCAAATATTTTGATTTTGGTATTAAATGTTTCTTAAACTACAATATATATCAAAAAACTGTTTATTTCAGCGTCTTTCATACAAATTTTTCTTCAAGTGTACAGAATTTCATATTTTTATATGCAATAGGTTTTGCGGTACGAAGCAAAGAATCTCGAGAAACGAGAAATTTGTCAAGCGGCGGCGTAAGTTTAGTTTTTTTTAATAGAGATTGTTTCTATCCATTTTCCCCTTTGATTAGAACATATAGTTGTTTCTTCATAGCTCTTTGGTATATTTTGCCGATCTCTCGCCTCTAGAATGATTTAATCCGAATAATAAGTTGGATCTGCAGCTTCATTATCACTTTCAAATGATTCATTATATTTTATAATTTTAGTACGAGATCTTAAACAGCGACTTGTACCATCATCAGGAACTTAATCATTTTTAGGTTGGTCGGTTTCAAAACTAGTCGATTCTTTATCTGCATCAAAATTGTTGTCTTCCAGCAAATTTTTTACAAAATTTAAGATTTTTACGGGAAATCTGAATATACTCGATTTTGTTTAAGAACTCTTCACTTCCTTTAGTTTCTTCAAGGAATATAACATCTCTGGATTCCACTATGTCTTGATTTTTAGAATTTCTGTTTCTATATGCTTTTCTCGATTCAGAATATCCAACATATATTATCACGTTTGTAATTTTATCAAACTTTCCTCATTTGAGCTTCGGTTTCCAATAATGAGCCGGACATCTAAATATTCGAAAGTATGAAACACTAGTTTTTCTTCCAGTAAAAAGTTCCTCTTGTGTCGAAAGCCCAGACCAACCGACTCGTCCGAAGACTTAGAGTAACAGTTTGGGTGGCCGGAGTTCCTCTTGTGTGTACTTATTTCGTGATTTTCAAGGAGTCCTGTTCTTTATATAAGTAAATATGTTCATGGCTTCAGCCCAATACTTGATAGGTAAATTAGCTTCTATTAATAATAATTGAGTACCTTCAATTAATGTTCTGCTTGCTCTTCCACTTCAACATCAGTCATCTTGGTTTGTTGAGAAGTATGTTGCTCTTGATGATGCATACCTTTACTTTTACAAATATGATTCATTTCTGCATCCAAAAATTCAGTTCTATTTTCACTCCTGATTATCAGAACCCTTTTTCTAGTGCTATTTTCCAGTTTGAATATCAAATATGTGAACGTTTCGAGAACAGCAGCTTTTTACTTTAGAAATTTTGTAAATATTTTCCTTGAGAAATTATTCTTTACTGTTAAAGCATATTTAGCTCCTAAAGAAGCTTCTTGTACTGATACACATGAAGTTCCAATGACATTTTTGATTGCTCAGCGATTACTTCTCTAAATGGTCTCTTAGCGTCTTTCGCTTGAATGTACTGAATACAATCACTCTATTTTGAGTATTGCTTACACTCAAAGTTAAACACCATTGAATTTTTTAGCATAAAATTCATATAGCTTTCGTTAATATGGCCTAATCGTTTGTCATATTTACCAAGAACTGCTTTTACTCGCTCTGTAAAAAAATTCTTATCCTTGATCGCTTACAAATCAGCAACATAAAATTCAAATTGTTTTGTACTTAAAATGGAGACTTTTCTATCTACAATATGCCCTCCAGATTCATCAGATAAAACATTCATATCATCATCTGTTAATTTTCGAACAGGTAAAAGACTTTTCAGTTTAGGTACATAAAGTACACCCTTTAGTACTAATTCTGAATTAAATTTGTCACTTACTTCTCGTTACAGATCTTTTTGTTTGAGAAGATATGTTGATATCGTCAGCTAAGAAAAAATTTCTTTTATCGTCGTGTACATTTAATTAAGCAGTCAACATTTGTAGTCATGTGACTAGTATCCCTACTGTCTAAAATCTATCTGGCTTGTAATACATCTTCTGTAGCTCTTAAAGATCTTTTTTGATCCACTTCTGACGCATATAATTTTTTGATTCCGAAAATCTCCCCTTGCTTGTTTGAAATAGTCTTCAAGAAACTTGATTTTTGTTGATTAGCTGGATTATGCCATCTATTCACGGCTTTGTGACCCATTTTATTACAAATACGGAATAAAAATTTTCTACTTTAAGTTTTTCCTAATCCATTTTGTTCCCCATACGTTCATAGACTTCTGTATCTTCTACTTTTCTATACTTTAAAAACAGACGAGCTTGCTTTTTCAGCTTCGTTAAATCTTTCCTCGTGCAACTTGAAAATTCGACGAACATCAGAAATAATAGCTTCCTGGAAGTTGTCAAATTTCATTGCGATTAAATTATACTTCGACGGAAGTCACCAATGTAAGTGCTTATAAATTCTTCATCATCTATATTTGCACCCAGTATGCGTGCACTTTCTAACAATTTCTCGGCTTGCAACAAATAGTCGTTCCAATTTTCGTTCTTTTCCATCTGTAATCGTGACACATTGGTTCTCGCTTCTATTCTTCTTCGTTTCAGATCATATTTCTGTTGTTTAGCGAAGTCTAAATTTCCTTGGCAGTATTACAAGTACGAATCAAGCATACCTGCATATCACTTAACGCGCATGTAATAATTTCTCTTGAGAATTATTTTTCTTCTAATCAGTTAGTTCTGGTTTCTTTACTGACGGATTACCCATTAGATATAGGCTTAATTATTTTCCCACGAGTATACTTTTAATAAGGTACTTCCAACTATTGAAGTTTTCTTCGTCAAATCGAGGAATGGTTTGCTCCGCCATTTTTGCGCAGTAGCTCTTACTACGCACTTTTAATTTAGGGTTGAGACTGGACCCATGACCCTTTGTAAAGTTTTTTGATTAACAGGTATGCTTGATTCTTACATGTCGCATTACTTATTAACACTGATTTTTACCTGCCGTATTATTTTTGCTTTGTTTCGCGCAATTGATTGCGATATTTACATCGTTGCAAAATTTTCACAAAGTAGTTTTAATCTTCGTAAAATTCGAGCGGCAAAAGTTAACGAAATCTCACATAGACTCATTAAACGAAAAAAAAAGTTTTAGACTTGTTCTCGCATGTTTTTGTTTTGTTTTTTTGGTGAAATCATTATAATAAGAAATCAATAACTTTTTCACATATCTTCCCATTTGTAATTTTTATATTTTCTTTCTTTTTCATATTCCACTTTTAGAAAACGTCCGCTTCTCACATACAAAAAAAGCAAAACTACTTAAATATTTATCCTAGCGCAATAATTCGTTTCTTTAGTGGTTTCATTACCAAAAATTGCTCATAAAATCAGCGTTTAAGAAATATAATTAAGCATATGCTTTATGTTATCTCAAATACATTTTACTTTATTCTATTTTGAAGATGAATTTCAGAGAGAGGGTCAGCTGTAGTTTTCAAATTTATACCAAACTAAAATCAACACAAGTCCAGCGACTGCCAAATTTAATAAAATCTGATTAAGCTTGGGTTTATACATGCATTACAGAGATGTACACACAGCCTTCACTGTAAAAATCGTTAAACCTTGGTCCGGGATTCTCAAATCAGTAGATTCATCGAAAATTGGAATTAAAATTTTAATATTTTCCTTGTACATATGATGTGGAAAATAAAAAAATTAGACAAATTAAAACGATTCATGAATCCACAAACTCTGAGATTCTCAAACTTTTTCACAGTAGAATCAATTGCATGGAAATTAACTGGATATTGGCTGAACTGGATTTCTTCATACCAGAATCCATTTTTAAGTAGCGTATGATTTTTTTCCACATTTTGTAAGACAATCTGTATCGATGATCACAATTATGGTATTTCACGCTCCAATTTAAAGGGCTTGAAAATATCTTTCGATTGATAATGTACCCCCGAGTCAGATAATGACTTTAAGAACCAAAAAATTGTATCACAACAATCTTTCACTCAGCTTGGAAACTTAAGCTTCGTGATCATTGAATCATAAATAACTCCTTTTATTCATAATTATGTCAAATTTTGTTTTATGCTGCCATTTTAATCAAATATAAAATTTCGAAGTTTTCGCTCAAATTTCAAAAAATTATGTCTAGATTTAGGTTTTTCTGGATTAAAAGTTTCGTGAAAATACACTTAATATTTGTGGCAGATATTGTGTACACAATAAATACACCACAGACGGACGGACATCACTAGGAAATAGTCAAAACGTTTCCAGAAGTTCCTAAAATATATTGATATCAAAATCTCGAAATTGAAAAACTTCGTGAAAATAATACTTCGTCTATACTATATTTTATAGTATGATAAAGTAATAAAATACATATATATTCTATCGAGACTATATCGAGATAGTAAATATTTTACTTCGGGTAGCGTCTTGAATTCTCTTGAATCAAGTAATTTCTAATAAATTGAGCATGCTTATTTGATTCACTGACATTGTTATTGGATTTTAACTACTCATACAAACCCTTTAATTTTTATTAACATAGAATATCAAAATTCGTTTACTTATAGGGGATGGCAGATCTTGGTCAAATCAGATTATTATATTCTGAGATTTTTCAGATAATATATACCTTTCCTAAAAAAAAGAGGGAAGGCTGCAGAATTTGTTCACCTGTTTGAATTTTAAAGCAGTTTAGATCTTCTACCTGCTTTTGCCAGTTAAGTAATTGTTCACAAATCTCGAATTTTATTGGCGTTTGGTGCCAATGCTTTTGGAATTTTCGTATTACGTTTTACTCTTTGCGAGCGATTTTTCAGAAGAATAAAGCTATTTAATTGCCTTTATTATGTCTGGAAATAATAAAATTACGTTCACTTCTGTATTTATCACTATTTTCGAATATTCGAAATTTTATTTCCACTTTTAATTAATTCGCTTAAATTTTTAAATTATAGAACTGTTTAAATCCAAACAACGGAATTGTGTAGCCTGTCCATATCGTCGAAATTGGTAAACTTTACACAATTCTTTATAATTAGCATGGATTATTATTCATCTGTTATCTTCGTTATATGTATATTGATTTTATATTTTAATGTATGTGCAATGTATTTACAAAACACTTTTTCTTATACAGACGGGAGCAGCGATGCCTCTTATATTAGTGTTGGCCAACTGTTAGATGAGGACAAGGAATTTGGATCGTCTGCGGAGGAACACTACCAATTGTGTCATCACTATTTTGCTTCCGGCCAAGTGTATGAAGATTATTACCAGCCATAAATACCCTGTATATGTGCTTGATAGTGCACCCCCTGGTTCTCGTAGAGGAAGTGTGGAAAAGGATCAATATGGACACTACAATGGAACTAGGCTGAAGCAAGAACATCAACAGTATGTTTTCTGAAATTTATCTCTATTGACTGTGACCACCATGGATAACTTCAAAGATTGCGTTAGGATTATTTTACTTGTTAAATATAAACGTAGATGGTGATAATGACATTCATGATAAACTTGTGGAGTTAGAAATTCATAAATGTGAGTGGTGAGGAATTCTGAAACGAATCAAATAAGAGGATTGGGTTAAAAAGGAAAACAGAGTAGGAAGTTAATTTAAAGTGCCCGCTATTACTTTATATGACAGGTCAAAAGTATGGGATAGTTTATTAGTGGATGAAAATAAAATCGCAAATTCTGATGTCGTTTTCAAAAGTGAGAATAAAACTGTAAAAAGTAATACTGATAGCGATAAAAATCCCGAAGCAAAAAGGGCAAAACTGAAAGGGAAAAAATTCTAAATATCCCCAAACGAAACAAAATTTATGGGCTTCTTTATAAGATTCAGTGAGGATTATTAGGCCTTATTAAAAAATCTAAATGATATTGCCTCAAAGTTTCTAAAATAATCACAAATGAGATGCTCAAAATCATATTGAAGGAAGCTGACATCTATCTGTACAGAATTTCCCATCTTGTAAGAAAATCACACAGCCTAACACAGCCTAAAAAACTAAAAAGGTTATTTTTCCTACCGGACACGCCGTATACTCTGAAACACAAAGAGCACCACCCAAAATGACGCCCAGATAGGTCTAAAATACTAATGATACGAATTAATTAGACAATGATCTGAAATTATATGCTGTTAAATTGAGAAACGAATACATAAACGTATCTGAGTAGAAGTAAGAGGAACAATCGAACAAACTTCTTTCAGAAAAATTTAAATGCGCCATAGAAAACAACGCTATGAAGGTATTGATACCTAAACCAGCTATATATATAATCCGCTGTTGAGGAAACTCAGGAAATGCATGCTGTTGAAGAAAAAGAAGTTGAAACTACTGAGAGTTCCGACTGACTAAAAAGAGATTCTCTCTAGTCATTAAAGAATTATTAGAACTTTTAAGTTTAAAACAAAATCAAACAGATTACATAGCTTTCAGTCTAGAAAATTCTGACCCCATGACCATGTGCTTTGAGGTAGCTTCAATACTAGCAAAACCTCGTATAAAAATAGTGAACTTTCACAGTAGTGAGCCACTATAGATAGATCTAAAAAAAATACTCTTAATTTCTTATTTTGGAATGTGAATGGCCTATCTCCCAGATAAAAATAATCTCCAAAATTTTATGAATGAGTTTGGTGTTGATGCCCTTCTGGTCTGAGAAACTAGACTAAGAAAAGATAAATATCAAAGTATTGCAAATTATAACTCTTTCAAAACGTTAAAAACTTTATCATGGCTAGAAAGGTGCACAGCAATCTACATAAAATGAAACATCCTCCATGACTTTGTAGATAATTTGAACCTACTGAAAACCCTGGTATATGTTATAATATTTTCGGTAAGGACTAAACATAATATAAACAGTATTTATACACCATCATGGAGTACATGAAAAGTTTTTCAAAATGCCATAGTGCTTTCCGACAGCATAGTGTCCATAAGTGACAATGATAAGGAATTGACAGGCACGAGTTTTTATGCAAACTGAAATCCTGAATACGAATTTGCATAGGGTAAATCGATATTAAAATTAACATATATAGCAGATAATTTAAAAACTGTGTACATAAATAAATCAGACCAATTCATAAACACTAGTGGTGAAATACTGGATATCCAGAAAATCATATAATGGTGTAACCATTATGACTTTCTGGAAATCCAGTGTTTCACTGCTAGTGTTTATGAATTGGTCTGATTCATTTATGTACATGGGTTTTGAAATTATTTGTAATGTATGTTGATTTTGGTATCGATTTATCCTATGCAAATCTGCATTCACGATTTCTCTTTGAATATAAAACTCATGTCTCTCAATTTGCTTATTTATTTCTACTGATGATGGACACTAATTAGATCTATGTTAAACCCTCTAAATTGACAAACCCACGCGTGTATCAAAAATTCAACAATCGGAGCATAAAATTTGCAGTAACCGAAATCTTGTAATCCCCATGGTGGTCACTGAGTTGTCAAAAGATGATGATTTTGATATTAGAGAGCAAAGGACCTTAACCATCGTAGAACTTAGACATCTCTGTGGACAGTTAAAAAAATGTGAAGATGTGCTGATCTAGTTGCTTCTGTAAATTGAATGGAATATTGTACCATTTTTAGAGGACCAATAAAAAAAATTAATGTATTTTGTGTATCAGCATGCATTTTTTTAAATGAGCAGTGCAAATGAAAAATGTAGGCCGTGCGAAGTAGTATGCACCAGACTAGTTAAGCATGCGCGTGGACTTAGTTTATCCATCCACGCGCATTTCGCTTTACCCCCACTCATTGTGTTCCCATTAGTAATTGAGCCATTTTTCTGATATCATACCTTTTGTGAGTAATCCAGACACTTGATTGGATAATGTTAATTGTGAAGCAATTTAATAAAACGTTTTATTAAATTGCTTCACAATTAACATTATCCAATCAAGTGTCTGGATTACTCACAAAAGGTATGATATCAGAAAAATGGCTCAATTACTAATGGGAACACAATGAGTGGGGGTAAAGCGAAATGCGCGTGGATGGATAAACTAAGTCCACGCGCATGCTTAACTAGTCTGGTGCATACTTCGCGTCACTCCTATTCCCAAACTCCTCCTCTGATTTATCCATTATAAATGATGACTATAAATAAAGATATAAAAATAAAGTTTATTTACACTTAACTGGTCTATTTACATATCAATTTTACACAAATACCTTGACAACAGACGTTTCTTGCTATCCAGAATGGAAATTATTGAATTTCAATGAGCAGCTTTCTATCTTAAACATCTCCCACATTCAAGGAATAACACCAGTATTGCCGCTGCTCTAAAAAAGATGACACATATCAAAAATTGACAATGAACACAAGATAAAGCATAATTTACGAACCCACCATGCAATAAATCAGTGACAATGCAAATAAAATAAAGACATAAGATTCTCATATACAGCCTGAACCCGCCAAACAAAATGTGCGTATGAATGCTAGATATTATCCGATAGCAATTAAAATCGTTAAATTATCAAATAAATATATAACTGCAATTGAGTTACTCAAGCCAGTCATTTAAACTGGTCTTTAAAAGCAATAAGGGTGAGCTAGAAGACATCCAGAAATTCATACAAGGTTATAAACGCGCAAATAGTCGAGGATGAGACGCCAGACGAAACTGGGGGTTTTGAACGGGATCGAAGTTACAAATTGAGGCGCTTTAAATATAAATAAAAAGGAATTCAGAAAGTTATTGCAATCAACAGAAAAATGTTATCAATAAAGGGGTGCATTTCATCAGAACAAATTGGGAAATGTCAGTGGATTGCTTATTATTTTTTAATGTCGCGAGCATGTTCACATAAACGAATGGCTACGATACACTTGTTACTACCAATATAAAACTTATAATTATTTTCAAGAGATAAAATGGGGACAACGTGCACCCCCAGCCTGACTCAGGAAGTTATTTTCATTCTTAAAATTTATCCGTAGGAATGCAACTAACCGGAGGGGTAACAGTAGAATAGGCAGATTTAAGCAAACTCATGCCAGAAATGAATCAAGGGCTGAAACATCGAAGGATGGAACGGAAGACTTGATTTATATGGCAAAATGTCAAAGAATGGGGAAAGATCAGTTTAAGGATAAATTACATTTAGAATGAATGGAAAAAACATTTTCATAAACGAAATTGAACGAGTAAGCGGATTCATTGCCAAGGTAAAATATAAAGTTAATTTCAGTAAAACAGTAAAAGAAGAACAAACTTTAAAAGCACGATTAAAATATAAGCAATGGAAGAGATTCTTTAGAAGAAACGGCCTGGGAAGAATTAGCTAGAATATAAGAATTAGAAAACGTAGGTTTACGAAAGACAGAAGTAAGATAGCTATTAAATTCGCGGGAGACGAAAACGTCCGGAAAAGGCAAAAACCGTTAGAGTTGTGTTTAAAAATTTAATAGAAAGGTGAAAATCATAACCGATGTTCAGAAGACCACGGAGGTCGTTAAATCTGTGATTCCAAATAACAGAGGCATTCACATGATAGCGTCAACCAAATTGTCAGTGGTTTGCGTAAAGATTTCCTCACGGAAACCAAAATAATTGATCTCCGCGACAATGCTCAATGCAGAAGTTAAACTGATTCTTTAATGCTGTTGTGTAGATTATATATATATATATATCTTTATTATTTCGAACCGCAGTTTAAATACAACTATTTTAGTTTCCGTGAGGAAATCTTTTTACAAACCACGGGCGTTCCTAAGGGTAACCCCTTTGTCTGGTATTTTGGTTGAAGCTGTGTCGCAAAAGTTCAAGATTGAGATTTTGTATTTTTCCCCCTTAAAGAGATTCGTTGGCGCCGTTATGTGGATGATGTCTTTATTATTTGGAAGCACAGATTTAACGACCTCCATTGCCTTTTGGACAACTATAATGATTTTTGCCTTTCTATTAATTTTACTGTTAAACACAAATCTAACGAGTTCTTTTTTTAACTTTTCTGGACGTTTTCGTCTCCCGTGACTCTAATGACTATCTTATTCCAGTCTTTCGTAAACCTATATTTTCTATTTCTTGTATTTCCGCCAATTCCTCCGACACCGTTTCTTCTTAAAAAAAGCTTCTTTCGTTGCTTATTTAAATCGCGCTTTTAAAATTTGTTCATCAGTTTGAAATTAACTTTACCATTTATCTTGAGAATGAAGCCGCTTACTCATTCAGTTTCATTTATAAAAATATTTCCTCCAATCGTTCTACATTTATTTATCTTTAAACTAATCTTGCCCCATTCTTTGACATTTTGCTGTATAAATCAAGTCTTCGACCCACCTTCGAATTTTCGTCCTCTGATTCATTTTTGACATAAATTTAAATTTGCCCATTCCACTGTTACCCCTTTGTCTAGTCACATTCGTACTGATACATTTAAGAATAAAAATAGCTTCCTTAGTCAGGCTGGGATGTAGGTTGTCCTCTTTATCTCCTGAAAATAATTATAAGTCGTATATTGATAGTAACAAGCGTACCGTAGCCATTCTTTTATCTGAACATGCTCCCGGTATTAAAAATGATAAATAGTCTACTGCTTTTTTCGCAATTTGTTATTAATGCTAAATTTGCCCCTATTTTCGATAATATTTTTCTGTTTATTGCAATAACCTATGTAACATTTTACTTTCTGAACTCCTTTTCAATTATATTTAACGCGGCTCAATTTGTAACTTCGACCCCGTTCAAACCCACAGTTTCGCCTAGCGTCTCATTCTTGACTCTTTGCGTGTTTAAACCCTTGTGTGAATTTCTGGATGTCTAACTCACCTTATCTCTGCTTTTAAAGAACCGTTGATCCGTTTAAATGATTGGCTTGAGTACTACTGAATTGCAGTTATATATATATATATATAATGTTATAATTGAACGGTTTTAATTGGTATCGGATAATCCGACCTTTCATATTCACATTTTATTTCACGGTTTCAAGCTGTATATAATATATCACGTCTTTCCTATTTAATTTGCATGGTCACTAATGAACGACGTTGTGATCTGTCTTAGATGAGGGATTATCAAAGACGTACTGAAAATATAGTCTTTACTGAAATTATACTTTAGTACCTTCAACCACTTTCTAGAAAAAATAAAAGCATGGATATTCATTCGCCAAAGCATGAACATTACATAAATGGATTTTAAGAACAGCAATCGAACCACAGTACAAGAACAGGTGTCAGTGGAATATATTATACTGTATATTCTTATTCTAAATACAAACCTCTTCTCTAAATCTTCCTGATATATGGTCACGAGGAATTCTGAATCACTTGATGACACTAATTCTTCACATATCGAAAAATCATTCAAAATTTAGACGATTAAAAGATTATTGCATCCAAAAGTTCAATTACGCAAATTTTACACAACGTTCTAAACTAGCCTTTTCAGTATCAAACCTTTAGCTTCCTTCGAAACAGCTTTATATAATATTTGCTGTTTTTTGACTTTCTTTGAGCAAAAGCTAAATAGATCCATACTGCCTCACAAAGATACTTAAAGCAAAGTTTTATGAACTGGTATGCGCAAGTAGTGAAAAATGGCAGGTAATATTGCAGCATGAGGGGGAAGTTTCCTTTATTTTTGAGCAACTGATTTTTTTATGTGATCTGACTGTTTTCCGTCTGAAAATGTATCTTTGAACATAACCTTTTCTATCTTAAAGAAATATTTTCTTAGTAAAAAACAAAAATAATGTAATAGATCGCGAATTCGAAAGCGTACGCGAGTAGTGAGGAACGGCTGGTTCTGGCGCAGCTGGCGGTATAAGAAGGAAGCTTCCCTAAACTTTGAAGATAAAATCAACCTCATTTGTTGAAGAGGAGGATTTTTTCTTTAGGCGATTTGAATATTTTTCTCTCTTAAAAATATATTTTATTTCTTGAGGAAGAGGGGATTTTTTACTGATAAAGATTTTATAAATTTCAGGAGTGATGAACTGTTTTGGCAACGAAAAATTATTATTTGCGGTGGAAACTACGTGTGCATAGAATATGATGATTCGTAAGGAGATCCTTACTTTAAAATTTTATGAACCTAATTTTGAAGGAGGAAGTGATTCTTGCTGATAAGGACACTCTCATTTGCGGGAAAGAGAAATTGTTTGACTTTCCACTCTTTAAGCTGTTTAGCCTTAGAATAATTTTAATGTATCTTTCAAAAGGCTGTTACGAAATGTTAAGAAAATGGCAGAAAATATTGCCGATGTGATGTACAAATGTCATTTGAAACTACAACATACACTTTTTGACAAAATCGCAAATGATAGGCGTTAGAATGCAAAACACAATTATTCACCATGATCCATGGGTGGTGATAAAAAATTCTTATTTTTATGTGGCATTTTTTTTTCAATTCTAGAAAAGACGGATCAAAGACTGAAGTATTAAATGATAATTTTACACGAAACGTACTTGCCACATTACTACGAATTAACGCATCTGCATGGAAGATAATAACCTTGGAACGGCTTCTTTTGGAGAGTTTCAAACAACTTAGTGAAAACTTCGCACTTTTAAAAGATGTTTCAAAACTTGCCACATGCAATGTCTGCAAAAATTTTCATAATTTGTCATATATTTTTACAGATGCCAGTCTCTGTACAAGTTTATTTTTATCTTCTTATGTTATGTAAATATGTAGTATAGATAAAGCATTGTTTCACGAAAATTTTCAAATTCAAGATTTTGATATTCTGGATGTATAACATAATACGCAAACTGGAGTTACATACCGTATAACTGGGCTATAACTTAAACTATAACTGGCGCTTGATGAAAATCAATATTTTTACTATTTCGTACTATATAATATAGTACAGAGAAAGTATTCTCTTCACAAAAGCTTTCCATTTCGAGATTTTAATGCTAATATATGTTGTAAGACCTCCTGAATACATGTTGACTATATTTGGAGTGATGTCCTCAATCTGTCTGTGGTTGATTTTTTGTGCACACGTCAGCGGACACAATTATTAATGGGTTTTCATGAAACTCTACATCCGGTTCCGTTATCAAAAAACCTAGAACTAGATAGAATTTTTTAAAATTCGAGCGAAACATTTAAAATTTATTCGAAATTATATTTTTCAGCATGGCAGAATAGGGCAAAATTGGTCATAATCATGCCTAGAAGGGTTTATTTATGGTTCGGTGAGCACAAAGCTTAATGGTTTTAATTATTGTTGTAAAAATAGCCGCGATACAAATTTTTGTTCGTGACGTCATTGGAAGTTACCAATCAAGATTTGCATTATTAAGTATGGTATCAATCGAATGATTTTTCAAGACCGTTAAAATGAAAGTTAACACGCTGTAGTTGTAATTATTTGAACCCGCAATATCGATTTTTCAAAATTTTCTTGTAAAATTTGGAAATAAAAAATTATATCTGGTATGAAAAAGACGAATTGAGCTACATTTCAGTGAATTTTATCTTTAAACGTTTAGAACAATTGCATCTTACATTCTATAAAATTAGGCATTTTTGTAAATTGCATGAAATTCTGAAATAATGACCACGCTTTTTTTTTCTTTCAGGATATGGCACTTCAACATTTTCGAACGACGTTTTATTAATTTATTCACGTTCCCTATTTTCTCATTAAAAACAACGTTGCAGATTTTTTAAAATTCTGTAACACTTTTAATTAATCTGACTCAAATTTATCAGTTGAGGTGTACTGGCGTAGTTCATGCTCGTAGATTTTTTTTTGCTTTATAGTTACAGGCGGCCCTCGACTTCCGTACATTCGACTGTCGCTCAATTCGATTTTTCGCACATTTTTAAAAATTCAATATTTCAAAGCTTTTTGTCGATAATACAAAAATCGTTCGCTTCGATGCAGTCACTCTCACGGGGCGCCACCTCATTGCCGTCTAGAGTAGCGGACTTTTCGGAATGGTTGTGACGTCACTAGAGGGTTCCGAGCCGCTCAATGTCTACAATGTATTAAACAGGTTCAGTCTTGCGTTAGCAAGTGATAGCTACTTTTAAACGATATTATATGAGGACAATAATGAATCAGGCCATCAAGGCAACTGACAGGGAAGGTGGGCCTACATTAAGAGATTTTTGGAAGAAAATAAATAATAAATGGTACTCAATAAACAATTTTGGAGACTCGTGGACTGAAATAAAAGAGTCAACAATGAAAGGTTCCTGGAGACAATTTTGCCCACAAATGATGAGTGATTTTATAAATTTTGAAGAAACTGCGGAAACTATCACAGATGAAATAGTTAACCTAATGAATGAACTAAACTTGGACTTCAACAACGAATATGTTAATGAGTTGATTGAATCTCACTCAGTACCTCTGTCAAATGAATAATTAATTGAGCAACAAGAGTTAAATGAAATACACAATGAAAGTGAGGAAGAAGCTGATAAAATCCTCAAGACCTTGACAATCAAAAATATGAATGAAATCTTCATGCATCTTGACAAATTTTTGACCATCTTGGAAGAATGTGATTCCAATAGAGAACTATCATATCGACATTTTGTATGCGCGGCTGGAAAACTTCCTTTTCGAAGCTATTTTTATGCTTAAAATCTTGCTCTGGTAGACTTACATGGGATTCGAGCGTTCTGTTCTGAGAGCGCACGTTTTTTAATTATGTTGTTCATTTATTTGTCGTCTCGCTCCATCTCGGACGTAGGCTCGCGACGTAGGCTCGTGGAGAGGAGAAAACGTTAAATTTACGCCTTTGATTCGGCCAATGAGAGGAGGTTATGATGAAAAAAAAAGAAAGAAAGAATAATTCTAAAGAATATTATCGTTTGGCTCAGTAGCGGTAGGACTTTTTTCACTGGAGCTAGTGTGCCGAGAGGAAGCCGGAGGGCTGCGGAAGGAGAAATGAAGACAAAGGATTAGGGCGGTTAGCCCATTGCTGTTGGTATTAATTTGATTCCACGATTTAATTATCTCGGAATTAATCCCAGGATGACTTCTAACGAAAATTTACTTTGATCAGAATCTAAATTCTTGCTTTTATCTTTCAGGTAAGGGCTTTCCGAAACTCGAAGTGAAAATGGTTGAAATGATTTTGTCTGAGTGACCGATTGGCAAGCCCATGTAAATTTGAGAAAATTTAAGCGGATATCAAAATTTATTAAAGCAACCGGAAAATAAATCCCTGACATCCATCTAGAGGTAACTGTTTATTAAAGAACAACGCCAGGTAAGAATTTATTAAAGAACAATGCCAGCTTAAGTATATTCTCAACGCAGAACTTTACTTTTCGACCAAGACTTTGTTAATTGAATCATATTCATTAAGTGTATTGTGTCATATTACTATGATATTAATATTATGGGCTTATTTATTATTGTTGATTGATTTATAATTATGTTCTTAAGTGAAATAACTGATTGGACCAGAAATAAGAATGAAAAGAAAATAATATGAAAATTGTTGTCTACCCATGTCTTATAATTCTAAAGAATTGAGAATATTTATCTGTTATTACTATTAATAAATTTGAGTTAAATGATAATATTTTGGTCATCTTTTAAACATAGTTTCCACACTGGTTTGTATTTATTATTATATCTGCTTGCTGCCCATCTAAAGAATGAATTCTCTTTGGACAGAAATGTCTTGGTTTATTGCCGTTGCATTGAAGCGTATCTTCTTAATTTCACAACGCAATATAAGGTTGGTAAGTGTCTGTATGAATGTATTTGTCTTGTTCCTACAGTGGCGTCGAGACAGTGGCGTTGTTACAGAACGTATATCTCAAGTACGTAGGGTGATTGTAAAAGACACAGCATGTTATAGAACACTTTATCAAGAAAAGAAAAAAAAAAGGTGGTATTCAACTAACTCTTGACAAGTTTATAAAGAAAGCACCTGAAAGCACTTCAACATGCCTCGTTAACTTAATTATGTATATTGATAAATAAATACTATTATTATTGACAAATAAATGTTTTAAAATACAATTTTTGATGGATTTTTCTTACATCCCTCTACTTTCGAACATTCAAGATTCGCACACATTGTCAGGAACCAATTGTGTGCGAAAGTCGAGAGCCGCCTGTATTTTCAAAATATTGCAATTCCTTTCATTTCCAACATATTTGCAAAAAGTCTATCCTCAAAAATTACCATTCAAATCTAGAATTAAAATAAAATTACCTCATGAAAGTAAGAAAGTGTTCCAGTGATCGTTCATCACCGCATGTGGATCACGCTGAACAATTGTGTCTTACATTCTGACGTTTATCATTTGCTGTAAGCATACTGCGAATTTCTTAAAAAAGTGCACATTATCGTTTCAAATGACAATTGAATATCACATCTACCATGTTCTCCGCTTGCCATTTACTAACATATCACATAAACCTTCTGAAATGTATCTTAAAAGGGAAAACAAGAAAGATCAATCATGCTTAAAGCATTGACTATGAAACACTTTCCAACTTCAATGCAATTTTATTTAAACATTTCTAAATTGCAATACATTCCTCGGTAATATGTTGAAACTTATCACAATACTACATTAATTTATTATATTTGAAAACTTAAACCTTCATAGAAAAAAATGAACTTCATTCAAATGACGGCATTGAGATATAAATTGCCTGGCTTAAATATCTCTAAAATGCGATACATTCCTCAGTAATAATTTTAGAATTATAATACTACGATAATTTATTATATTTGAAAACTTCATCGAAAACCACTGAAACTCATTCAAATGACGTCATAGAAAAAATAACACGCTTGGCTCTCTATAAAAGCAGCATTTCATTCATTAAAAATTTTCCATCATTTCATTCATCACAATACTATGATAAATTATTTTATTTAAAAATTAAGACCATGGAGCTACAATTAATTAAACTCTTTGTTTAAAACTTCATCGAAAAAAAATCGTTCTTCTCTTTGTCAAATCAATGCATATTCCATTCATATCAGCTATGCAGACTCCATGAGCTAAATAATTTTGTGTTAAAGAAATACAGCAATTCTAATACAACTCATTCTACATATTTTGCTGTTTACATTTTACATAATTGAAAAATAGGCTTCGTTGAAGAAATAATCAAATTTGGATGATCATTTAAACTCAAATATATTGTAATTGCGTTGTTTCAGTATGTAGATGCACGGAATTTAGGCAAAAATAAAGCTGTTTTAAGACGGATACAACACTCAATATGAATTAAAAAGAACTTTAAAAATCACGATTTTCAGACAAGATGGATGCCATATATCATTTTGAAATGGGTCACGTGATCTTTTTATATCATGGGCACGTGATCGCTTCATATACGAGGTGTTATTATTATTTTAATTTTTATTAAAAAAAACTACTGAATATATTTCGCTATTTTTTTTCTTTTTTTATATTTTATGGAACAATTTGAATATTACCTAAAATTTTCGAAGCTTTTTGTGAATTTTAAATCCGGTTAAAAAATGTTTGAAAAATTAGGTCCCATAGGGATCAATGTATTTCATTTTTTCAACCCGGGTTCACTCCAAAACTAATTGGGTGACATTATTCATTTATATTCCCATAGGTCCAACTGACCGTCTGAACGACATACTGAAATTTCATTTTGATTAAGTCATTTTTACGGCAGTTATCGTGCTAACGGACAGACAGACAGACAGACTGAACAGTCAAACACTTTTCAACTTTGTTGTAAAGTGTTAGAAATGTATGTTGAAAGTAACAGTTGATTGTCGACCTTAGACATAGTTGGTAACCATTAGGAAATATTGCTAAATTGGCGATCATTTAATATCTTTGAAAATTAAATTCCTTTGATAATCCATGCTGTTTCGTGGAAACTATTATTTTAATATTTTTTATTCGAAATATTAAGATTTTATTGTTCATGGGGCAGGTACGATTTATTAGAGCGGATCTGATGAATGGTAATGCAATCACTTTTTCTTACGGGAAATGTATAATTACGTTGCATTAATTACGTTGTATTACAAATGTTTAATTATATAGTGATTATTAATACTGCTGGGAACCGGGTATTTTAGGATCGAAAACGTAGCAGGCGACTAGATGCAGTGGAATTTTGCATAAATTTATTCACAACGTCATATGTTTGTATTAGTGTTAAAAACAAATTATAAAGTTTTACTAAAATTAATTAACTTAATACAAAATGATATAAAATTGACTAAAGTAAAAATGACTTAATGGATAATTACTGCATCTTTTCATCTGGGAATTTAATATAAAGGGTGTTACAAAATTACCTTAACCTAAACTATCTTTACTATATTAAAAATACTTTAAAAGTAATTTAAAAATATAAAATGTCGAAAAATGTTTTACAAAAATATTAATAAAAAACATCTTGATAAAAATATTGTTACTTTTTACTTTCCCTGCAATACACGGCAATGTATAGGGAAAGTATTGGAATTATTTCGAAAATCGCAGCTCCAGTTTTCGACGGATCTACACGTTTTGGGACCTCTAGACCACGAAAAAAGTTTTTTAGCGTGACGAATGTATGAATGTGTCTGTCTGTGCAATGTATGTATTCACTCTACTCAAAAACTAATGAGCCAAATTTCATAAAATTTTATATGTTAGTCACTTGTCGGTTACCCTGGCGCTGATTATATTTTTGTACGACTTGAGATAAAATAACCTGCATTTTTTGCAAAATGACCCGCAAAAATTGTCGAAATCTAAAACAAAAGACTACGTATACTCAAACGTATCAGTTAAATGCTCGTTTTATACGCAACGTTTAACGATAAAATGGATAAAACCAATCATATCACTCTAGCGCTAACCGTTCACTAGATATTTTAGTTTTCTTAATTTTGAGGAACTAAAGATGTTTTACATTGTAATGAAAATACTAACTCATCCCCTTTTTTGCGAAATGACTCGCAAAGATTGTGAAAATGTGATATAAATTACTGAAATTGCCTAAAAATACGAATTAAGTACTTGTTTATCATGTAATCTTGAACACCACAGCAAATGAGACTGACCACATGGCTCTAGAATGAACCGTTCAAGAGATATTTTAGTTTTTTTGGAATTTTAAAGATCTGAAGATCTTAAAGCGCATCAAGTCGCCAAATGAAATGGGCATGCAATAGGAATGTAAATTGGATATAATATCAGAAAAGTATCCATGTTGTTTTCATCAATTAAACTTAGTTTAATGTATCATGAAATAAAGAAAAAACGAATTTCAATTTGTATGAAAAGTCATGTGCTGCTTACAACATAATTTTTGTAGGTTGATATACGTTTTCCCGTACCCGTATTTATATTTATGAGAAAAAGAAGATTTTAATTTTAGATGTTCAAAAATTTTATCAAATGTTTTGATAGTTTCGCGACCATCGTTAGTTCGATAGCTAAGTTTAAGTAAAACCGCGAGCTTCTAAGCCAAGTGAGGACTTAGGAATAATGACTACATAAATGCGGCTATTAATTTCATAGATACTTTTAACTTAAGATAATAATGACCATGCACCAGGATTGTATGCGCCTCGTACATTTACGTATAGCATATTAGGAGTAGCAAACTTATTTAGGACTTATTTACGCTTATTTAGGGCGCAACCCTAAACAGGGTGCTCGTGTTTTATAATTATATAGATACCTTTAGCTTGAGCTAATAAAGGCCATGTATCTGGATTTTATGCGCCTCGCACGCTTAAATATAGTATATTAGGACGCATGAAACTTATTCACGCTTATTTAGGACGCAACCCTAAGCGGGGTGCTCGTGTTTTAATGCGATCGCATCGTAAAAGCGTTGTTTGGTTTTCGAAAACCTGCTTCATGTTTCGATGTACTTTTAATTGGTTATGATTTGAGATGCAAATCTCTAAAGTCGGTTACATTTTCTAGTATAACTTTATTTACAATTTAATGTATTAGATTTGGAGATATTAGCGTCCAAAATGTGTACATTTTACGTAACGCTCCGATTTCCGCCACAAATACTCCAAGCATAAATGTTATTTATATCAAAATAAAGCCTTTTAGATAGTAGAACACGAATCAACTCTTTTTAGTGTAATATTTCAGGTTGTGTCTATGTAAAATTTGCCCATTCTCATGACATTTGCCCATTCTCATGACATTTGCCCATTCTCAAAGTTTGCCCATTCTAGTGAAATTTGATCAGCCGTGTGTCGGACTAATGCGTTGTTTTAAGCTACAGAGGTGAAGCTTTGGAATTGAGATTTCTAATTGAAACATTTTTAAGGAAATCTCAATAGATCATCATTGATTGTAATTTCTTTATACTTGCTGAAATGAGAGTGTTCAATCAGATTAATATATTCGTTAAACTGAATTGAAAAGGATAATTAATAGTAGGTGACATCTTTTTCGGTGCACGCTTAAAAAAAAAGTACATCATTTTTAACAATTTCCAACATAGGTGTAAAGTGTTTATGATTTTATTCATTCTGTCTGTCTGTCCGTTTGCATGATAATTGCCGTAAAAATGAATTTATCACAATTCAATTTTAGTATGCTGTTGAGAAGGGTTATGGGACATATGGGAAAGAAAATGAATTATATCACCCAAATAGTTTTGGATTGAACCCGGGTTGAAAAAATGAAATACATTGAAACCTGTGAGACAATTTTTCAAACATTTTTTAAAAGCGGAGTTGAAATTCACAAATTTCTGAGAAAATTTTAGGAAATATTTAAATTATCACGTAAAATGTGTAAAAGAAATGTCAGCAAAATATGTTAGGTAGTTTTTAAAATAAGTACTGACATAATAATCACACCCACATTATATGAAGAGATCACGTGACTCATTTCAAAATAAAATACTGCTGAATGTATAGCATTTTAGAGATGTTTAAATAAAATTGCTTTACAGTTAGAAAGTGTTTCATAATCAACGCTTTATGCAGGATTGATATTTCTTGTTATTTCCTATTGCAGAAGATACATGTAAATACGAGAATTGATCATTCACAATATCGCAAAGAAATGTCGCCATTTTGCGTATTTTTATTCCCGGAACGTGTATAAAATTTTTACTAATAAGCATTTCCAAAGATATTAATGTTTCATTGTTTAAAATGTAACTTATTCTTAATGTGTTTTAAACAAAAGAGCAAGCATATCAAACTAATTGCATGTGAAACTATAACAAACAAACATTTTTCACTTCAAATGGAAGTTTTGATTGAGTAAACAACTCTTCATATACTCTGCTGGTTTGCGAGCTATTTAAAAGCGAGAAAGTTTTATAAATCTTATTTTCAGCGATTCATACACAGTTGTGATTCGCGCTTCGACTATTTATAGTCGCAATACCTTATATTTAGTAAAGGTATTTATTAACATTTATTTACAAATATATCACTATAAAAAATAAGTTATAACACCCAATTATTGACTAATTTTCAATTTCAGACATGGAGATATCTTATAACATCGATAAAAATGGATTGGGATGAAATGAAAAGAATTTGACGTCTCTGAAAATCTGGAGAGATATGCCAAGACCAGTATCAAGACCAGTGCCAAGATTAGTAGAAGATTCAGAAGATTTGAAGAAGATTCAGTTATTCATAAGAAACTGCAACTACAAATTTGCACAAGTACTTGGATGTGACAGTTTTGTAGAGATGTTGTAGCCTGATGAGCTATGAAGAACGAACTTCACAAAATTAAAGAAGGATTTATATTTTAGTATTAGTTTCCTTATATACATAATGTATAAGGAAAGTATTGTGACAGGGTCGAAAATTCGAATTCTAGTTTTCGACGGGAGAGCACGTTTTAAGCATCCCTGATCACGAATCAAACATTTTTGAAGTGATGTCTGTGTGTGTGTGTGTGTGAGTATGTGTGTGTGTGTGTGTGTGAGCCTGTGGAGACGATAACTGACGAACGAATGGTCCGATTCGAACCAAATTTGGTACAAAAATCACAATCCGTAAACACTGGAAGCCTGTTGTTTTTATACGCAATCGAATGTTCAGAACCCCCCTAAATTTTCGAATGAAATTTTGAAAAAATCGTCAAAAAATCAAAACCACAAATAAAGTTACGCAAATAGACATTTATGTAATTTTTCATTAGAAACGATTGACAAATTTTAGAACGCTAACATGAACCGTTCTTGAGATATTGTACATTTTTCAAAAAAATTATCAAAAAGTCATATAAAATAAAAAAAAATATTTCCTATTGAGAAACATGTTCACTTTTCATATGTAATACCATGCGATAAAGTGAGTGATCTCATTCTCGTGGATCTAGCTCGTTCCATTCATGAAAAAAGATACTTTGAATAATACTTTTGTATTTGAACGCCAATAGTCATTTATCTGCTGTAAGAATAACTTATGTCTTAGTGTATAGCGCTTGGCGAGATTTTGGCGACGAATTTGGCGGAATGTCGCCAACTTGGCGAGTTTTTTGAAATGTTGCCAAATTAACGAAAATCTCGCCAAATGGATAAAAATGACGCTAAATCAATGAAAATGACGACTAATTGTCGAAAATTCAATATCTTGGAAAGAATATTAGTATCTACTATAAAAAAAACCTATTTTTTATTGTAAAAGTAGTAAATTCATCACATTATATAAGGAAAGTCATGTATTGCCCACATCAGATTTTTTTTGTATGTAAACGAACGAAAAACCTGATTAAGTTTTAAAATAACAGTTTTTACCTTTGTTTCATACGGTATTTCTACAATAAATTGAACTCATTTTCTTAATGTGTATTAATCATTTATAAATTCTACAGTGGTATAATTTATATAGTTTAACATATTAAAAACTTTAATTTACTTTAAAAACTTCCTTTGTCTGACTGATTTAGCGTATAGTTAGTTCTAGTGATAACACGCACATGCATAGTAATGTATTTCGGTGTATAATAAGTACAGAGTGGTTTTCAAAAATTATTTGCCTGTATTTAAATATTAATTTTATAAATTTAAAACCAAAATGCAGAATTTTCTTTCATTCTAATTAAGGTTAGTGGATGTGTGTTCCTTCCCGTAGTTGCACTAAGAACCGCAAAACTCTGATCGGATTATTTCTCATAACATTGATATTACAAGTGGTAGAAACTTATATGTAAATGAAACATGTAAGGAGATTCGGGACAACATTTTTGAAAATTTAGTTTTCCAGTTTACGGAAAAAATCAAACAATGCAGAATCGAATGACTCAATTTTTAAGATTTTCTGATAATTTAAACTTCATAACTATTAAAGGTACTAAAAACTTTTTAATACGCTCTTCTCGTGCAAAACTGGACTTTGCTATCTCGAAAATTCAATTTTTTGCTTCGCTTAAGCTTAAATTATTATTACTACAAGCAATAACTCTAAAATTTAAAACACTTAGATAATTTGTCTTCGCAATTTGTATCAACGCGTTTTTAACATGAGTTTTTTAAACTAAGAAAAACAGTAGCAATGATCATTTTGGGAAAATAAAATAGGAATTGCACATTTGTTGTTTCAAGACAAGTAAATGCAGCATGACAAGGAAATGCTACTTAATATAGGCAACTCTTTTGTTAGTATGTATATACAGGGGCGTGCTGGCCCACCGGGACACCGGGACATGTCCCGGTGCGCCCTCTTCTCACGGCGCCTCTCGCCTCCCTAGATGTAAAATTTTCGTTCGAATTGCTTATGTAAAAAAAAAAAAACCCAAAATGTATCTAAATAATACGTCAGTGCGATACTGATTGCTCCGAGAAATTTGGCGCAGAAGACGGTACCAGTACTCACTGCCTTTTGTATTGCGGAGGTGGTGACTCTGCGACTAACCGCTCTGCCCGATGCCGCTGTTGAAACGCGAAACGAAGGAATGAGCTTGTGCAAAGTTCTAACTCCGCAGCGTATTATGAAGTGTTTTATTGTAATTTTGGTTTATTCAAGGAAATTGAAAGACAAGGGAACGCCCTGAAAAGGAAGAAATCTCCCTTAGGCCGTCCATCTCGTTTCATTCACGTCCTGCAGCCGTAGCATTGATGCGTATGGTAAGTTTGTGTTTTATAAATGTGCTATATTTAGTTTAATTGCTCTGTTTATAGCAAATTTTGATACCCACATGTAAAAGATAACATCACTAATTGTGTTTCGGAATTATATTTCAACAAAAAATGAGTAAATTTGCTTTTTTTCACGCTAATTTTTTTTTCTCTTTTGCTATTTTTCTTTCAAGATGAGGCCGCCTCTAAAGCAAGGCTCCCAGGTTCACCGACATGCTAATTCGGTCCTGGTGAGACTAGGGTACTTTATTTCAACTGTATTTATTTCAATGCCTAAGATTAAAGGATACTTATTAACAATCAGTATGCACCAAAATTTTGTTTTTTAAATGTCAGTTTTTTTTTGAAGTCATTTTTTGAAGTCATTTTACCTTGCTGTTTCCTTCGGCTTACTTATTTTTTTATTTTTAATTACTTATTTTTTTATTTTTAATTACTTATTATTTCATTTTTTCCAGAATTCCAACAGTAATGAAATGGAAGAGAAAAAAAAAGAAAGAAAAGCGGCCATGAATGTAAGAAAGATAAAAGAAATAAAATGTTGCATGAATCTGCTAAAACATGCCCCAAAGTAACAGCTTTTTTATCAAAATCCTCAGATTGTGAACAACGCCATCTCTCTTAGAAAATGAAGTATCGAGCCAAGTAACGCAATTGAATGTTCTGTTGATGAACAAAGTCTTGTAAAATAATTCCCTGGAACGTTCTCGCATTCAGACAATGTAGAAACAACACACGAACAATTACAAGAACCAGGACTATCAACGTCAAATGCAAAACCGCTCTCAAGCCCAAGAACTTCATTTAATACACCAACAGTAAATATTGATTACTTTAAAAAACTGGGAGCAAATGACTTGCAATTATACTTGGCGTTTCAACCAGTTCAGCCTGATGAAAAAGAAGTGCCTTTTACAGATAGAAAATCAATATTTAAAATCGAAGAAAGTAACAGTGGTAACCAAATTTTCCGAAGGCAGTGCCTATCCTACAACGGAAAAACACAACAAACGTTCTGTGTCATTTGTGTTGCATTTAACAAATCCACTTCAGTATTTTGCTCTAGATTCAGCGATTGGAAGCATGTCCATTAGAGACTACAGGAGCATGAAAACTCGAAAACTCACACACAATCTGTGAATTGTTTCATGCTAATGAAAGATAAGAAAAGTTTGCCCGATCTTCTGTCTAGGAACCAAATGGCCAACAGGAAACAGGAAGTAAAAGAAGACATATAGTAGAAACAGTAGTCGATGTTTTGAAACTGATAGGTAAACAAGATTTTCTTTTTCGAGGAAAAGTAGAATCTGCTCATGCTTTGGATGACGACTCAGTGAACCATGGAAATTTTTTACAGATATTCTCATGCTAAGAAAATATGATGTCATTCTAGAGAAGCATGTGAGCAGTGTAATTTCAAAAAGTAAAACAAACCCCCTCTAGAACAGAAAACCCGACGAAATTAAAAAAAGGAAGAACATGCCAGTAGAAAGAGGAGATCAAGTTACATTTTTAAGAAACAACATGATTGTGAAAATCTTACAATACATGAACGCAGAAATCAAAAGAATAATATGTGAAGAAGTGAAATTGGCAGGGAATTTTCCATCCTAATGAATACTACTGTAGATGTTTCAAGTTACGATCAATGTGTTTATGTCTTATGCTACGTTAAGGGTTATGAAGTCGTAGAAAGACTGCTAGCTGTAAAATGTGTGGTTTACACCACAGGCGAGGATCTGTTTCAGTCACTCAGAACCGTTTTGGAAGATGCCGACATACCGATCAAGAACTGCGTTACTAACGCTTTTGATGGAGCTTCTAACATGAATGGTCATTTTAAAGGATTGACAGCAAGATTATCTGAAGTAATTCCACACTACATTCACACTTGGTACTATGCCCATGTACTGAACTTAGTTCTCACTGACACTGCCCAATGTCTCATTGTAACTATATCATTTTTTAATGTACTGCAAGAAGAAGCTCAAGTGTTTATGAAGGAGTCACTTAAAAGATTACAAAAACCCTTCTTTTAAGGTGGAAGCTATTGGCATGACCAGGTGGCGGAGCCGCAGTAATGCTACGGTCAAGATATGATATTGAAAAATCTCACCCTACCAAGGTCATCTACTTATAATTGTTCAGTACCTTGTTTAAGATATCTAATTCTCCAGAGTTTAACTCTAAAGCTGAAGGTCTTCTCATAAAGTTTACAAGTTTTGATACAATATTAGTAGCTATGTTGTTTATGAAAATTTTTAAGATAATCACTCCTTTGTCTGATTACTTACAGACTAAGAATCTCGATTTCGTTTAAGCATGGAAACTCATCGAAACTTCTCACTTAAAACTTAAAGAATTACGTCAAAAGCTTGATGAAACTTTACAAGCTGTAAGAACATTCGTATAGATAATGACTCGCAGTTTAGATGAAAGAGTAAAAAAAGTTGAGCCTTTGGAAAGTATTTGCATTGAAACTGAATTGAAAGAGAAACGAAAGAGAAAGGGGAAAATGCTTCACGGATAAGATGCTGGTCATACCTCAGAAGTAGATGGTTTTAAAATTTCAACATTTTACAGTGTCATAGATACTCTCATCAATACTATAGAAAACAGACTTCTCCAACACAAAAACTTATACCTAGATCTAGCCTGGTTTGATCCTAAGCGGTTTGGCAATAAAGAGCCCTTACCTCCCAAAGCCCTGGACAAAATAGTAGAGAATCTACAAAGACTTGACAATGGAAAGCTTGTCGAAGAACTTACTTCATTTACTGATGCATGGCTCCAAATAAGCAAAAAGACAATCAGTGAAGAGTATCAAGAAGAAGGTTCCACAGAACGTGATTTGTCTGCTGATGACTTTGACGAAGAAGAGAACTCAACATTTCAACCTTGCAATTACAATATGTGAAATTCTTGCTTAAAGTGTGCTTACGAAGTGCTTCTTAACTATAGCATGTACTCTCGTCAGTATAATGAGCTGTTCAAAGTATATAAGCTGCTGTTGACAATTCCGATGACTCAAGTAATATGTGAAAGGGTTTTCTCCAAGTTGGAGATTATTAAAACAAGATTGAGATCCACCTTAAGCAGTGACAACTTGGAGACATTATTATTAATGCAATCTGAATCAGACTTATTGAACATTATAGACAGAGACTCTATAATTGATAAGTTGTGTCAATTGGTCTCTGAAATGAGGCAATTGCTCAGTGTTTAACAACTTAGTATGATATAGGTATCGTTTACTTTTATATTTACCATTTGTTAAATTCTGACAAGTAGCTGATATATGTTCAGTACATCAAATGAATCATGTTTATTTCAGGCGATATTAAATAAATGTGCATATTGTAATATATATTATATCAACGGAAATCTTGCTCTCAATTATTTTTTTTACCTTTATTTTTATTTAAAGCTATTTTTTTTAAATAAATAATTTTAGGTTCTATTACTTAATGTTAAGTAAGACAAAATGATGTTTTAAGCACTCCCAGACCTTCCCGGTAGTTGGCGCCCCCGTACCGGTCTATCCAACGCCCTCTTGGGGGACCCAGCACGCCCCTGTGTATATATAATATACCATTAGAAAAATAAAATATTTGTTTTGCTTTAATTGTATTATATTTAGAACTAACTTCTTATTTGCGCATTATTATTCTTATAACGCAATTTGTGTCTACACGTTTTGGGCACTCCAGAACACGAAAAACCTATTTTTAGTTTGGCGTCTGTGTGTCAGTCTGTGCAATGTATGTATTCACTCAACTCAAAATATAATGGACCAAATTTCATAAAATTTTACAGGTAAGTCATTTATGTGTTACCTTGGTGTTGAATAGATTTTGGCATGATTCAAAATCCCACAACCCGCCCTTTTTTGCAATATGGCTGGCAAAAATTTCATATATCCACTCTAACTAAAAAACTAATTGATTGAATTTCATAAAAAAATTGGTAGATAAATCTCAAGTGGAATACTCTGGTGCTGATTAGATTTCGTTACGATTCAGAAAAAAGAACATGACTTTTTAATGACTTAAAAATCTAAATTAAAAAACTACATATGACCAAATGTATCCATTAAATGCTTGATTTATACGTATTTTTTGACGAGAAAAATAATAAGACCAACCCCATTACTTTAAAACTAACCTTTCTCGAGATATTTTAGTTTATTTTTTTTTGCATTTTTTTTATACCGCCTTTAAAAAATGTCCAGTTACCAAATAAAATATACATTGAATTAAAAGTGCAAATTCAGTGTCATTTTGTGCAATTAAACTCAATTTAATGGATAATAGACTTTAATATATAAACTTGGTAACCTCAAAACCTGTTAAATATGTAAATAACTCTTGAAATATACAATCTGATAGGGGAGAAACTTTTTCAAACAATGAAACTAGATCCGAGGAATGTTTCAATATAAGTTTTATCCTCCAACACCTCTCCAAAGAACAACGGGAACTAAAATACCTATTATGTTGGTCTACAATGACCTCTCTCAATCCAAAAACGGCTCACGGATTTATATACTTTTTTGGCTGGTTTGTCACATAATAGACAGCACATATGGCTAGAATGTTTCAGATTCTCCAAGTGCATTTTATTTCAGTACAATTCTGAATAACGGTGGATATTTCTGCTAGGACCTTATACCAGTGTCTCTCAACCTTTGTGATACAGTGGCACAGTACTTTCTGTTTTTATAACACGGGGTCAACAAATTTACTCTTAAATAAATTTCTCATTTTATTAGTTTATACATTAAACACACATAAGTGTAATTAATTAATCATGGCATAATCATAAGCGTTTAGTACATTTATGTATACGGTGTGGCATGTTGAGAAATATAAAATTACATTCAAATAAGTTATCAATCACTGGACTGATGAAATCGTGCAGCATATTGTAATTCCCTCCCACCAACACCATTAAATTCATTTGATCTGATTTTTATTGACATTTCTTATGCAAATTTTTGTAACATTATTCAGTATAAAATGGATTATTCAGTTATTACATTGATTTTACTGATGTTAGGTTGAAACAAAAAACGACATTGAGACAGAAAAAATATTTATCCATGTTAATTCCACAGAATTCAAGTCAGCTGAGTAGTTTCTTATTCACATAAAATTTGAAATGCAGCTTGGTCATTGAAATTTGCTACACATATATTAATTAAAGGCGTTCACGTTCTGAGCTGTTCTACATATTCAAGAATAGTGTTCTTTGAATATTTCCTCTATGAAATATTTATTCATAAAAATGCTCAGAAAACTAAAACGAGAAATTTCAAGAGAATTTCTCGAGGCCCGTATAATGGTTGTCAGGGCCCTGTACCGAGACCCAGCGGTTGGGAATCACTGCATGTGGGTTATTTTCTGTAAAAGAGAGTTTTACATGCCTCATGTGTTTTAATAAAAGTTTGCATGATTTGGGACTGATTTTGGACTCTGGTCAGTTTTACTATACTGTAGTTCATATTTGTCACCCGTTAGCTGGAAAAACAATTTATATTTTTAATACTTAAAAAATTAGTTTTTTTTAATTAAATGCCATTTCCCTGTATGTCCCAAAAGCCAAACAATAAAATCACAACTTCATTTACAAGCCTTTATTTTCCAGTTTTAATTTGAGGTTTTATATTAAATTAGACAATTTAAAATACAAACAGTATTAAAAAATCTGATGTGGACAGCACATGACTTTCCCTGCAAACTTATATCCATGTTCTCTTTATTTTAATTAAATTTAATTCAATTTTAGTTCTCATTTGTTAACTGGACTTATTTTCAAAGGTGGCGTAGAGAAAATACGAAAAAACTAAAATATCTCGAGAACGGCTAGTCTTATTGTAATGGAGTTAGTCTTATTCTTTTCTTCGTTAAAAATTACGTATAAAAAAGCATTTAATGGATATATTTGAGTATAAGTAGTATTTTATTTCAGATTTTTAAGATCTTTGCGGGCCATTTTGCAAAAAAGGCAGCTTATTGCTTTTCAAATCGTTCCAAAATCTATTCAGCACCAGGGTCCACAAGCAAGGTTTCTACTGAATTTTGTGAAATTCGGTCCATTAATTTTTCAGCCAAAATAGATAAAGGATTTTGCGGGCCATTTCGCAAAAAAGGCGAGTTCTTTTATACCGAATCATACCCAAAACTAATCAGCACCAGATTCGCCCACACCTGACTTATCTACTAAATTTTATAAAATTCGGTCCATTAGTTTTTTTGGTAGAGTGGATACAATATCTAGACAGACAGACGGATGGACAGACACACACACAGACGTCACGCTAATATTTTTTTCGTATTCTAGAGGTCTCGAAACGTGTAGATCCTCTGAGAAATCGATTTTCGATTTTCGGCATGATTCCAATACTTTCCCTATACATTACCATGTATTGAAGGGAAAGTAAAAATCCACTATGCATTAGAGCAATATTTGAAATAAATTTTTTACCACTGTCCCCTACAGTTTTCGTCATTCAACTGTCTTTCACTTTTAACACCTCTTTCTGTGCATAGATGACAACAAAATATAATAAATGTATTATTCTTTTTTACTAAAGTTGACATTCGCCATTTCAAGAGTTACACTATTTTCTGGCCATCATTTTGTGCAGAGAAATATTATAAAACTGAACAATTTTGGGTAAGTATTTTTATTCCTCGTCATTCACCTGTCTTTAATTATTCTCAGAATAAAAAAGTAAATAATTTTTTTAACATATACGTGTGTCTAGTTAGTGTAGCAAACTGAATATCAAGTTAGGCTTAAATGCAAATGAAGCTCATATACTCAAGGTAAAATCACGTGATTTGTCACTCCCTTGACGTCATTTCCCTGTCTTATTGGTAGACATTAGAACATGTGAATTACATTTAAACTAGATTTTCTTTTAAAAAATAAAGCAAATAAGAAGTTAGTTCTAAATATAAGATTACAATTAAAACAAATCAATTTTTTTTAATTTTCTAATGATATATATATATATACATACATATGTATATATATACACACACACACATATATATATATATATATATATATATATATATATATATATATATATATATATTAACAAAGCAGTTGCCTATATTAAGTGTCATTCCCTGTCATGCTGTATTTACTTATTTTAAAAATAAAAAATTGCATTTTCTATTTAATTTCACAAAATCACAAAAATGATCATCGATACTGTTTTGTTTTAGTTCAAACCACCCATGTTAAATATAATGCTGAAAACAGGTTGAAAAATAGAAAAAAAATATTGTAACAAGAAAGATGAAAAAGCCCACTTAGAAAAAAATAAACCATATATTATAAAGTAATAATAGTGCTTTACCTATGTGATATTTTAACAGTCCTAGGTAAATGTAGGTTATTCTCCACCCTTAAGGATTGTCACCATCTTCTCTCAATCTTCTATGACGTCATTGGGTCCATTGGTCATGAAGGAACGACCTATCATTGTCTTCTCGGATCTAATCCAACTTTTGAACATTCCAAAATGAAGAGAATCCCATGATTTTCTAAATATTAAATAAAACATAACACATGAAAAAAATGTACATTGATTTAACAAATACATTTATATACATAGTTGAAAATATCTCGCTACAGTTGCAGTTTAAATAATGCAAAAATTCAGGCATTTATATTACAATAGAAGTTAATGAATATATTACTATAGTAATAGTATCAGCAAAATTTTTAAAGAACTAAATCGGTTACAGAGGGGCAAACAACCTCCTTCAAGATAAATGAAACAGAGCAATTTTGCACAAGCTACATTCTTGTATATCAATTATCATTCTTGTCATATTAGCATCTTTGTGATAAAAGCCATTCTATAATCAGTTTATATTTTGCAAAATTTCACCTATTTTAATGATATTAAATATCAGTGACATTCACTTTGATGCGAATTTTACATATTCGCATAAATACGAAATTTTTGTTTCTTCAAAGTTGCAAAAAGTAAAAAGTTTATATCTTGTGGTGTGTGTGGATTTCGAACGGTGTGAGTGCAAATAAATATTTCCTAAATTTAACAGAATTTATTACAGTGTGTATATGTCATCTGTTGTTTACATAATTTTTTTCGTATACCTTATTAAGTCTGAGCTCAACAAATCCTATCACCCAGATTTTAGGGACAAGAAAAAATTCTAATTGCAGACCCTTTATGATATTAATTTCAGCATACTGCTACTGCGACAAATATTCCAAGTCTTCTATCTCACTTTTTGAGAATAAACTTTTGTGAATATATTGCACAGAACCTCCTTTTTGTCCTTGCTTTAAAAATATTTGTAGTTACTATATGGGTTGCTAAGGAAAATATCTTATGTGGACAGCGAATGGCTTTCTCTGCAGTTCCATAAGTTTAATTGCACAAAATAAAACCCATAACTAATTTAAAGTACACCGAATTTGCACTTTTAAATATATTTTCGTTTTTATTTGGTAACTGGGCATATTTCAAAGGTGGCGTAGGGAATATATATATATATATATATATATATATATATATATATATATATATATATATATATATATATATATATATATATATATATGTATATATATATATATCGAGAACGGTTAATCCTAGAGTAATGGGGTTGATCTTATTCTTTTCACCGTTAAAACTCGGGTATAAAACAAGCATTTAATTGATATATGTACTCTTATTTTAGTTTGAAGATTTTTGCGGACCATTTTGCAAAAACAAGGCAGGTTCTTTTATATTGAGTTGTACCAAAACCTTATCAGTACCAGGATCATAGACAAGTGACTTACCAACCAAAATGTTATGGGATTTGGTTCATTAGTTTTTGAGTTAGTGTGAGTACATACATTGCACTGACAGACACACAGACAGACCTTACGCTAAAAATAGTTTTTTTGTATTCTAGAGGTCCCAAAACATGATATATTGTGCTGATTTTCTTTGACATTTCTTATCTCCAAATATTTATTCCATTATTCAGAATAAAACGAATTATTGTGTTATATTACATTGAGTTTACTGATCTTGGTTTGAATAAAAAAACGACATTGAGAGAGAAAAATATTTATCCATTGCAATTCACCCTAAAAAGTTAGCTGGACTGTTTCTTATTCATATTAACATTGAAATTCGACTTGGACATTGAAATTTACTGCACAGATATTAGTTGAATGCGTTTTGGTTCTGAGCTTTTCGATATAATTAAAATATTTCCACTATGAAATATGAAAATGGTTTGAAAACCAACGACAAGTTTCAAGAGCATCTCTCGCGACCCCGTATAATTGATGCCGCGACCCGGCGGTTGAGAAGCACTGCCATATAGTATAAAGTAATAGTATTTTACCTATAAGATCTCTTGGGCACAGTCCTAGGTAGATGTAGGTTCTTCGCCACCCTAATGGATTGCCACCGTCATCTCGCCATCTTCTTCTATGACGTCATTGGGTTCATTGGTCATCAAAGGGCGACCCATCAATGATTTCTTTTCTGATCGGATCTTTTGAACGTTCCAATATAAAGAGAATAGCATGATTTTCTAAATATTAAATAAAAAAATAACATATGAAACATAACTACATTTATTTAACACATATATTTTTATAAACATAGTTGAAACTAACTCGCTAAAATTGCAGTTTAAATAGTGCAAACATTCCAATATTTATTTTATAATAAAAGTCGTTATGAATCTGTTACTATATTAGCAGAATCAGCTAAATTTTTAAAGAAATATATCGGTTTCGAAGGGGCAAACAACCTGTTTCGTCAAGATAAATGAAGAACATAATATATATATATGTTACCGGCAATGCATGAAAGCCGGAATTCTATAGAATACTTAGGAATTTTATAGAATACTGAAAACTGGTCAGCAATCTATGAAACGATTAAAATTCCACACATTCCCTAGGCATTCTATAGAATTCCAAATGCCATACCGGCAAAGTATGAAATACATCTCCGATTCATTCCTTTTTTCATACTTTACCTAAATAGCATTTGTCATTCTATATAATGCCTAGGTATTATATACAATGCCTAGGGAAAGTATATAATAATTCCCATATTTCATATTTTGCCTAAAACCGGCCGGTATTCTATAGAATGCCGGCATTTCATACATTGCCGGTAACATATATATTAAATATAAATCAATATGTTAAAATAGCTTATTCGTATTCAGGATGCTGAAAACGTGTCCATCAAAATGCGAATTGGATATTTTACTCCATCACAATACTTTTTCTTTACATATCTAATATATAAAAGGAAAAAATATATAAAGGGAAAATAGCATTGCACAGTGACCTTTCATTACAAGATTATTGGGATACTTAAGGATTTTCCTGAAAACTTTACATATGTTCTCGTAAAATTGCATGCGTAAGGATCAGTGTTATTACTAAGTTTGGTTGACTTTTCGTCAAGCCGGGCTACCGCGCCCGAAATGTGCCAACAGCACGCGGTGTTCCCAGGTGGTCACCCACCCAAGTACTAACCGCGCCCAATGCTGCCTGACTTCGGTGATCTAACGAGAACCGGTGTTTTTAGCACGGTACGGGAGTTGGCCCTGAAACAAATCTATTCTATTGTGGAAAACCCAGGCCGTCCGACTCATCCAAAGCACATGAGCAACTATTTGGACGATCGGGTCTATTCTATTGTGGAAGACCCAGGCCGTCCGACTCATCCTGAGGACTTGAGTATCTATTTGGACGGCCGGGGGTCTATTCTATTGTCGAAAGCCCAGACCAATCGAGGGGGGGTCTATTCTATTGTGTAATAACTTAAAGTTAAAATAAAGTTAAAAGTTAACATTTATCCGAATAAATTGATTACGGTTTTGAGTATAACGTTATTTATGGATGTCAAATATTAGTGTGGCTAGTTGAGAAACAGCTTCACGTAAATACATTTTGCAACAAAATTTTCCTCTTCTTTTTAATGTTTGTTAAGTTCAAAATTCTTGTTTAAATATCATTGATCTTAAATTGTTTTCTTTTTATATACCGAATCTTTTTATGTAAAACGCAGCACACAAATCGATTGTGCAAATACATTTTATATCAAATAAGGGAATTGCTAGCTGAGGTCTATTAACTTTGTTGGTTATAGTGCTTGATTTGAAATCGAAAGCTGCAGATTTTGGCTCATCTTCCGACGGTAGACTTCTCAATTTGTGACGTTATGGATAAAACAATAAAATACGATATATTTCTCAATCTGTGACATTACAGACAAAAAATTAAAATGGTTTCAAGTGTTTTTAAAAATAAACAAATTGTGCTACATACGAGCAAAATAAATCTGAAATGTATGATTTTCTTTTCTGATGTTTGTAATAAGAATCGGATTTCCTTGTCTCCTACGTATAGTTTTTCTCGCACGTGTAGCAATCTATATAAATAAAATTGAATATATATCAGTCTCTGTGTGTGTGTTCCTCATCATCAAGGAAGAACGGCTGCACCGAATTTCGTGAAATTTTTGTGGGTAGCAGTGCAATATACCCATTTTAAATTTTGTCCATGTTTCGAATTTCTAGGACCATGGTTTGTCGAGATCTTAATAAGATTGAGCTAGCATTCTGCAGACGATATTTTTTCCGTCAATTTAATAGAAAAAATTATTACATGTCGCTTAGCAACGGATTCAAATGCAATGCGTTTATGTTGCAGACAATTTTTATTACATCTTTTCCGATTTAAATAATAAAGAAAAGTATACAAAATAGTATACATTTTATCAAAATTGTATTTTTGACTATTACCGTCGCCAGGTTTGAAAATTACGGGAATTAATATTTTCAATTTATTACGTCATCTATTTTGCAAATATTTTTGAAGCTCATATATTGCAGTACGGGTAATCGACTGATGCACGGGAATATATTCTAATCTAGAAGAATATAAGTAGCACGGGAATATCTTTCCCATACAATTTTAGAGCTTTCATTTCGGCATATATTGAGTCAATTTCATATTTTCTGTAAAATTGCATACAAACGGAATCAGGTTGTTTTATTCTTCAGATCTACATATGAAAATACATTTTGCAAACAAATTATAATATAGCGAGAACAGAGATTCTTAAACTTCTTTAATTAATTTAAATATTTTAATAGAATGTTTTGAATAATAATGTCAATTAGAATACTATAGGAATTGGCATATGATTGTGAATTTTAAGTTTCTTTATTTTGTATATTTTGTACGACGTACGGGTATGCTGCTAGTGTTTAAAAAATTTCAATATTTTGGTTGACACTCTTACTGTCAATACCTTTAAAAGATATGAAATCGTAGAAATAAATAGCTCATAGTGCATTTAATGATATTAAGTCCCGAAATAATTTGATATAAGTCGTATTAATAAAATATTTGTAATGCGAGTTTTAGCTCGGTTCTCTCATATATCCCTGTTCTATATTTAGTTCTGTATTTAGTTCAACTTCTGCCAAAATTATCACAATGTAAAAAAATCTGATATTGACAGTAGGTGACTTTTCGTGCAGACTCATATTCACGTTCTCTTTATTTCCTCAATAATTCAATAAAGGCAGTTTAATTGTACAAAATAACATGCATAATTTTTTTTTAATTACGCTGAATTTGCACTTTTAATTCAATTTCCGTTTTCATTTGGTAACTGGACTTATTTCAAACATACAGACAGACACACAGACGTTACGCTAAAAATAGTTATTTCGTATTCTAGAGGTCCCAAAACGTGTAGTAAATTCCTCGAAAACTCTCGATTTTCGTGAACTTGCCATTTTCGAAATGGTTCCAATACTTTCCCTATGCATGATTCCAAAACTTTCTCTATATTATTACAATGTATTGTAGGGAAAGTAAAAAATCTGATGGGGACAAAACATAACTTTCCCTGTAGACTAAAATTCATTTTCTCTTAATTTCTTTAATAATTCATTAAATTGAATTTAATTACACAAAACACCAAATTTGCCCTTTTTATTCAATTTTTGTTTTTATTTGGTACCTAGACATTTTTTCAAAGGTAGCGCAGCGAAAGGGCGAAAAACTGAAATATTTCGAGGACGGCCAGGCCTAGTGTAATGGGGTTGATTTTATTTTTTTAATCGTCAAAAATTACGTATAAAACAAGCATTTAACCGATATATTTCAGAATACGTAGTGTTTTGTTTTAGATTTTGGCGATTTTAAGGGCTATTTGGCAAAATAGGAGGGTTCTTATTTTCTGAATCGTACTAAAATCTAATCAGCACTGAGGAAACCACAAGTGACTTATCTACCACAAGTGGCTTGGCTTTGTGAAATTTGGTTTACTTGTTTTTCAGCTAGAATGGATACAGACAATTTTTGAGAGCCATTTCGGAAAAAGAAGGCAAGTTGTTTTATCCGAATCGTACCAAACTCTAATCAGAACCAGGATAGCACACAAGTGACTTATTTATAAAATTTAATGAAATTTCGTCAATTAGGTTTTGATATAAAGTGGATACAATTTTTGCACAGACTCAGACTCTCCCCCCCCCCACACACACACACTAGGGCGCGGTAGCCCAGTGGTTAGTTCGTGGGAATTGCACTCGGTAGGCCCGGGTTCGAGTCTCGCCACTGCCAAAACTGCCGCCGTGTTCACGCGGAGTACGATCACGTTAAACATGTGAGTCCGTAAGTCCTTTCGAGAGGTTGGTGGTAGGGGAAGAAGGGTACGGTCCCTGTGGATGCCTCCTCCACTGGGTTTCGGTCTAAATTGGGTGGCACTTCCCGGCCGTCTAAACAGTTACCTTACACCTTTCTGGTAGGTCGGACTGTCTGGGTCTCAACAACACACACACACACGTCATATTAAAATAGTTTTTTCGTATTCCAGAGGTCCTAAAACGTGTAGATCCGGCGAAAACCCGAGTTCTGATTTTCGACATGACTCCCTATACTTTCCCTATACATTACCTTGTATTACAGGGAAAGTTAAATGATGTATCTTATTCAGATTTTGTACTCAAGTTAATATTTTTAAATTCTTCAAAGTTTCTCGACCTCTTTTTTATTTTTTAAAAGTTTCGCTTTTAAAGTCGACAGCAGCTTAGTGACACAAATGAATTTGACTTATCTGTGTATGAAGCATTTTAATAGAATTAACATCCATAACATAGCTCAAATTATCTACTTCCTGCATGCGTTACACACATAAGCAAAGGAAATCATGCATTTTAGATTTATTTTGCTCGTATTTAACAATTTTGTTTATTTTAAACAATTGAAACCATTTTTATTTTTTGTCTGTAATGTTACGAAATTGAGATGACTATCATAAAAAAAAAGATGAGCTAAAATCTGCAACTTTCGATTTCAAACTGAGCACTGTAACCAACGAAGTTTATAGACCTCTGCTGGCATTTCCCTCATTTGATATAAAAAGTATTTGCACAATCTATTTTTGTGTTTTACATGCAATCGACGTATAATTACTATCAATATTGTACCGGTAATTATTATTTTCCCACAGGAAATAATACTATAAAATCATAAAATTTTGAAACATTCGATTTCGAATCATTGAAACGACTACAAATTATATCTAGTTTTAGTTGTTCGCATACTGCATCAACGAAAACATTGAATTATAGTGCGTGCATTTCTTGAGTTATGTCCACATCTCGAAAACATATACGAATCTATTTCCCAGTGTTCTAAATGTTTTTAAGAGAATTTAATGTGTTTATTGGACCCCAAATTCGTTAATTTTCTATGCAGTAGCAAAAATTGCTTAACGTTCCTCTGTGGTCCGTCACATTGTTTATACTTGCTTACTCGAAATCCCGATATAGAATCCAGTTTTGAATTCAGCATCATATGCACTCATTTTCGCATCTATGGGTATAACAAACAATCACTGATATTTTCAGGAAAGACTACAAATAATGCAAATTATATTTATGCAAATACACCATCTTGACATATAGGAAAAGTTTTTTTCAAATTCCATAGCGCATTCGGCCAACATAATGTCCATCATCAGTGGTAATAATAAGGAATTGACAGACATTAGCTTTTTTACAACCAGAAATCACAAATGCAAGTTTGCATAGGGTAAATCGGAAAAATCTTTACCAAAATTAACACCGGCGACCCATGCAAATTTATATTCACGATTTCTGGTTGTGTAAAATCTCATGTCTGTCAATTCCTTATTATTGCCACTGATGATCGACATTATGTTATCCGAAAGTGTTGTGGTATTTTTAAAAGCTTTTGCTATACATCAAGATGGTGCATTAAATACAGTTTACAATACTTGTCTTTGCTGAAAATATTAAAATATTTTAGACGTGTTTTACCATACTTAAGAATTAATGACTGATATTTTGTTAAAAACTTCCTTTATATTTAATATTTTATTGGTAACGGTATTTACAGCAAGCTTTCTAAGGGGGCGTTTGAAACGCCCCCATTGATCACTCATGTTGAAAGCAGGTCCTTACTGTTCTAATCATAGATGTTACAAAGTTAATAACAAGTTTTGAATATATTTCTAAAGTCTAATTTGTAAAGTGATATATCATTAATCTATTAAAAGGTTTGCAATAAATCTTTGGGGGTTTGAAATGCTCGCCAAACGTAGAATGCAGACCATAAAATATTTTAACATTGAAGATGGTGAAACTACGAACTAACTGACAAAACTCTAAAACATTTCAAGATAGAACCAATATGGCACCTACTAGAGTGTATAATTAGAGCATATGCTATACCAAATCCTATCCATAGATGGATTATCTTCAATCCTACCTTTAAGAACACTATTTTTAGTGTGTGTATGAACTCGGTCAGTGCAACTGTGCCAACTAAGCTCAATCTTTATAAAATTCGATGTTTTCTATACGGTATGACGCTGACATAAAGTTCGCAAAATTACAGTGCATGGCAACTTTTCTTGCTGGAATTGCAGGTAGCGATTATTGCATGTTGTTGTTGTTGAAACCCAGACCGTCCGACCTACCAGAAAGGTGTAAGGTAAAGGCGATTATTCCATGTGGATGAACTTGTAAAAGCGACAGAAATCCGTGGATGCTGTTATCTGCAATGGAAATGCGATCCGTTCTGTATTTAATGACCCTGGTAAATCGTAACTTGAAACCGTTAGAGTGACAAAATTTATTTTATTCAAACAACTGGGTGTTTGAAACTCTATACGAAATCAATGTAATCAAAATCTCTTATATGTGTCTTAGAGATTGTAGTGCATAACATTTGGGATGATTTTCCCAACGAATGTGTGGACTATTTGTGGTGCTGATGTTATAGATTCAACTCACCTCTCAGTGTGCCCGGGTTTAGATAAAGAATATCAGCAGCAAGGTGGCGTTTGCAGACTGTATTCGGAAGGTGGAACTTATATGAAATGTCCCTAAGGTCGTGATCACTTCTTTGACCTCTTCTGATTGGGATTTGTGTTTGTTTAATTTGTACTATTCTTGTTTTGTGTTTAGTTAGTTTATTTGTTTTCTACCTTTGTATTATTGTAAGATGTTAGTTATGTAATGGATTGATTTCCAATAAAGCCATATGTAACAACAACATTTGGGATACCATAAACATTCATGATGCTATGTAGTGATCGAACTTTTATCAATATTTCGTACTCGGTTACCCGAAGTAAACCTTAGAATTACTATAGAACTTTTGAGCCCACTACAACATAGGAACCGAACCCAAGTGATTCATATCTAAACCACAAGAACCAGGGCCGCCCATAGGCGGATGGATACCAATACGAGTGGAGACCCGGATGCCAAAGGGGCCGTATACTCTTTATTTTATTTATTTTTTGAAAGACTAAGAAATAAAAAGAGGATTATTTTAAAGGACGGGAATATATAAAATATTCAGAAGGGAAAATAAAATATGGAAGGTAGTCCATGAAATATGTCTGTAGGGGGAGTCCACATTTTGTATGGCCTGCCCTGTGAGAACCTCATGCAAGTTGGACCAGAAACCTCATAAGTGTGTGTCATAATGGTTTATGCAGAAGTAATCAGGACTTTTCTTTCCGCTTTTTCTTCACGATTGCAGAAAATCCGTAGTTTTAAAATGTTGAATCTGACAACAGAATTGAAATAATTTATATTCTTATAAATAAATTATTATTGTCGCAAATAGTATTATTGCAAGCCGTTATATTATTTTAGATAAAGAGGGGAAGAAAGTTTTCTATTCAATCCAAAACCGAAGAATTGGATATTTTTGCACACTTATACGCACATACAGTCTAAATATACCACTACATAAAATCATGTATTTAACAGATAAATTATGCAACGTCGTTATAAATGTCATATCATTGATGAATGCTAAATGAGAATATGTACGAGTAATGGAATATATATTTCAAATAAGAATATATATTTTGGTCAGGGTTAACTTGAACTCACTGAGAAAGCTAAATAAGAGGGTTTGTATTCAATTTTGTCTTCATGCGTCGATTATGCTTACGTATCAGTTGAGTATTGCTAAAAAATAGTAACGGAACACTCGTTGATTAATTACAAATAATTACCTACATTTTTTTCATTTAAAACGAAAAAGTCAAAGATTAGTATACTTGTTCAGTATTTAATTATAACTATTAAATAACAATATCAAAAGTAAAAAAAATCTGATGCGGGGGCAGCATAAGGCTTTCCCTACAAAATCAAATACATTTTCTCTTTGTTTCTTTAATAATTCATTAAATGGAGCTTAAGTGCACAAAGTAACACTCATAAATATTTAAAATAATACTAAAGTTGCACTTTTAATTCAGTCTTCGTTTTCATTTTGTAACGGGACGAACTTTCAACGCTGCGTAGCAAAAATACAAAAAAAAAAAAAAAACGAATATTTCCAGAGGACGGTTATCGTTCTTGCGTAATGGAAATGGTCTTATCCTGTTCATCTTCAAACATTATGTATGAAACAGGCATTTAATTGATGCGCTTTTTTTTCATACATAGTCATATTTTTGATTTCGACGATTTTTAAAAAAGCATTTTTTTTTTCGAATCGTACCAAGATCTAATCAGCGTCTTGGTAAGCTACACATGATTTATCGCACAAATGTTGTGAAATTCGATCAATTTTTAAGTTAGCGTGAATCCATGTGATTATTTTTGCGGGATATTTCGTAAAGAGAAGATTATTATCCGGAATCGTACTAAAATCTTATCAAATCATGGTAATCTAAAAGTTACCTATAAAATTTTATGAAATTTGGTCAATTAAGTTTTGCGTTAGAATGGATATATACATTACACAGACGACACGTTAAAAGCAGTTTTTTCGTGTGCTAGAGTTACCACAGTGTAAAGATAACTCAAAATCTCGATTTGCGATTTTCGACACGATTCCAATACCTTCCCTATACATTACCAGGTATTGCAGGAAAACTAAAATGATAAAAGTAAAAATATCTAATGTGGGCAGCACATGAATTTCCTTACAGACTTAAATTCATTTTCTATTTATTTCTCCAATGCCTTAAATTGAATTTAATTGCACAAAATAACACTAATATTGCAATTTTTATTCAATTTTCGATTTTATTTGGTAACTAGACATATTTTCAATGGAGACGTAACAAACATGATAAAAAACTAAAATATCTGGGGTAGAGTTTGTCCTAGAGTAATGGGGTAGGTGGATTTTATTCTTTTCATCGCCAAAATTTGCGTAAAAAAGAAGCATTTGCTACATTTAAGCATACGTAGTCTTTTATATTAGGTATTTACGATCTTCGCGGGGCATATTGTAAAAAAATGCAGGTACTTTTTACGAATAGTACCCAAATCTAATCAGCACCAGGGTATCCCACAGCTGACTTATCTACTAAATTTTACAAATAGTTTACTAGCTAAAGTAGATACATGCGAATTTACGGGCCAATTCTAATAAAAAAAATACCTGTTATCTTCTATCCCGAATCGTACGAAAATCTAATCAACATATATAAAATTTTATGCACCTATAAAATTTCATGAAATTTGTTTAATTAGTGTTTTAGTTGGTGTAGATACATACATTGCACAGACTGACATACGTCACGCAAAAATAGTTTTTTGCGTTATCTAGATGTCCCGAAACGCGTAAATTCGTCGAAAACTCACAGCACATACCTTTCCCTTCAGAGTCACATTCACGTTTTCTTTATGTCTTCAATAATTCATTAACTTGAGTTTAATTGCTCAAATTACTACCCCTAATTGTCTTAAATGACACTGAATGTGAGCTTTTAATTCAATTTTCGTATTTATTTGGTAACAGGACTTATTTTCAAAGGTGACGTTGTTGTTGAGATCCAGACCGTCCGACCTACCAGAAAGGTGTAAGGTAACCGTTTGAACGGCCGGGAAGTTCCACCCAATTTAGACCCCGGCCGCTCATTTTTGCTGCTCTATATCTTCGGATGAGTCGGACGGCCTGGGTTTTCGACCCAATTTAGACCGGAACCCAGTGGGGGAGGCATCCACAGGGTACTTACCCTCCTTCCCCTACCACCAAACTCTCGGAAGGACTTACGGACCCACATGTTTAACGTGATCGTACTCCTCATGAACACGGCGGCAGTTGCGGCAGCGTGCAAATCCAGCGCGCAAACCACCGGGCTGCTGCGCCCGTAATGTGCCAACAGCACGCGGCGTTCTCAGGTGGTCACCCACCCAAGTACTAATCGCGCCCGATGCTGCTTGACTTCAGTGATCTAACGAGAACCGGTGTTTTCAGCACGGTAGGGCAGTTGGCTTTCAAAGGTGGCGTAGCAAAAATGCGAAAGTACTAAAATATCTCAAGAATGGTTAGTCCTAGAGTACTAGGAATAGTCTTATTCTTTTCATTGTCAAAAATTACCTATAAAGCATTTAATGGATATATTTCAGTATGCGCAGTCTTGTATTATAGATTTTAACGATTTTTGCGGGCCATTCCACAAGAAAGGTAAGTTCTTTTTTTCCGAATCGTACTAAAATCTAATCAGCACCGAGGTAACCCGCAAGTGAGTTATCTGAAAAAATTTGTGAAATTTGGTCTATTAGTTTTTCAGCTAAACTTGATACCATCATATTTTGAAGGGCCATTTCGCAAAAAAATGTAGGTTCTTTTATCCCGAATCATACCAAAATCTAATCAGTACCATACAGAACTTGACCGAATTTCAAAAAATTTAGTAAGCAATTACTTTTCAGTTAGAGTAGATACATACAATGCACAGACAGACACACACAGACGTCACTGAGAAAGCAGTTTTACCGTGTCTTAGAAGTCCCCAAACGCGTAAATTCGTCGAAAACTCAATACTTTCAAACTCAATACTTTACCTATACATTACCATGTATTGCGTGGCAAGTAAAAATCAGAAAACAAAATTTTCAAAATGATATAAAAAAAAATTACGTTCAGAAGAATCAGAAATGCAGAAACGATTTCATATTTCGGCGCATCTGCCCCTTTTGTGTGCTTGGTCAATAGCAGAACAATGAGACTTCAACCAAGTTTGGAGAACACAATTTACATTCCATAATTCTAATGATGAACCGTGTAGTTTAATAACAATAGACTTGCCACATGTTTGATAAAAATACGAGATCTTTCCTCAGTTGATACTAAAACTTGTACACTCACATTCAGAAGAACAGCAGAATACCATTTTGGAATAAGTTGTTAAATTTTAAAATTCTGAACACGTTACGACTATCATTAGCTAAATGACCTCCGTAAACAATCAAACCTTTTGTGAAAGATAATTTAAAACGTTTACTGAGAGATTCTATTTCATTTTCTCTCACTCCAGAATCAATTTATGATGACTATTCACTTGGTTCAAGAATTCGAAACTTTTTTTATAAGTTGAAATTCCTTCAGCAAAAAATCCATTTATTCATTTTAAAGGTTACTATTAACATATATTACTTTCCCCATAATACATGGTAAGGTATAGAAAAAGTATTGGAATCATACCGAAAATCGCAACTTAAGTTTTTTGACGGATCTGCACGTTTAGAGACATTTAGAACACGAAAACAAAATGTACATTTTTAGCTTGACGTTTGTGTGCGCGTTTCTGTCTGTGCAGATTTTATATCTATTCTAACTAAAAAACTAATTTCATGAAAGGAATTTCATAAAATTTGGTAAATCCCTTGTGGGTGAACCTGGTGAAGATTAGATTTTGATACGATTTGGGATAAAAAAAAACGCCTTTTATTGCAAAGTTACCTGTATCCACTTTGGATAAACAGTTAATTTACTCAATTTCATTAAATGTTATATGTAAGTCACTTTTGGGCTGCCTTGGTTCTGATTAGATTTTTATATGATTCGGAAAGAAATAACCTGCTTTCTTTACGAAATGGCCCGCAAAAATCGTCAATATCTAAAATAAAAGACTACGTAAGCTCAAATGTATGAATTAAATACTTGTTTTATACGTAAATTTTGAAAATGAAAAGATTAAGATTAACTCTATTCCTCTAGGATTAAACGCTCTCGAGATATTTTAGTTTAATTGCATTTTTGCTATGCCGTCTTTGAATATGTGTCAGTTAACAAATGAAAACGAAAATGGAATTTTAAGTTCAAATTCGATGTTATTTTGTGCAATTAAACTCAATTTAATGAACTATTATAGAAATAAAGAGGGAATGAATCTAAGTCTGTAAGGTAAGTCATGTACTACCCACATTAGATTGTTTTTAGTAGCAACAGATAAAATATATATTATCGCACCCCCCCCCCTTTGATTATGCCATTGTATTATAATAAATTAAAATGTTGTAAAAAATTAATTTTCTATTATAACATCTGGAATTACATGAACTAGGCGGTTTCCATAGTAACGGAATGCACCTTGAATATCTATTTAGTTTACTTTTCATTGAAATATGAGAAACTATAAATATAACTCTTAATTTAAATGATAATAATCGTTTGATTTGCAAAATTAATATTTTAAGAACTATTAATAGCGTTTAGCAGATGCACCATATAACTTAGCAGTTAACTTTGTAGCAAATATTGTTAATACCAAATGTAACTGAAGATTGACATGAAATGCTATTAGACCCCTTCAAGTCCATTCTACAAAGTTTCAAACTTTTTGTGGTATTAAATTATAAAAATTATCTACCACAAACAAAACAATATTCCTACATTTCCTTCTTTTTCTAATGCAATTCAAAACGGGTGATTTTCCTTACTTTTCATATTGTGTAATTTTTACTTTACCTACAATGTATGGTAATGTATAGGGAAAGTATTGGAATCATGCCGAAAATCGCAACTCGAGTTTACGATGGATCTATACGTTTCGGGACCTCTAGAACACGAAAAAACTATTTTAGCGTGACGCCTGTGTGTCTGTGCAAAGCATCTATCCATTTTAACTAAAAAACTAATATACCGAATTTCAAAAAATTGTATAGGTAATTACTTATGTGTTATCCTCGTGCTGATTAGATTTTGGTACGATTCGGGATAAAAGAACCTACGAAAATTTGGTAGATAAGTCACTTGTGGATTACATTATGGTGCTGATTAAATTTTGGTATGATTAAAAAAAATCTGCCTTTTTTGCGAAATGGCCAGCAAAAATTGTCAAAATCAAAAATATAAGTATGTTCAGATGTATCAATTAAATGCTTGTTTTAATTGATAGCATGATGTTTAACAATGAAAAGAATAAGACCAACCCCATTACCCTAGGACTAGCCGTTCTCGAGACATTTTAATTTTTCGCATTTTTGCTACGCCAGTTTTGAAAATACTTCAAGTCACCAAATGAAAACAAAAAGTGAATTAAAACTGTAAATTCCGCGGAATTTCAAATAAGTATGCGTGCTATTTAGTGAATTTAAATTCAATTTAATGAAATATTGATTAAATAAAGCGAAAATGAATTTAAGTTTGTAGGAAAAATATTTCTATCCTCTAATTAAACATCATTAGACTTTAATTCCAACTTCCATGTTTGTTATTACAATGTTATTTGTTGTCCATTGTCGTTTGCGTCATGGTTATAAACAGAGATATGTTTTTGCTAACATGTAGTTATTATGCAAACGGTCTTTATCTATGACAATTTTCGCAGGTATTGTTGCAAAATATCATGAATGTCAATTGTTTTTTATCCTTCACCTACAATAATATTTATTTTTCAGGTAAGGATAAAACACCTGAAATATATGTTACGAATCTGTCTGTTTAAGAATCGCTATAGATGTATTATAAAGGAGTAAATAATATTTTATACAGAACTCTGTTGCTTGGGTTAGAATTAGCATTCTTCAAATAAATGTTACAAAGCAATTTTGTGGTGTCTAAGCTTGAACTGAAAAAATCATTTTCTTAAGTGTGAGAAAAATGTCACACATGTTGAGAAACAGTAACATAATAAACATAAATAACGTAATTAACGCAAACTTAAAGATTCTACCACAGGTCAGAGAAAATTTAAGGGCTAAATTTCAAAAGACTTCAGATACTTCAGCAGTGGCTCAATTCCGATGGAGCCGTAAATGTTTTGTGGGAATAAATCATTGTAAAATAAAACCTCAATAAAGGGCAATCAGGTTATTCGTTATTCTCAGTCACAAGTTTTTTGTTTACAGTAGAAAAAATCTGATGTGGGCAGCATATGACTTTCCTTATATAATGCAATGAATTTACTACTTTTACAGCAAAAAACATAGGTTATTCTTAAAGTATATATTCTTTCCAAGATATTGAATTTTCGTTAATTAGTGGTCATTTTCATCGATTAAGCGTAATTTTTATCCATTTAACGAGATTTTCGTTAATTTGACAACATTTAAAAAAGTCGCGAAGTTGGCGACATTCCGCCAAATTCGTCGCCAAAATTTCACCAAGCGTTATGGACGGAGAAAAAATAAGTTATTCTTAAAGCAGATAATTGACTATTGGTGTTCAAATACAAATGTATTATTCAAAGTACCTTTTCTTATGAATGGAACGAGCTTGATCCACGAGAATGATCTCACCGTATTTCTCGCATGATATTACATTTGTAAAGTGAAGATGTTTCTCAACAGTTAATATATTTTTTTTTCAATTATGGGATTTTTTGATAAATTTATTTAACAAATGTGCAATATCTCGAGAACGGTTCATTCTAACGTTCTAAAGTTTGTCAATCGTTTTCTAAGGAAAAATTACATAAGAAACGTCTATTTGCGTAACTTTATTTAAGGTTTTGATTTTTTGATGATTTTTTAAAAATTTCACTCGAAAATTTAGGGGGTTCTGAACTTTCGATTGCGTTTAAAAACAATAGGCTTCCAGTATTCACGGATTGTGATTTTTGTACCAAATTACATTCGAATCGCTCTATTTGTTCGGGAGATATCGTCTCCACACACATCACCTCAAAAATGTTGGATTCGTGATCAGGGATGCTTGAAACGTGCTATCCTGTCGAAAACTCGAATTCGAATTTTCGACCCCGTCATAATACTTTTCTTATACATTATGTATATAAGGAAAGTAATAAAGGACCTTATGATAAATGAAATTATATACATAATTGAAACAACTTATTCTACGTTACTAATAAATATGGGGTACATACAAATACTAGATTTTACTGGATCATACACCATTTTAAATTTTAACATCGTCTGCATAAACTCGAATCACTATGCATTTTGTTTCTTTTTCATGTCTACGTTAAAATATTTAACTAATAGGATGAAATAATAACTCACGGATTAGATCTTCGCTATTATAACCACTCTAAGAAGTCGATCTATAATCCAATTAAATATCTTTGTAGGTATTTGATAGAGCTACAAATTGCACACTGTTCATAGCTAGAAGTATGAGTTTTCTAGATAGAAGCAATACAAACTTATTGAAAAACTGAAAAAATTCTATGTTTTCCAATTTGATAAGATTGTTCGAAAACTATAAAAGTTTCGTTAAAGTAAATTATGGATCGAGAAACCGGGTTTCCTGGTAAATATTTTGTCGCTTACTGTTTATATTTATATTAAACTGTTTAGAAAATGCTTCGAGTGAAAATGAGTAAAGTGAAGGGAAAACTCGGATAAAGACATTTTACCTTTTCGAAAAAATAAAACTTCAAAATATTATAACATTATTTTTGTAATTTCCCTAAATAGTGACCAATTTCTGACCAAACAAATATAAATTGTTTACCTTTTTATATTTTAGGTTCGGATATCAAAAGTGTTTACATTTTACAGAGTGTTTACATTTCCCGCAACCGTTCTATTTCAATCGGATACGTGGCCATACACGTTATTCACGTCAAATTCGTGTTGAAACAGCATTTCACTTAAACCAACAACTATTTTATAAATTTTCAATGAATGGCTTTCATACGCATTTACAATTACATTGCTGAAAAGAAATATACCTACAATGGAAAATTGTGTGATCATGCTTTGTTTATATATTATGAAGTACATTCTCGGAGTATTTTCTAAACTGTACAATATAAATATAAACAGTAAGCAATAAAATATTAAGTAGGAAAACAGATTTCTCGTTCTATAATTTACTTTTACAAAACTTTTGTAGTTTTCGAACAAACGTCTTGTAAATTTGGAAAATATTGAAATATTTCCATTTTACAAGTTTGTGCTGCCTATAGTTAGAAATATAACAACGCTAGCTATGAACAGTATGCAATTTATAGCACTATCAAATACCTAAAATACATATAATTGGGTTATGGATAGGCTTCTTAGTTTTATAAATAAAGTGATTATAATAGCAAAGATCCAATATCAGTCATCAATTATTTCATCCTATTAATAAGAGATATTGCAGACATCAGGAGACAAAGAATGCAGACATCAGAAAACGAGAAAATGTAAAATGATTAGAGTTTATGCAGACGAGGTTTAGCTTAAAACTGACATAGATCCAGTAAAATCTCGTATTTGTACAAACTTTATATTTACTTGTAACGTAGAATAGGTTGTTTCAATTATGTATATATATATATAATTTTATTTACCATCAGGCCCCTATTTTCTATTATAAACGAAAGAAATGTCATTGAGAACAACAAATAAACTGATTGCACTTTAGTTTCATTTTGCAAGAATTTATCCCACGAAATCTTTTCGGCTCCATCAGATTGGAACCACCGCTGAAATATCTGAATTATATGATCTATATGTTTAGAAATTGTGGCGCTGATAAAAATGATAAATTACATATATTATGCTTTTCCCACAGTAATAACGAGAGATATAATTTGCTCAGTTTTGTATTGGGTTTATATCTAATTAGTCACTTTTACCATTCGAGGGTTAAACTTCGTATCACATTCATGTTTAGAATCGTCAAAACGCATCAAAACATATAAATATCCCGTAAGTATTTTCATTAAATATAATATTTATCAAGTAAATATAATAGTAAATATAATATAATGTAATAATATAACGTATAATGTAATATGCACGTAATAATTAAAAGAAAAACTCACGGTATTTTCTTTGGTCAAGATGGCCACCAATTTCATCTGTGCCGATAAATGCCACTTCCATGGAAGTAAAAGTAAGGAGTTAAATCTTGATATTAAGAAAACGCCAATATCGTTTGAGACTATAATTCAGGTGGCGCTGGGATAAGATAAGTAGTCCTGTATTGTATGCATTTCTAGCGAAAGACCTAAAATATTTATTTAAACTGTCAATTTTGTAAAAATTAATTAGTACAACGCAAAGAATAACTGAAGGAATAAAAAATATTCCTACGTATTCAAAATTATTTTACTTTCCAATTCATTTTTATCTCCGCATATTCTGTACTCTATCCTACAACTATGAAAAATACTGGTTAATTATACTCATAATTAAGGAATCTTTAATTTAAAAGTTATTAAAAATACATATACTAAATACTACGCCTTTCTATAGTGTCAACTAACAATAGCAAATACTTTACAAACACTAGCGACACCTAGATATATTTCTCAAAGCATTATGGCATTTTCAAGCGTTTCATCCATAGGACTTTTATCTCCTCCTTTCTAACTCCTTGGCCACATCATACCTACGCAGAAATGGAATTAAAATTGCAATGCCGCAATGATAAGATAAAATGTTATGATACTGCCGCCCCAGGTTCTTCAATACAGGGTTGGGCACTCAGCCTGGCAAACCAATGAAAAAGTTGTCAGCTTGACGTAATAGAAATTAAGTTCCGTCATTCGCGATGTCACGGTTCAGAGTTAACTTTGAGAAGAAGTGTAAAACCACACACATTATTAAAGTTAAAAAAAGTTTGTTAATTTTGAAGTTGCAATATCGAGGCGCAAACATTTGAATTTGTGCTGTGCACACAAGATCCAGTGACGTCCAAGGAAATTTAGTGATGTCGTGGAGTAAGATGAAAGTCGCAGTTAACAAATTTGGTCCCTCTTGAAAGCCCGAGAACAAAATGCGAGCATTCTGAATTCCTATGTCGTTACATGCGCAGCGCTGGGAAAAAATACTGAAGCCAGTCATGCCCCAGAATGAATTCCCCCTGCTGCCACCTAGTGTTCAATAAGAAAACACGTATAATTGTCACTCAATTAACCATTTCATATATATTGAGGAAGAATTTAAATTCTTCAAAATCTGCGAGGTTTTAATGTTAGAAAAATATATATACCATTGCACAAGAGGTAAATTAAACAGCTTTTTACTTTCCCTGCAATTCATTGTAATGTTTAGGGGAAGTATTGGAATCATACCGAATATTGCAACTCGAGTTTTCGACGGATCTACACGTTTTTTGACATCTTGAACACAGAAAATCTATTTTTAGCGTGACGTCATTGTGTGTGTCTGTCTGTGCAATGTATGTATCTAATCTTAATTCAAAAACTAATGGACCAAATTTCATAAAATTTGGCATGTAAGTCCCTGACCCTTTTACTGATTAGATTTTGGTATGACTCGGGATAAAGGAACCTGCCCTTTTTTCGATATGGCCCGCAAAATTGCCTCTATCCACTCTAGATGAAAAACTAATAGACCATATTTCACAAAATTTAGTGGATAATGCACCTATAGGTTACCTTGGGGTTGATTAAATTTTGGTTCGATTAGGAAAAATAGAACCTGCCTTTTTTTGCGAAATGGCGCACAAAAATTGTCAAAATCTAATATAAAAGACTAGGTATGTTCAAACATATCAATAAATGTTTGTTTTATGAGTAATTTTTGACTATGAAAATATTAAGACCAACCCTATTACTCTGGGACTAGCTGTTCTCGAGATATTTTGTTTCCGCATTTTCATTACGTCACCTTTTAAAATAAGTTCAAGTACTAAATGAAAACAATAAATCTATTGTTGGCAGCACATGACTTTCCCTGCAGATTCAAATTCATTTTGTCATTTTTTATTTGAGGTTAACTGCAGAAAATAACATGGATACTTTTCGGATATTATACCCAATTTGCCTTTTACTTGAATCTTCGTTACATGTGGCAACTTAATTCCCTTTAAAGCTTCGGGTCCTCAAAATTTAAAAAAAAACTGAAATATCTCGTCAGTGGTTCATCCTACAGTCATGGGGTCAATCTTATTCAATTAGTTGCCAAAATTTATCTGAAGAACAAGTACTTCGTTAATATATTTCAACAATTTCAGTCATTTATTTTAAATTTTCACTATCTTTCGGGCCATTTCTCAAACACGACTCAGTTACATTTTTCCGAATAAATCAAAATCTAATCAGCATCAGGATAATCATTAAGGGATTTAACAACTAAGTTTTAAGAAATTTCAAGAAATAGTTTTTTAACTACAGTAAAAAACGTCTTCAGTTCTTCAAAATTAAAAATTTAAATATATCGCTAATGGCCCATCTTAGAGAAATGCGGTTGAACTTAATCCTTTTCTCGTCTACAATTACGTACAAAACAAGCATTTAATCGATACATTTGAGCATATGTAGTATTTTATTTTAGATCGGAGGTAAACCAGGGTAATCCACATATGACTTATCTACCAAATTTTAATAAATTTGGTCAAATAGTTTTTGAGTTAGAGCGGATACATGCAATTTTTGCGCACCACTTCGCAAAAAAAAATTAAAAGTTATTTTCTCTTGAATTGTACCGAAATCTAATCAGCACACAGGATAAGCCACCAGTGAAATATCTACCAAATTTTGTGAAATTTGGTCTATTTGTTTTTTAGCTAGAGTGGGTACAGACATTTTTTGGGGCCATTAAGCAAAATAAAGCAGGTTCTTTTATCCCGAATCGTACCAAAATCTAATCAGCAACAGAGTTACCACAAGGAATTACCTACGAAATTTTATGAAATTCGGTCAATTAGTTTTTAAGTTAGACTGCATACATAATCTGCATAGAAAACCAGAAAGACACACAGACACATAGACATATACACAGACGTCACAGTAAATATACATTTTTCGTGTTCTCAAGGGATGCCATTTGGAGCGCCTAGCAAACCCGATGGGTTTGCTTTAACCTCCGATCAAGTTAAAAAAGATTTGGAAAATCATAGAAAAGCGAAGTTAACATGATAGGAATCCAATGGGATCGTAACGGTGCATGTTGGACAGAATTAGAACAAGTCCCAATTAAGTCATGACGTGTCGCATAATTTTTAATAAGGAGTAGAATATTTCTCGTAAGATATATAGGAATAAGTGCGTGTTCCATGGAACACAGTCTTGAGTCAAGAGTTAGAGTCAGACGGGGAGAGGGTTGGAGTTACGGGGAGGAACCAGAGTAAACAGGAAAGATTAATCATGCATAAAGCATTGATAATGAAACACTTTCCAACTTCAATGAAATTTTATTTAAACATCTCGAAAATGCGATACATTCCTTGGTAATGTTTTTTTAAATTGTCACAATACTACATTGATTTGTTATATTTGAAAACTTAAAACTTCATCGAAGACAATGAACTTCATTTAAATGACGGCATTGAAATATAAATTGCCTGGTTTACACATCTTTAAATTGCGATACATTCATCGGTAATATTTTTAAAATTATCATAATACTACAATAATTTATTATATTTGAAAACTTCATCGAAAACAAATGAACCTTTTCAAATGACATCATCGAAATATAAATCGGCTGGCTCTTTAAATAAAAGCAGCATTTTATTCATAAGCATTTTCCCATTCATTTCATTCATCACAATACTATAATATTTAATTTTATTTAAAACTTAAAATCATGGAGGTACAAGTAATTTAACTCAATGCTCAAAACTTTATCAAAAAATCGTTTGCTCCTCTGTAAAATCAATGATGGTTTCATTCATATCAGCTATATTGCAGATTCTATGGGTTAAATAATTTTGCGTTAAAGAAATGCAGCAATTCTTGTACAACTCATTCTACATCTTTTGGTGTTTACATTCTCCATAAGTGAAAAGTAGGCTTCGTTGTAGAAATAATCGAAAATGGATGATCATTTAAACTCAACTATATTGTAATTTCGTTGTTTTAGGATGTAGATGTACAGAATTTAGGCAAAAATAAAGCGATTTTAGAACAGATTCAGCACTAAATATGAATTAAAAAGAACTTTAAAAGTCACGAATTTTACACAAGATGGATGCCATATTTTATTTTGAAATGGATCACGTGATATCTTCATATAATGATCACGTGATCGCTTCATATAAAGGTGTAATTATTATTTTATATTTTATTTAAAAACTACTGAATATATTTTGCTGAATTTTTTTATATATCTTATGGGATAATTTGAATACTTCCTTAAACTTTCGAAGCAATTTGTGAATTCCAAATCCGCTTTAAATATATTTTAAAAATTAGGTCCTATAGGGTTCCATGCATTTCATTTTTTCAACCCGGGTTCAATCCAAAACTAATTGGGTGATATCATTCATTTATATTCCCATAGGTCCCACAGACCGTCTGAACAACATACTAGAATTTCATTTTGATAAAGTCATTTTACGGCAGTTATCGTGCTGACGGACAGACAGATAGGCAGAATGAACAATGTCATAAACACTTTTCAACTATGTTATAAAGTGTTAAAAAGGATAAAAGATTCAAAGCACTCCAATAGGAAATGCTCTGAGAATATCAGACAGGCCCTTCATTGCTATACATTTATTCTTTAGACTGTTTGGCCAAGTCGCAGTTACTTTTATACATTATCGAAATCCTATCAATTATTGTATTAGATTCCCTAAGTTCAGGGAGGGCTACTTCAAGGGTTTTTAATAAAAATCTCTCTGGTACCTGATCTTCTCGAATGGGACAATCATATCGATAAATTCCATCCAATCACCTTTATTATGTTTACTATCTTCAAGTGGCGGTTTCTTGAGATTAAAGTTAACTATTTTATTATTTTTGTCCGGGAGTTTCGGGAAGTCATATTTATTTAAGTGAATGTTGGAAGCGTATGATCGGTTATTTACAGTTGGCTCGCTATTAAAGGTCCTTTGAGTTATCCTAGGTTTCGGAAATGTAGTACTTCCTAAGTAGGTAGCGGGATGATCGTAACTGAAATTAGTGCAGACACATTTAACTTCGGGTTTTGGGAGGTAATCTTTAGAATTATGATCTCCTGCACACTTCACGTATTTAGCGGGAAAATGACAATCATTTACCGCGTGATAAAATTGCTGGCAACAAAAACATTGAGTGGCGGCACCCTTTCTCCCCTGGTACTGTTCAATTTTGACATTAATACCTAATAACATTTTAATGGTTTCATAAATTTTCAAATTTTCAGAAAATTTGGTGTTTTGAACATAAAATAGGGGCATACATACCCTATTAGTTTTAGGCCCTTTGTATAGCTGGGTGACAATATTGAATCCGAAATTTTTCACTTTTTCTTTGATAATTTCCGTACTAGTGGGTACAGGAAGCCCTATGGTGACAACTTTGAGTGGCTTGTCCACATTGAGTAGACACGTTCTAAAAAATATTGTATCTTGTAGCAGTCTGCGCTGCACTTCGAATTTGTCTCTGGTTTTCACTTCTAATTTAAATAAGTTTCCACGTAGGCTACCTGTAATCGAGGGAGGTAGAATTTTGAGGATATTGAGATAGTCATAGCAGTTAGCATGGAGTAATATAAAAAGGAGGGCGTCTTTCCCTTTTCTCATTCACGTTTTTGGCATTAGCTACTTCAGGGGGGCAGGGATCTCCGAGTCAAGAACTTGCTTGATTATTGGAATGGAAGGGGGGGGGGGGGGGAGGTGTCAATTTTTGTAACCTGGCAGTGTGCTTTTTTGGTACTTTCTGAAAACCTTCATCATCATCTTCTATAGGGTGTTTAGCATTAGTCTTGGTCGAAGTAGAGGCATGGTTAGGAGGCATCGTAAGATTCTGAGGAAGAACAAACATTCCACGAGAAGAACTCGTGTGGGGGGGGGGGCTCACCTGATGTTTACTTCTTTAGCATTCCTAGCCAGATCCATGTTTTTGGTGCTCTAGAGGTCCCAAAACCTGTAAATCCGTACAAAACTCGAGTTGGGAATTTCGGCACGATTCCAATACTACTTTCCCTATACATTACCATGTATTGCAGGGAAAGTAAAATTGAATTAAGAGTGCAAATTCAGTGTTATTTAAAATAATTATGGGTGCTATTTTGTGCAATTAAACTCAAGTTAATGAATTATTGAAAAAATGCGGCGAACGTGAATACGAGTCTGCGGCGAAAGTCATGTGCTACCTACATCAGATTTTTAAAGTTGGAATATCAACTTGAATTTAAGTATTAAAAACTTATAACTTCGTGGATTTAAAGGTTTGAATTTAAATAAAAGAATGGTTAATTGTAAATCATAAAAAAATTAAAATTCACCTTCTACTCGTATATTAACAAAATATGTCGATATTTTTAAATCAGTATGAGCGAATTAGTATTAATTATCACCTCCCTAAAATCGCAGTGTCAGTATGTCAGAGCACTCAATGCAATCCCGAGGGCTGAAATTACTCATGCCGAATGCCCAGACCACTCGACTCGCCCTAAGGCATGAGCAGCAATTTGAGTGGCCGAGAAATTACTCATGTACACTAATTCGTCCAATTCAAATCTTAAATCCGTTTTTACTTTCCCTGCAATACATGGTAATGTATAGGGAAAGTATTGGAATCGTGTCGAAAATCGCAACTCGAGTTTTCGACGGATCTACACGTTTCGAGACCTCTAGAATACGGAAAAACCATTTTTAGCGTGACGTCTGTGTGTGTGTCTGTCTCTCTGTGTGTCTGTCTGTCTGTGCGTCTGTGTGTCTGTCTGTCTGTCTGTGCAGATTTTCTATCCACTCTAACTAAAAAGTAATTGAGCGAATTTCATAAAATTCAGTAGGTAAGTCACTTGTGGGCGAATCTGGTGCTGATTAGTTTTGGGTACGATTCGGGATAAAAGAACCCGCCTTTTTTGCGAAATGGCTCGCAAAAGCTTGTATCCACTCTAACTGAAAAACTAATGGACCGAATTTCACAAAATTCGATAGATGAGTCACTTGTGGGTCACCCTGGTGCTGATTAGATTTTGGTATGATTCGGAAAAAAATAACCTGCCTTTTCCTGCAAAATGGCCCGCAAAAATCGTCAAAATCTAAACTAAAGAACTACGTATGTTCAAATATATCCATTAAATGCTTGTTTAATACGCAATTTTTGACGAAGAAAAGAATAAGATCAACTCCATTACACTGAGCCTAGCCGTTCTCGAGATATTTTAGTTTTTCGTATTTTCTCTAAGCCGCCTTTGAAAATAAGTCTGGTTACCGAATGAAAACGAAAATTGAATTAAAAGTGAAATAAATTTAATTAAAATAAAGAGAACGTGGATATAAGTCTGCAGGGAAAGTCATGTGCTGCCCACATCAGATTTTTACTTTCCCTGCAATACATGGTAATGTATAGGGAAAGTATTGGAATCATACCGAAAATCACAACTCGAGTTTTCGACAGATCTATACGTTTTCAGACCTCCAGAATACGAAAAAAACATTTTTAGCTTGACGTCTGTGTGTGTGTCTGTGTGTTTGTGTGTCTGTATGTCTGTGTGTCTGTGTGTTTGTGTGTCTGTCTGTCTGTGTGTCTGTGTGTCTGTCTGTTTGTCTGTGCAGATTTTGTATCCACTCTAACTAAAAAAGTAATTCATCGAATTTCATAAAATTTGGTAAGTCACTTGTGGGCGACACTGGTGTCGATTAGTTTTGGGTACGATTCGGAGTAAAAGAACCCGTCTTTTCTGCGAAATGGCCCGCCAAAGCTTGTATCCACTCTAACTGAAAAACTAATGGACCGAATTTCACAAAATTCGGCATATAAGTCATTTGTGGGTTATCCTGGTGCTGATTAGATTTTGGTATGATTCGGAAAAAAACAACCTGACTTTTTTTGCAAAATGGCCCGCAAAAATCGTCAAAATCTAAACTAAAGAACTAGGTATACTCAAATAGATCCATGAAAAGGTCGTTTAATACGCAATTTTTAACGACGAAAAGAATAAGATCAATCCCATTACACTAGGACTAGCCGTTCTCGAGATATATTAGTTTTTTTTCGTATTTTCTCCACGCCACCTTTGAAAATAAGCCCGGTTACCGAATGAGAACGACAATTGAATTAAAAGTGAATTAAATCTAATTGAAATAAAGAGAATGTGGATATAAGTCTGCAGGGAAAGTCATGTGCTGCCTACATCAGATTTTTCTAATTAATCCTTGGATCTCGAGAAATAGCCTCAAAGTTTGGCTTTTTTTGCTATTTTTGTGTTTATAATTACAGGCCGAAGGCATTGCCGTAATACAGTACAATGCAGTTGCATTTACCTGAGATATTAATGCTTCAAACAATAAAATAAAAACTGTATTCAGATCATGGGGTTAGAAATGAGAATATCTGCATATGCAGCTGAATAGAAAAGTTGATATTAAGACGTCATCATTATTTAAAATTTAGAATATGAATATTACTAACATTTAATAATATTTAATATTATATTTAATAATATTTAATATATATTTAATAATATATAATATTATAAAACATTTAATAATATTTAAATTATATAATTAAAGGATATTAAAACCACTTTCCCTATATAATGCAATGCATTTACTTCTTTCACAGTGAAAAAAATCTGCTGTGGGCAGCAGATGACTTATCCTGCAGACTCCTATTCAAGTTCTCTTTATTTCTTCAATAATTCATTAAATTGAGTTTAATTGCACAAAATAACACCAATAATTGTTTCAAATGACACTGAATTTGCACTTTTAATTCAGTTTTCGTTCTCCTTTGGTAACTGAACTTATTTTCAAAGCGCTTTTCCGAGTGACGGTATGTAAAACTATTTCAAAGTACCCAATTAACTTGTATTTCACGCAATTCTATATTGACAATTATCAATATTCATACCACCGCAATAAGCAATAATGTCTATCTATCAAAATATGTGAATAATTAATTTATCAATTTGGCATCATTTTCGTTAACTTAGCATTATTTTTGCAAATGTAACGATACTTTCGTTAATCTCGGGGTTAAATAGCGCCAATTGGTGATATTTCTGTAAAAAGTTCGTCACATTTATCGCCAATCGTTGCAGACAAGCGGAGATACAAGCTTTTCTTATATATAAATGACTGCTGGAGAAATTGATTGGCGTCAAATACAAATCTACTTTGGTGAATGGAACGACACTGATACACGAAAATAATATCAGCAAATTTGTCACATAATATTACATATGAAAAGTGAATAATTAATACTTTTAGATTATTAATTTTATGGGAGGTTTTTTTTTTGACTAATTTATTTTAAAAAGTGCAATATCTCAAGAACGGTTCATGCTAGAGTTCTAAAATTTATGTCAATCGTCTTCTAATGAAAAATTACATAAGAAATGATTTTTTAAGTAAAATTATTAAAGGCTAGGATTTTTTCAAAATGCCATTAAAATTTTAGGTTCTTTGAACGTTCGATTGAGTTTTAAATCGATAGGATTCCAGTATTGACTGATTGCAATTTTTGTACTAAATATCGTTCGAAACGCTCCATTCTTTCGTGAGATATCGCCCCCCCCCACACACATAGAGAACTCAAGAACGTTTGATTTGATTTCGGGGCTGCTTAAAACGTGTTCTTCCTTCGAAATTGAGCTACTAACAGGGGTTTTAACATTGCATAAAAATATTATGGTGCACACTCAAAAATAAACTAGACGAATACACGACATAGATTTTAATTATTTAATGAATACTATACATGAATTTTAATTATTTAATTATTTAACATTTTAACTGGATTTCATAGTAAAATCAGGGTGTAAGAAAATATGCTAATTTTCTTAGAATGTTAACTTTATTTTGCTATTCTAATTTATCCTATATAATAGTAAAATATTAACGAAACTGGTCAGATTGATTTACCCAATATATGACATATAACATTTAAACATTTTCTTGACGTTCAAAATTAAATTTATTCGAGTTTGATTTTCACACTGCTTTTAACATCAATGCATAGAATATTTCTGCCAATGGTTTAAATATTAACGTAGGAACACTTTTTCTAGAACACAGTTTCATTTGCTTCAAATAGGGTTACGCATGAACTGCTTACAATGCTTGACATACATACCTCCTGATATAGTAAACAGTTTCACATAAGGGAGTATTTTAAATTATGAGTAGTTCTTACCATACACAAAATACATTCCTTATATTTCATTGCAGTTTAATCTTTTCAGCTTTACAAAAATGTTTTTTGTGAAGACCATTCAAAAATAGAACTTATAAAATTAGGTAATTACTATTTTTAGCCTGAGGTCTGTGTGTGTGTCTGTGCGTGTGTCTGGCTGTGTGTCTGTCAGTGCAATGTATGTATCCACTCTAATTCAAAAATTAATGAACCACATTTCATAAAATTTGGTAGGTAAGTCACTTGTGTGTGACCCTGGTGGTGATTAGATTTTGGTACGATTCGTGATGAAAGGACCCACTTTTCTTGAGAAAATTCCCGCAAATATTGCCTGTATCCATTCTAGCTGAAATGCTAATAGACGAAATTTCACAACATTTGGTAGATAAATCATTTGTCAGTTAACCCCTGGTGCTGATTAGATTTTGGTACGATTCGGATAACAAGTCATTTTTTGGCAAAATGAGCCGTAAAAATCATTTAATCTAAAAATAAAAGTCTATTTACGCTCACATATATCAAATATATGCTTATTTTATACGTAGTTTTAGTAGTTTTTGACGACAACAAGAATAAGTCCAATCCCATTACTCTAGGAGTTGCCTTTCTCGAGATATTTTTGGTTTTGTTTTTGCATTTTCGCTGCGCAACCTTTAAAAATAAGTCCAGTTACCAAATGAAAACGAAAATTTAGAAGGGCGAATTCAGTTTCAGTTACGATAATCATGACTGTTACTTTGTACAATTAAACTCAATTTAAGGAATTATTGAAGAAATAAAGAGAACGGGAATATGAGTCAACAGCGAAAGTCATGAGCTACCCCCAAGTAGCACGATCTGGATTAAAAACGTTGCAAACTTGTTGCTATCGTTGGTTTTTCGTTTGGTTGCAAATATTGCGATTTAAAAATTATTTTAAAACGAATTATGTGTTACGTTGCAAAATGGATTATATATTTCGTTTTTAAATCATTTTACTTTTGTTGCATTTTTCTAAAATTTTTACACTTATTCATGATAAATATTTTCATATCTCTTCCTCAATCAACTATTTTCCTCCAAAAAATAATCGGATGCTAAATTTCTTAATACGTAAATTTAACTCATTAGCGTAAAGACCCAATGTGCTATTAGAATTTATGATTTTTAATGGGTATTTTTAATATTAAATTTCTATTTTTTTGCATATTTTGTTATTTCTATTTTGTTTAAATTTGTTAAAATTGTAAATTTTAAATTTTCGACAGTTGATAAAATTTAAAAATTTATTTAAACCATTGATATTTGTAGGCATTAAAAGGAAATAGTTGTTTATTCTTATTTTAGTTTTTTATGATTGAATAAAAATTGCATGAATTCTGCTAAAAATGGTCTCAGGGAGTGTGTGTATGTGTGTGATGATGGTGGTGTGTGTGTGTGTGGGGAGAAGGATACCGATTTATCCTATCCTGCACAACGCTCATAAGTAAAATTACTATGAAATATACAAATATAGAACTTTGGACTAGTTAACATCGGCGTAGCCAAAATGTCGTGAGTGAGGGAGGAGGTTGACCGTCAGATTTTATCGATAGTGACTAAATACGTTTAACTAATGGAGAGTAAATGACCTTGAATCAGTGCATGAGTGTTGAGATGGAGGAATTGGTACTCTTGCTTATACTTTTGTATAGTACACGAAAAGAATATTCAAAATAAATTTAATGACCGAAAATTTATCTGTACATAAACTTTAAGCATACATTCGATATTTCCTTGTGCAATTAGTCAAGTTACTTTTCTCCTGGATTTTAACATATTTATCTGATCTAAATTTAACAATCAATATTCATGTTTAGACATAGGCGTAGCCAGGATTTTGGAAAAACGGAAGGGGGTTGACGATCGAATGTGTTGAATTTAGTTATTCGGTATAGACCATATAAAGAACTAGTATATTTTTAGAGCATTCTGGCATTAACAGGGTAAGGGTAAGTTGCGTCACCCACGCATAGGCGTAGCCAGAATTTTGACAACCTAATAGGGAAGGTAGCAATCCTGAATTTCCTTTCCAAATATTGACTTTATGTATAACTAATGGTTCAGACAAGGAAGGGGGGTGCTTCCAATCAGTAGTTCTTTCAGGCATACCTCTGGGGCCGATGCGCCCCCCTCCCCCTCAGAGATGAGTATCGCCCGCCCGGAGACATTTTATATTACCTAGTTTCTATTTATGTGGCATAGCGTTTAGATATTTTCTGTCGAGAAAATAGAAAACTTGCCCCCCCCCCACACACACACACACAGACACACCAGCCGAAACGTCCTGAAAGAAATACTGCTTCTAAGCCCCATTCCACACAACTGCACCCTGCTTTAACGGAGGGGGGGGGGCGTTTCTTCCTTTTTTCATTTGCTAAACTAACCACGTCATCAGCAAATTCCATTAAACAAATTATTTCACCTTATAGCAATATATGGATAACTTCAATTTCAATATATTCTCTAGCCCCCTCCCCACCACCTATAAACTTTTATAGAATTATTGAATTATTTAATTTAATCACGTTATTTAAGGTATATATTTAAAAATTATTATTAATATTATAAATTTATATTGATATTACAATATTATTAATATTTCAAGCAATAATAAAATTGACTGAATAGATTTCTAGAAAATGTGGAAGTTTATTAGACAGAATATTTCCTCGCTAGACTGCACGAAATTTGTGCCAAATCAGCGATAAGTATCCTTTTTCGTTTAATGTATGGTAACTCTCTACAACAGCGTTTCCTAGCTTGTGACACGTGCTCACACCAACATTGGCGCAAAAGTGTTTGGCAACTTGGCGTGGAACTGTTGAGACACCTCGTGTTTGTTGTCTTCTTTTGTCTAGTTAGGAGTCAGGGTAAGTAAGTTGTTTTTACATTTTAAAACTGATTGTTGTATTGTTGATTTTATTGTTTTTTATATTCCATGCATTGTAGATAAAGTAAATTAAGTAGTGCTAGTGCTATTAAAATTATAAGACGTTTCAATGTGCATTTGAAATTACACATAAAACAAAATCCTCAATTAGTGGATAAAAATCTCCTTGCCCCGTACTAAGTAATAACAGTTTGTTCTATGAAGAATGCATATGGGTAAATTAGAATCGGATACAAAAATAATTATAATTCCAGATAAGAAATTTAAGGCTTATTTATTTGACGACATTTCAAAGTTCAAATAAAACATCGTTCTTCACAACATTCAAATTGTTACAGTAACAGAACAAAAAATGTATTTTCGCCTGGATTGCAGCAAGATAAATATACGACGCCCATGTACCAGATGTCATATTTCAGACAGAAGAAATTGAACATCATGTGATCTGTGAATTTAATAGAGAAGAATACATTTTAAATTTATTTTTGAGGAAATGATCATTCAGTTATCATTGATCAAGTGCGAGTTGCAATTTGTTATTTTTAAATTCATTGTAAAAAAGTTGAATTACTTTTGCACTATGATTGCTTGATTGATTGTGAAAATATGAAATTCAATGGGTACTGTTTACTTTAGAATTTAATAATGATATTTTATTTTCAATTTCTCCTGTGGTTTTAATTTCAATTAGGTAGATTCTGAATGTATCTAAATTATCAAAATTAGATGAATTTTAATAATAAATTAAAATCCAATTTCACCGGTTTCTTTCCGATAACAAATACTTAATGAAAATTTATTTGAGCAAACTGTTATAATTTAAAATTAATATATGATTATACAAAGGAACTTTTTATTTATTTAATTTTTTTTTGGGGGGGGGGGGGCAATGAACCTCAACCCTCTCCTTTAAATAGATCCCTGGTATGCTTAATTTGTTGCATGGATCCTAATGTACAAAAAATGATTAGTTTCCGAAATTTGCTTCAAATTTTAAGTCAACATATATGTTTGCAGATACTTTTCACTTTTCATTTTTATTTTCCTCTGTGTAAATATTTGAACATTGAGCACAAAATTAATAATAATAATTTACATATATACAAAATAATTCGGTCACTATCTGCTATCTTACCTTTTGTTCCCAGAAAAGTAATTTGATATGTAGTTTGCAGAAGTGGGTCAAAAACGATCCAATTTTAATGATCACATTCCCATTGAAAAATTTTTTTTATTAAAATACCATATATTTATTTTAACATTTTAAAATGCTTTTCAGTTGATAAATTTTAATTTACCAGTTTTATCTGAGCACGAAAACAAACTCCATCATATGCCAAGTACAGGTCGCCACCATAATTTCACATTTTACACTAATAATTCATTCATTAATTTTATTTATATTTTACAACATTTACACAATTCTAAAACTTTATTACGATGCACATAAGTTTGTAATGTACGAAAGTATTTAATATTGTATCCATGAGAAAATATAGTATAAATTATAGGTATGCTTTTAAAATGAGTAAAACAAGAGCATTAAGTTTATATAAAATAGGTGGAAGTTGATTACTTCATACAAATTACATGAATAGGAAAGAAATCGGATGGACTACAGGAAAGGGATAGAACATATAGAATAATTATGTGGAACGTAAGATACAAGATCAGGAAGATGTCACATAACAGAGCACAGTATCAAGCAGGATTGTGGAGTCAGTACTTCAAACCTTCGACTCCGACTCTTGTATTCTAATGTCAAGTATGGTACCAATATAAATAGCAATTAATATTTAATGTTTTATATTAATAGATTTTTTATTGGTGTTTTTTTCTTAAGTTTATTTCCTAAAAACTATTAAAAAATTAAATATTCCAATATAAAATTATTTTTAAATAGTTTTATTTAGCATTCTGTATATTTTTACTGACTCTGAATCAAGTAAAATATGATAATAGAACGTGAAGCATAAAGCTGTTTCGAGGAAATGTTGGATCTTCTTCATCAGTGCCAGCAAATCTAAAGTCAAAAAGATCAAAGATCAAATTGACAGAAATAGAAGAACCAGAGAGGTATCCTATAATTAAAAGATGCGTTCACAATTATAAAACAGAAAACTAAAGAAGGATTCTGGATACTAGAAAGTCAGTCAAGCAACATAGAACTAACACACAAGCTGGATTGTTCAAAGACATTACAAAAATGTCCCAACAAGATGAGACAAGACACAACCTGGTGAAAACAATTCCAAATGTCATTGAAGAGTTCCTTAAGGTATAAAACAAATATAAAGAAAAATGGTACAATTACAAGGCATCTAACAAGACAGTAAAAGGAAAAGTTACTGAACAAATCATTAGCTAAAATACTTGACTTTTAAATTAACAAACATTTTTGTATAATACTAGTGGAAGAAAACTTAAAACGATAGACAGAATTTCTACAATGTTGAGCAGTCAGAGATTTATTTTCCCATTTTATGATATAGTTTTCATATTCCTTAATACATAAGTTAAGAGCATATTTAGTTTTGTCAATATATATCAAAGGTCATTCATTCTTGGAAGAAATACTGCAAATACTCTTAACTTGGAGACAGCAGTGCGGACCTAGCCTACCTCTCAGTTTACAGATTTAGTTCCGCACCCCTGTGGACTTATGGACCCACATGTTTAACATTATCGTACTCCACGTGAACACAGCAGCAGTTTTTTTGGCAGCGGAAGGAATCGAACCCGGGTCTACCGAATGCAATTCCCGTGCGCTAACCAATGGGCTACCACGCCTGCAAATACCCTAACTATTTAAAATATCTGTAGGATTATTTAGATTGAAAAACTTGGGCATACTAGATGGAGAAAATGCTTGTGTTTACTAACAGTCATGTAAGAAGAAAAAAATTTTGTGTGGAAGATCCACAATTTCTGGATGAAAACATAGCACATTTTTTTAAATAAAATGCATTTATAATTGATCAATATATTTTTGAGATATGTATACATCTCACAATACATTTAAAAATATATTAATTGAAAAAAGCCTGTTCTTTCAAGAAGTGGCTTAAAAAATATATATATAAAGAACCTACATTATTTTTTTAGTGCGGAGGGGGGGGGGGGTCTTCTGAACTATATCGCTGGGTATAAGCACAATATTGCTGCAATTAAATTTTCTGTGGATTTTCGTAATCTGCCAGCTCAAACTGAAAAATGATAGTAAAATATTTTTCAGAAACATGTTCATATAAAGATTTAGAAAAATTTTGATTAACTTGAACAACAATTGTAGGAGAGAAACTGTTTTAATAGTAACAGCATTTAGATACTAAGATTGAGCAAATCCATTGTAGAACAAATGTTTAAAATGCAATGTGAAAACATATCAAGAGCCGACAATTTTAGTTTGGCAGAATGGCAGAAATTTTTATTTACAACGGTAATTGATACAAGTTTATGAAAAACCATAGGAAATTATTTTTGCATATAAATTTAAAGATCTTGAGTAGAATATTTATATTTCCTAGCTCAAACGTCTCAATACATTGTTTTCTTCATCATTCTAGGAAAATACTGGAACCATTGTGGGGTTGAACCCCACTTTTGGAGTCAATTTTGTCTTCCTGCATTAATCTACCAAGTACATTGTACCATGTCAATTAACAAGTCTTGAATTAACAAGTCAATTAACAAGTCAGTTTAGACCAGCATGTATTGAACGTTAACTTTACTTACAAACATTCGGAAGTCACTTTAAATATTTTTCTGATGTCTTATCCTTTGGTTTTCCTTTGCCAAGTGTGATGCCTTCGATGGTGGCTGGAAATACACACAAGTGATAGAGGTAGTATAGTTACTTACTACCAATGCTTCAAGGAATCTCTGTCTGATTATTTACAACTGCAAACTTTTTGTACATAGTATATTTTGAAGTTTTGTGGCATGGAAAATTACCTGAAATGTGTAATTTGCCTAGTTATGTTTCTCACGAAATAAAGTGAACGATGTTTTCCTTTGAAACTGGATCTGTGTACTTTTATGACCCAGCCAACACTTATTGACTCTATGCCAGTGCGTACTTTGCTGTTCATCTTCAAATTTTTAAATTTTCCAACAAGAAACAACATTTACTTCATTGTATCTACGTAAATTGTAGAAACCACAGATTAGCTTTAGTATTTGTTCACTTATTAAAGAAATATGACAATCAATCTTCAATCAGTTGACTCACTTTTAGTTTTGTGGAAAATGTTCCATTATAGCCCAAAGAAGGGTGAAATTTTTAAAGAAATTTAAGGAAACGTATACAATATACATGCTGAAAATGATTAAAGTGTCCACCTCTCGCTGGCTTTCACATGGACGGACTTGTGAAAGAATCTCCTCACGATATGAACAACTAGTTGAAACGTTATGCCAAATTCTAATCACTTACATATCTCCTCAAATAATACCTGCATGCCGAGTTTCACGGCTGTAGCTCAATTTCTTATGGGTGCATATATTTTTTGCAACAAAGTGTATTTGTTTATGCAATAATAAAGTAATAAGCATTCACTCTTGCATAGTTAGGCATAATTTATAACCTTTAAGCTGCACATGTTGAGATTGTGACATCACATTCATCATTCAATGCTAGCATGTGGTTGGATGTTTCTGGAGGATGGAGGCCTAACTTGAGCGTTCTTTTCCAAATAAGTTTGTGGAATACATGTTACAGCTCGATATGTTATTTTTCTTATTGATCATATTCTGTTGTCTCTTTTTAATGAATTTTAAATAATTTTTATAATCTTTTTTTTACATAAATTTTGAATTTCGATTTCCAAATAACAAACTCGGTAAAAACTAGGCGAGCCATTATATTGTTGGATTGCGTGGCAAAAATATCAGAAATTGAAAAGCTGAAAATTTTGGAACTGGTAATTTCAAAAGCGAAGAACAATTTAATAAAAATATTATCTCATACTTACTACAGCACAATGAAACCATTGTTTTGTGGGTGCTATTTTCACAAGTAAATCAGAGGCAATCATATACCAGAACATCTACTGACACAACCTACTGGACGATCTCACACAGCAACCGGAGCAGACTGTGTCATTATCTTTCATTATCAACAATGCCCTCATAACTATGTGATTTGGTTGGCTGTGATAGTTCGTCGTTCACACATTTGCCGATGCTTCTTATTCTTTTTTTTTATTATTATTCGACTTATATACAAGTTTACAGTTTTAATCAAATTTCTTACATTACAATTACATATTCGACTTGGCTTATATACTGATTGGATTATATTCAGAAATATACAGTAGTTACTTGGGATACAACAAATAGCTATTTGCCAAATACTGAATTTATTATCTGAAAGAGAACCATAATCAGCAAATGATATGCATTTCTTTTGCATATCCCATTAAAATATGTATTAATTACTTTTAAAAGCCCAGCATTAATAAATTTTAATTTGTTTTTAACATATGTTTATACTGAACAAAAGTATTCAGTCTAAGAAATAGTCAAATACCTTATTAGAAAGTACTCAGTAGTAAAGCTTTTAAGAATATAATTTATTTCATAAGACATTTTTGTAATTAAAGCTTAATTTTTTTTCTTTAGTAAATTTAACTTTTTAAAAAAAAATTGTATAAATGTGTGCATCTTTACTGAGGATATTAAAAGAAATAAATGTTATTATAAATGTTATAACTGCGTTATTTTTTTTAAGCTCTACATATGTCTTGAGAAAAATCCTTGATGTTTAAACAAACAATACTCAAACCTATCTGTAACATAAATTAATTGTTTAATAATCTTTAACAAATATAATTGCTTCATTTTAAAAGATATTTATGTCTCTTGTTTTCTTAGAAACACCGTGAAAGTAACATAAAAAGGATGATGGTGGAGCTATGGAACTGATAGAATTATCATATGGAGCCTAGGATACAGCAAAGTGCGCTGATGGTGGATCCTGTGAGCTGTCAGTAATAATCAGAGGCCCTACTGTATAGCAGTTTGTCTGCAACACTTGCTGAGTTTCAACATGGAAAGCAACACAGTCTTGGAGTTCATTGTAGCTGGTGATGAAATCTGGTGCATAGTATGGTTACAAATCCATAGCATGGTTACAAATCATGCAATGACAGCATTTGACCTCTCCATGTCCAAAGAAATTCAATAGGCTATGATAGCATATATTCAATATGGTGGCAGTTTGACCACAATGGTGTTGTAAAGAACATGTGTTGAACACCCACTTCTTGTGCAGAACAGATTGCAAGCCTTTAAAACTGAGACTGAAGCAACCGTAGATCTCTCTTCAGAACTCTCTCCTTGCAATTTTTACTTCTTCAGTCTATTGAAAAAGACATGAAAAGGACATTGCTTCTAGTTGAATAATGATATGAAGCATGCTGTATTGGATTTTTGAATACAGCAAATTTCTACCGCAATGACGTCTCCAACCTTGCTCGTCAATAAAACAATTGTCTTAAAATCTATGGAAATTACTTCTAAATATCTTTAACCGATATCAACTTACAGATTCCAAACAGAAACTCATTGATCATGCTTTAAAAATAAAAAATATATGGTTTGCTATTCATCTTAAAGTATATTTTTGAATAAAAGTTATTTCTCTTTTTTAAGCATATTTTAGATGTTTTTCAATTTTAGTATAAAGTTTTGTGATATTTTTAAATAAAATATCTGTTTCAGAGTCTTGCGTGGAGTTCGAAACCTTATTATTATTTTTAACTTAAACCTTAAATCTTGCTATAATTTTCATGTACACTGCATGTATACAAGAGTGAAAAATTAGTCATTAATGTCTGAAGAATTACTTTAATAAAAATTTTAATTTTGTTTATTCCAAGAAACATTATTTGTTTTTGTTGAAGCTGTTTCGTGATGGAAATAGAATACATAAATTGCTTCTTAAATTAGGGTAGTCTTTTAATATATCTATGTCTCATATACAAACATTGTTCTTTAATTATTGAGAATAATATGTTCTTACAAAATATCACAAAAATATGAGCCTAACAATTTATGGTTCCCAAAATGGTAGCAGTACAGTTAAGGTGTTTGAATAAAAAAAAGTTGGGAATATCTTATGATGTTGACTTCTCCAAAAGCTCCATTGAGCTAACACGCTCAACAAAAATGGCATCATTCCAAAATACAATTTATATATGGAAAATAAATCCCCAAATCCAAAATTGGTTTTATGCAATTCACCTTATGTCATTTTGAATAAACTTTCCACAAGTACGCACTTTAAGCAGAGAACGAATGTTTAATTTTATTTCAGAGTATATTGTTTTTTCTCATTTTATATTCAAAGTAAATATAACAAGAGATTTGATTTTATGTTACTCTATTATAAACTGAAAAATTAAAGTAAATTAATTTCTGATAAAACTTGTTCCATTTAAATGGTGTCGAAAGCCCAGAACTACCGACTCGTCCGAAGTCATGAGCAGCAGAATGGTAGATCGGGCCATTTAAATGGTGTATAAAGTGTATGTGCGATAACAGGATTCTTAGTTGAGTCTTGTTAGTGGACAAATCTAAATATACTGTATTGTTTAAAATAGACAATTAACAGTTATCAAAAATTTCAGTTACATGTAAATAAAGAATATATATATAATTTGTAAAATATTTTTAAAACTACTACTCTTTCATTTCTTTTTAAAAAGACTTTCATTTCTTTTTAAACTACTACTACTTTTCATTTCTTTTTAAAAAGCTGTTATAATGTCTTTATTTGTTAATTACTCAAAATTTTATGAAATACAACTTAAAATTATCTTATTTACAAAGTTAAAATGAAACTGATATTTTTTTATTTAACCTTCTGCTGTCAGGATTATAAAATCTATGTCTGATCACATGGCTAAATACAGATCAAACATTGAAATAAATTTTCAATAGCATCGATAGCTAAAACATCTCGCCTCAATCTATCTAGTTCAGAAGTAGATTTTAAAATGGAACTAGAGAAAGAAAAAAAACACATATATATATTATTGCAGTTTTTTTTTTTTTTGTGGAGGGGGGGGGGGGGATCAAGTCTTTACACCTGTGCTTAAGAAAAATGTAGACAACAAAGAGGAATGATTATTTAACTTTTAAAGTTTTCCATTTTACCTGAAGTGATTTTATTTAGGTAAATGCAATCTAATAAGATTGGAAGGTCCACACTCCTAAAGGTATACACTTTTAAAATCTTAAATTTGGAAAAAAAAAGATATGTTAATTTTTCTTTATATGAAAAAGTCAACAGTGTTAACACTAGTATATTAATTAAATTGCATGTGAATAATGTTTTAATTTGAAACATATGCTCCTACAAGGTAAAGCTTGAAATCACCAGGAAGCAAATCAACGAAACTGAAAAATAATGTGCAGAATTCAGTAACAAACATGTAATAGAATATGTAAATATTTTCCAACGAAAAAACACAAGATGTGTTTCGTAAATAACATTTAAAATGTAATTTTTAGTGGATTTTTCTTCTAGAATTTGAAATGCTATTTAACAGAGCATAAAAGTTATTTAAAATGGTTTGTTTTGCATAAAAATATTTGCTTATTCGTTACGTTACTCAGTTTAGCATGCTACTCGTACATTAAGAGGATAGTTTCCTTTCAACTGTTGGTTTCAGTTTTTCCATGGTAACATATGGAATATAGTACTAAATATCATTTAGTTTTTAGGATATGTCCTGTTGTTTTTTGCAAGGCATAAATTCTAAAAAGAGGAAAATTTGTGCTTTATTAAAACATTGATAAAATAATTAGAGAAGTGTTTCTAAAATTTTTGTAAAATTAATGCTGCTCAGAAATATTAGAAATACATCTAGTTACTCTATCGAATTTCTCAACATCTGTCCTTGCAAATAATAGCGGCGAAAAATCCCCAAAACTGACATAGCCCGAGGTTTAATTCCCCCCCCCCCCATATTCTAGCATGGAAAAACTGAAACAAAAGATTGAAGGAAATATATCCTTTTAATGCATTCTTTATGTTACGATTCATAATCGTTTCTTTTGAGTTATATTTCGTTACATATTCGCTTTATTTTCGTTAGCATTCGTTACATACTCGTTTTTTTTTAGTAAACTTTCGATACATTTTCGTTTGTTTTGCGTCCATTTCGTTATATTTTCGTTTGTTTTGCGTCCATTTCGTTATATTTTCGTTTGTTTTGCGTCCGTTTCGTTACATTTCCGTTTCTATATTTCGTTACATATTCGCTCTATTTGCGTTAACTTTCGTTATATTTTCGTTTTTTTTCCGTCCGCTCCGTTACATTTTCGTTTCTTTTGCGATACATATCGTTATCATATAAATCTCCATGCAAAAGTAATGTGTGAAAAACGAAAAAGTAACGTTTTAAAAATTGGTTGCAAAATAGTGGAAGCGCTGAGACATCTTTTCGTTTTTATTTCGTTACATATTCAACGAAATAAAAACGAAACTGGGTTCCGATTTTTCAACGAATTAAAAACGGAAGTGTGCTAGTTGGGCCCGCATCAGATTTTTTCCTTCCCTGCAATGCATGGTAATGTATAGCGGAACTATTAGAATCATATCATGATCGTAACTCGAGTGTTAGACGGACCTACACGTTTTGGGACCTTTATAACATGAGGAAACTACTTTTAGAGTAACGTCTGTGTTTGTCTGCGAGTCTATATGTCTGTGGGTCTGTGTGACTGTGCGTTTGTGTGTTTGGCAGTGTGTCCGTGTGACTGTGCTGTTGATGTTGTTGAGACCCAGGCCGTCCGACCTACCAGAAAGGTGTAAGGTAACTGTTTGGACGGCCGGGAAGTGCCACCCAATTTAGACTGGAACCCAGCGGGGGAGGCATCGACTAATTAATCAAATTTCACAAAATTTGATAGATGAGTCACTTGTGGCTTATCTTGATCCTGATTTACTTCTGGTACGATTCGAGAAAAAAATCCTGCCATTTTCCTGTCAAAATCTAAAATAAAAACTACATATGTTCAAAAGTATCAATTAAATACTTGTTTTATAAGTAATTTTTGACGATAAAATGTATAAGACCAACACCATTACTCTAGGACTAGTCGTTCTCAAGATACTTTAGTTTTTTCGCATTTTTGCTATTCCGGTTTTGAGACTGTGTTCAGTTACCAAATGAAAAGGGAAATTGATATAAAAGTGCAAACTCAGTGAAATTTCACATAATTATGCGAGATTTTTGTGCAATAAATCTCAATTTAATGAATTAATAAATAAATAAAGATAAATTGAGTTTGTACTACAGTAACAGAATATATTCATGATCCATTCACTCCATCACTCCATCTCATATTTCAACCGAGTATATGTGTTTAAACAGAGCAGAGTCTAGCTGTTATAGTACGTGTAAGTATATATATTAAGTATATCAAAAGTGTTATATATATTGATGGCGTACTTCTTACATAACGTCTACAAAAACTAACTTGCATATAGCTCAACTCCTATCTGTGAAATTGCTGTACACAGTCTTTGGACATATTATTGCTTTGGCAATATATATTATAATGACAATTGGGAAACCAACATTATTTTTCTATTAATTAATTACTAAAATAATTTTTTTGTATTGATTAGACTTAGTAATTTGCTCTGATTTTATCTAATAAATATGGTTAATGTTCTTCCAGGTGTATTACCGCGAAGAAAAAAAAAATGTTAAAAATAACATAATGTAAAACAAATGAATCATAGCTATAATAAAGTTGAAAATTATAAATTTTGTAAAAATATAATGAGTTGAATTGATTATATTAGATATTTATTTATAGAAAAAATGAATTTATTTATGTGTGTCTCATTGTACCATGACAAAAATCTGAGAAAGTGATAGTAGTTGTTTTACTCCAACCAAATGAAGTGCAAAGTAGAAAAAATTAAAGTCTTAAAATGTCTGATGATTTATATACCTCAGTAAGATAAAGTTTTCAAATTGTGATTGACGATCGGCAGGTGGACCAGGGGTTGGGGGGCTGTCACCCCTAGACATGACTAACTTATTTTTACCTCGTTCTGCGCATATGGCGACATGGGAATTAAGAACGCGCGCATTTTGTTCTCAGGCTCTCAAGACTGACCAATTTGTCCAACGACGTCACTATATTTCCTCGAACATCACTGGATCCTGTGTGGACAGAACAATTTAAAATATTGTTGTAAGTTGTTTACTCCTGGATGTTGTCACTTCAAAATTAACAAACTATTTTTAACTGTAATAATTTTCTTGTTTTGGCAATTCTTCTCAAAGTTTACTCTAGATCCTGAACGAATCTTAATTCCCATTACGTCACACTAACAACTTTACATTGATTGCCGGGCTGAGTGCCCAACCTTGAGGTGGACTGCAAATCTTTTCAACTATACGGAAGGGAATCTTGTCAAATGGGCAATATTCGAAATCATGTTTGAGCGTATAATGTGATTCAAAAATGTCGATCGTTCTTCAGAAGCATTTAATATTTTTTTAAAATCTATAAATATTGTATCCGCTAAAGGATACTTATACCAAAATTGCTCCATGTGTAAAATTCCCTACACAAAACAATGTATTTCGCTTTATAAGAGGAAATCTGACCAATTTGTTAATATTCAAAATCCGTTGTAGTGTATATTGTGAATAAAAATTTCGATCGTTCATCTGAAGAATTTAATATATTTTTTTAAATCAATAAATTTTATCGAGTTGAAACATATATGTACTAAAAATGCCCCATGTAATAAATTCCCTTCTTAAAACAATTTATTTTGCTTTTACGAGAAAATCTTGTCAGTTGGATGATATTCAAAATTCCGCTTTGTAGTTTCTTCTTACATCAGCTACCGCAAACCATCGTCTCTGCATTGACAAGTTTGACCACGAACTATTACACAGAAGCAATGGAAAATAGCGACTCTTCAACAGAAGGTATTTGCAAATAATCTAGGTAAAACAAGTAAAACGAAGAGTAAGTGAATCTTCTTCCTCTAGGTATATTGTATCATCATCACACAAAAAACACATCAGCATTTCCTCATTCGAGATAAGCGAAAGGAATAATGTTTCCAAATAATTTTAAACAATTTTTCGGTTTGTTTACGAACGGAATCAGAATGTTTTGTTCTTCAGATTTGCTTCTGCAGAAAATTTTATATAGCGAGAAGAATTTTATATTCCTTGTTAAAGAAATTTAAGCATTTAACTAAATATTCTGTAAAACAATATCCTTTCAAATATTATTAGAATTTTCACATTTTAAATTACTAACAACGCCGAGTGTATCTGTCAGTGGCAAATATATTTCGTATTTTATGTCGCGTGAATTATACTTCAGCACTGTCCGGGGCAATGCTGAAAACTTCTGCTAGTTAGATATAATTTATTTTATGTATTGAACACTGTTTAATCATCAGCTGAATGATCCCACTGCTAAGCCTCTGAACTGCGTGAACTAGTGCTCAAATACATTTCGTATAAATCAAGTGGCATTTTATACATGTTATCCAGACTAAACAAGTTAAGACAATCACTAAACATGTTTAATCACGTTTAATCATGTTTCAGCACGTTTAATCACTGTTACTGATATCAGAATAGGCGTCAATTTCTGAACAGATGCCAAGTAAGATGAGTGGGTATTTAGAAGGCTCAACAGAGGCAAGAGAGCTTGCCTGAGTTGAACTAATTGGCAATTGATCAAATTAATGGTTTCAAAACACATAAGACAAGCAGGTGATATTTTAGTTCTTCATTACATAATATATGGTACATTATTTTAACGTATACAATTACGTATAGTATTGGAATCCATGCAGGTGTCTCATATGTAATTTGCTAATTGGTGGCCGGTCGATTTGAACGAAATAACATGCAGACGATTTTTGCGCTGTGATTTTAGAATCTTTATTCAGTTAGTTGACTTCGCATTACCTATTTCGTTAACACACGCAAACGTTCCAAATTTGACGTGATTACATAAATATATTTTGAATTAGCTGCTGTCTTTTAATTAATCTTTCTGCTGCTTTATTACTACAAAAAGGAGGGAGTGAGGATTGATTTTCTGATAATATTTATTGTAGCGAAAGTGCTTGTTAGTGGAATACAGTGATTATTTTGGCAATTCATTCCGGTAAGATATTAATATCTACTAATTTATTTTAATTATGTAATATTTTCAAATTAAGGAATTAAGGAATCCGGTGCAAAAATTAGGGAAATTAACTGAAGTGTGGCTTTACATGGCTTTATGCCAAAATTCAAATTTTTAGTATTTTCTTTTTTTTTTAAAAAGAAAATTTTAAAAAATCGGTATCGTGGGTCCAAAAGGTCACAATTATAGCGTGTTTTGCTTCACTTAAAAGTGTTTGTAAATTTGTAAAACAACTTTCGATTGCTGCCATACATGACATTGTCCCCCCCGGGGGGGGGGGGGGCTAGTAACTTTATCCTGAGGGGCCTAATGACGTTAAGGGAAAAAACTGTATCGGGGTAGTTTTTCACAGCAATGATTTAATCTATAAAGTATCGCGATCACTAAGCCCCAAATAAACCCTTTTATGGATGTTTATGTCGAATTTTGCCTAATGTTGCATGTTAAAAAAATATAAAGTTTCAAATAAAGTTCGAAGTTTTTGATTCAGGCAGACGGACATCACCCCAGAAATAGTCAAAACGTATTCAGTAAGTCTTAAAACATATATTGACATTAAAATCTCGAAACCGAAAGTTTTCGTGAAAACAATACTTTCTCAATACTACGTGTGAGAAAATAAAATTTATGTGAAATGTCAACAAAATATTTTCTTTTGACTGAAGTTAATCAGCAGTTACTAAAGCATTAGACCACGATTTAACAATCCTAAGAAGGATTTTTTTTTCTTAATGGCCAGGCACCCTAAGAAGGGTTTAAAGTGTAAGAAAATCTTATGTGGCTAGCACATGACTTTCACTACATAATGCAATGACTTTTTTCTTTCACGGCGAAATAACGGCAGACAGATCCACTCCACAATGTTTTTAACATTGAACTTTACATTAACATTTGATACTGTTCTGGATGACAACATATAAAACTATTTTAAAGTACGCAAATTAACTTTTATTTAATTGAAATCCAACTTGACAAATAGAAATTTCAGTAGCATCCACTAAGCAATATATTTTAATATATTAAACGATTTTGTATCATTGGAAACTAATATTTTCTCAAGGATCTCAAGGACTGGGTTTAGTGGAGTGCTCAAGGGAGGAAAAAATCATTCCTTTAAACTTGGAGCGAAAAAGAAAGAGAGGAAAAAGTGAGTTTCATGAGTTGATAGATTTCACATCTAGAGTGGGCTTCGGGCGCGGTAGCCCATTGGTTAGCGCGCTGGAGTTGCACTCGGTAGGCCCGGGTTCGATTCCAGCCACTGCCAAAACTGCCGCCGTGTTCATGCGGAGTACGATCACGTTAAACATGTGGGTCCGAAAGTCCTTCCGAGAGGTTGGTGGTAGGGGAAGGAGGGTACGGTCCCTGTGGATGCCTCCCCCACTGGATTCCGGTCTAAATTGGGTGGCACTTCCCGACCGTCCAAACAGTTACCTTACACCTTTCTGGTAGGTCGGACGGTCTGGGTTTCAACAACAACAACATCTAGAGTGGGCTTGAAGGAGGGGGGGGGGCGGCGACGACCGAAGTCGGGCTCTTCCAAAAATCTTCAAGAATGTTAAGAACTAGAGCCCAAGTAGGCACCTAGTGAGGAGAAAAAGGTAAGAGGGGTAGATGGCCATACCTAGAGGCTCAGGGCCTTGAGCTTAAGAAACAGATGTGGATGGGAGGGCTATAAAGGGGGAGGGGGAGGTTTGTCGTAGAGTAGCGAGATTCCAAATGCCAGGGAGGGGTGCGGAATTAGCTAGAGGTCGATAACTCTGAAGGTAGAACAGCTATAAAACAATTCTAGACGAAGCGCCTCCACTTTTTGGAGCGGAAGTACGTATCCACCATGTGGCCACCCTGTAACGCCCTAGGACGGTTTCGCGTCCTGGGGATCCTAGGGTTGTACCACGGGATACTAGCTAGCGTGGGATTATTTACTGTATAGAGATCTCTGAAAAAAGTTGAGGTATCTGTGCTAACCGGATGTAATTCGGAAATTTAATAAAGGAGAGTAATGCGTTATTTTGATATACTTGAAGCTTCCTAAGGTGAATCTCAGCTGCGGAACTGATATTTTATATAAAACCGACAGTATTATATAAGAAACATATGGTTTGAGTTCCAATCAATATATTCCTGTAATTCACTATTCAAATTCGACAAATAAATAAACAGAAATTCTCAAAAGAAAATGTATTATTTCTAGTGAGTTTTTCGCTTTACTTTGCTTAATTTCACTCGGAATATCTTTTAAACTATAAAAGACAGACATAAACAGTAAGAAACAAAAATTCAGTAGTAAATTTAGTTTTTAGATCAATAACTTGTTTTAACAAAACTCATACAGTTATTGAGTAATCGTCTTGTCAAATTTAAAGAGATGGAAAATTTTCTTTTTTTAAAGGTCGTAATGTTTATTTCGAAACCTAAAAGCTGAACAGTAATAAAGTATTTGTAGTCCCTAAAATGGTCGGCAAGGTTATATAATTGGATTTTAGATCGGATATTTAATTTACGAAATATGATGTTTATAATTTCGATATTTTGATATTATGAACTATTTAAAATCAATTCTAATTTCGATATTTTAATATTTTGAACTGCTTTGAAGCGGATCAAAAAGAACAAACCACTTTCAAAGAGGCTGACGCGGTGGTCGAGAGGTCAAGGCGAGCGTTTCCAAGCAATCGTTCGACCGCAGCGTTGTGGGTTCTAGTCCCAGGTAAGGCATGAATTTTGTGTTGTTGTCGCAGTGTATCCCCCCCTCTGGTGCGCCTGGGGCAACGTCTTAGGACGGCTAAATGGTTCACGTTCTGGTCGATGTATAGGCAAATGATAAGAGTCGTGTGTCTGGCCATTTGGAAAAAAAAAACTTTCGAAGAATGTTAGTCGGGTGGACAATGTGTAGGGAATTCGTAAAGACAGTTTCATTATTACCATAAGAGTAAATTGAGGGCAGCACGTAATCCCCCCCATTCAGCCCCCCCTTTTTAATCACCGTTTGTTTACTATTATTATTTTGCAATATATTATTCACTCAAAATCATTTCGGCTCCATCGGACTTGAGACACCGCCGATTTTTTCAAGCAAATTGTCATATGATCTACTTTTATACCACTTTTTATCCCACTACTTCAACAAATCACAGTTTCATAGTATATCCGCAATTCGACATTTGGGATCTGCAGCACGCCATAAAATGATCATAAACTGAAGTTGCCAAATAAATTTGTCTAACTGCGGGCCTGTGTACTAAATGCCAAAGGTCAACTACTGGCAGTGTATTTTAGTCAGAATTAAAAAGAAACTATTGAAGGAATATATTTTCAAATTTATTCTTAATACACCTTTAGAACTAGAACGTCGACTTCCAAAACCCAAATACACACTTTCATCTGAGTCGTCATCGCTTATCCACCAATCAATTTCCGTGTTTTGCGTTGCATTGATAATTGGCAAAATTAATTAACAGATCATACTTAAAAATTATATGCACAAAGCATAAACGCAATTTTAATTCTTGTTATATTTTACATAAAACTAAAACGCCAGTTCTTCTGAACTCTATATACCTATTGTAGAACAATATAATGACGCAATTATTACCCCATTTAACTATTATTCGCAACCTCACCATCTTATATATTCAATACATAAAGCTCTACTGAAATTCATTCAGCACGCCCTACATATATGAGTGACGTCACATATACGTCTTAATTATTATTATCGTGACGTCATTCATCATCGCAGCCAATGAACGTCCTTATTAGATTTGAACAGGAGATGTGCAAAGCCAGGCTTTAGTCAATTGACTCATGCTAGAAGCTCTATCTGAGTTTGATGTAATAGCCCGCAGCATGTTATTCTGTATTACGATTATTTGTAATAATGAATATCAGGGGTGTAGATGGAACTGAATATTGTGAATGAGCCTATTAATTCATCCGCGCATGAATAGTTGCGGTTTGACATTGCGACATTTAAATGCAAAGGCGATGCATAATTAGTATGAAATGTGCATGAGTAGGTATAATGGAGGATATAATCCTAGTAACAGAATTTAAATGATTTTTCGGTGGCATAGTACATTTAATTATAGATGTTTATAATTATTTCAGAGAAGTCGATATTTTTAAAACTTTGCCCTAAATTATAAGTTTTACTTCCCAAACATTTATATTATTATTTAAACATTTGTTTATAGGGATCTCACTGAATGAAAATGCAAGAATATATTAAATATTACGTGGTTCTGCAATTGCTTCGAATATAATGCAGAAGTATTTTTAACACTTTACAACAAAGTTGAAAAGTGTTTATGACTTTGTTCATTCAGTCTGTCTGTCTGTCTGTCCGTTAGCACGATAACTGCCGTAAAAATGACTTAATCAAAATGAAATTTTAGTATATTGTTCAGACGGTCTGTAGGACCTATGGGAATATAAAGAAATAATATCACCCAATTAGTTTTGGATTGAACCCGGGTTGAAAAAATGAAATACATTGAGCCCTATGGGACCTAATTTTTCAAACATTTTTTAAGCGGATTTAAAATGCACAAATTGCTTCGAAAATTTTAGATAATATTCAAATTGTTCCAGAAAATATATATAAAAAAATTTAGCGAAATATATTCAGTAGTTCTTACATAAAAATTAAAATAATAATAACACCTCTTATATGAAGCGATCACGTGACCCACTTCAAAATGGTATATGGCATCCATCTTGTCTCAAAATCGTGATTTTTAAAGTTCTTTTTAATTCATATTGAGTGTTGTATCCGTCCTAAAACTATTATATTTTTGCTTAAATTCTGTGCATCTACATACTGAAACAACGCAAATACAATATATTTGAGTTTAAATGCTCATCCAAATTTGATTATTTCTACAACGAAGCCTATTTTTCACCTATGTAAAATGTAAACAGCAAAATATGTAGAATGAGTTGTAGTAGAATTGCGGTATTTCTTTAACACAAAATCATTTAGTTCATGGATTTTGCATAGATGATATGAATGAAATATTCACTGATTTTAAAAAGAGAAGGACGATTTTTTTTCGATGGAGTTATACGCATAGAGTTTAATTACTTGTAGCTCCATGGTCTTCATTTTTAAATAAAATAAATTATTGTAGTATTGTGATGAATGACATGAATGGGAAATTATTTATGAATGAAATGTTGCTTCTATAGAGAGAGGCAGGCGTGTTATTTTTTCTATGACGTCATTTGAATGAATTTCAGTTGTTTTCGATGATGTTTTCAAATATATTAAATTATCGTAGTATTATGATAATTCTAAAATTATTACCGAGGAATGTATCACATTTTAGAGATGTTTAAACCAGGCAATTTATATTTCGATGCCGTCATTTGAATGAAGTTCATTTTTTTCAATGAAAGTTTAAGTTTTCAAATATAATAATTTAATGTAGTATTGTGATAAGTTTTAAAATATTACCGAGAAATGTATTTCATTTTAGACAGATTTAAATAAAATTGCATTGAAGTTGGAAAGTGTTTCATAATCAATGCGTTAAGCATGATTGATCTTTCTTGTTTAAATACTGCTTAAAGTTTCATTTGGTAAAAAGTGTGAGCTCAAAATTGGTGAAAAGCGCCCCCTGGGAAGATTATGCATAGTTAACTATTTATCCATGATTTTTAATTCTTTTAATTTCTTATAAGTACATTATTCTAAAATTTTTCTGGTATTTGTTTAGAATTCATTAAAATTTTTTTATCTGAATGACATACATCCCAAAGTTTTCTCATTGATGCCTATTAAATGTACTATATGATGTCTAATACCTACTGATTCATTTTTTGTTGTTCTTTAAGTTTACTCTATACTGAGTGGCTACTGCCCCTTGCTCACTCTCGCTCACCCCCCCCCCCCTCCCGAACGCCTCGCTTCGCTCGGTTCCCGCAAAATGGAGCTCTACCCCATGATCGTACTTGGCTACCAACACTTGGAAATATTTTGCCAGGACAATGCATCTAGCAATGGCAGTCCATATTTAACAAAACATGTTGCTTTGTCTGATGTCCAACGTAAATAAAAAATAGTTGAAATGGGTTTAGGATGTCTTAAAACGTGTTTATCTGTCAAAATGTTGACAACTGTTGAAACAATGTTGAAAAATCATTCAACAATGTTGCATATATTAAAATTATCAACTCAGTCTATCAACTTCCTCTCGAAAACATCCAAGACAACTTTTCCAATTATAGTGGCTAACAGAAAAAAAAAATTATTATTTATTAATTATATAAATAAATAAAATTGAAAAATAATAAAATAAGCAAAAAAAAGTTAGAAAAATCAGAAAATCGGAAAATAAGATACATTAATATTAATGTTTTGATTTTTATTTTCGCTAAAAAATTGTAACTTCAGTCAGTTCGAAACTACGATTTGAGAGCCCTTATAATGGTGCATAGGGGCATTCTAGTTTATCCATTTCTTCTATGAATCACTTGTATAGTAAGAAATATATTCTTTGCTTCATGTTCATATTCTGAATTGCTTCTACGGGTAATTGTCCTGTCTCCTGCTCTGACTCACTGGACGGGTCTAAGAGTGTTGCTGTGATCTTTCGTACTGCCTCCCTGGTTGTATTTCGACATGCTCATTCCGGTGCTTCTAGATAATTCATTCTGCTGAGATTGATCGCGTATACAAGTGGTGAAAGAAGAAGGATTCATTTCACATGGTAATACAAATTTCTTTAATATTTTTTCATTTTTGATGGCTTTAGTCTGAGTTTGAGTATTTATAGTAATATACTACTGCTCAATCTGAAACATGCATTTATTTGGGTTAATTAGAATTAAATACGCAGACCTGAAGATGAATTTAATTCTGATTAATCATCGAATTTGGGCCGGTGCTGTTCTTTTCTATGGCGCTTCTAAGGCTTAGCTTCTATGGTGATGGTAATATTACTTGAATTTTTATTATATATATATATATATATATATATATATATATATACATATATATATATATATATATATATATATATATATATATATATATATATATATATATATATATATATATATATATAGAAAAAAATCATGTCAATCATGCTAAAAGAGGTGGAGAGTGTAAGGCTTAAGATGGAGATTAATTCAGAATTGAATTCGTTATCATAAATAGCATCCAATCTAAATCAAACCAAAATAAGTTCTTGTTTCTGAATAAGATAATTGGAATTGGAGTGATAAGAAAAATAATTGAGAAATCACTAGAGTCACCAATCGCCGTAACGGGTGCCGTCCATATCATTACACTGTACTGTAAAGAGCTTTTTTTAATGCATTCTTTTTTTAAGTCAAAAACGACAAGATTCAGAATCTATGCCAGTTTGGTTCCAAATAAATGAATTATGTTATATTATGTATTAAATGATATATTAAATAATACACACTTTTGCAAAAAAACGAAGCACCATGAAGTTACTACTATTATAGAAATTAAATATGCCTACAGGTCATACACAGGTAATGAAGTGATTACAAAAGCAAAGCACCTATGCACAGAAGTGTCCTTTCAGTACAAGTGGCGACCTTTTGCTCGGTACGACCAGTTAGCTTCACGTATCCCGTACGACCACATTCGAACTCTCTCTAATTGCTTATAATTTCTTCGGAAGCATTGTAATGGCATTATTGGTTATGTCTCCATGGAATTGCAACGCCGATAACGAGCAAAGATAAACCGTCCACATTTTTAAACCTGTTTTATAGGGTGCTAGTTGCTTAGTAGAAACGAGTGCTATGACAGTAGTTAAAACTCATTGGCTTTGTAAATTTAATCAATTTCATACTTGGTATAAAGGAATTTACATGCGAAATTTCGAAATGATCGGAGGATTATTTTTTTAAGGTTCTTCGTTTAGTGTTTGTTTTTTTGTAAAAGAGTGTATGTTAAATTATTATGTTATTTAATTTTTCATATATAAAAAAAATAGTTATGAAAACTATATAATTAATAAAAAATATTCTTCAAAACCACAGATTAACAGCTATGCTTTTTTTCAATATATTTGATAATAAAATTATCAACAATACTGTCAATATTTTATTAATATAACAATATCATCGATATCCAATATAATAATGTCACCAATATTACCAATTATAGTACACAAAACTACAATAATCTGTCATTTGTCAAAACAATGCCAAAGAACGCAAACACAACTCTTTCCATATATATCTATTCGGCCTATAGGTGGTATTCTCACCTCTTATTGACAAAAATAACAACGGACCAGTTTCGCAAATTTTGTGCACTCGTCAGCACTGGATAATCGATATCTACAATGGCAGCAAAAAATGTGCTTAAATGCCTTAATTTTACGAAGATGTATAGGAATTAATATATTCAATCACACCACCTAACCGGCGTCAGAGGTTTCAAAAAACGGATGCTATTTTCTACAACAACGATTGAAATTATTATAAGTTTCGTGATCATTAAGCCCATAAATAAACGCTTTTAGGCATAATTATGTCAAATTTTGCCCAATGCTGCCATGTGAAAAAAAAGATAAAATTAAAAAATATATAATTAAAAGAATATAAAGTTTTCGCTCGAATTCGACAAAATTTTATCTAGTTCCAGATTGTTTGATAACAAGGCCGGATATAAAGCTTCGTGAAAATCTAATAATAATTGTGGCTGCTATAATGTACACAAAAACCGACCAAAGACAGCATAGAGACAAACAGACAGACAGACGGACATCACTCCAAAAATAGTCAAAACGTGTTCAGGAAATCTTGAAACACACATTGGCAGCAAAATTCGAAAATTCTCGTGAAAACAAGACTTTCTCTATAATAAATATATCACACAGTATGAGAAAGTGAAAATTTCCAATGAAATGCAAATGAAATCCAATGAAATATTTGATTCCTTACCGTCTGGGAAAATAAACTTGAATTACATAAAAATCGAAAACTATCAGTGTTGTTTTTCCTCATACAATGTTATAGCGAACCCTGAATTTATTAATTTGCAAAATATTGACTTTTCCTTGTTCCTTGAATCAGTGCAAGAATATTAGATTTTCAGTTTCCTTGCAAAAGTAGTTTCACAGCGCCATCTATTGTTTTCCTAAAGAACTATTTCTCTTTTCCTAATTTTTACCCCTTGAATACTAGCTAATGTTAATTATTTATAACATAAGACTTAAGCGTAACATAAAACTTAAAATATTAATCTCAAATGTAGTTAAAGAAGGAGGTATTTTTAGATGGTGCTACGTTTGTAAACATTTTTATACATTTAACATTAATAAAAAATTCGATAGTAAATTTATTTACTGATGAAAAATGACTAAACGGCAGATGTAGTATTAAATACATTATCATGCCAAGCCAAGACGATTTCTTACGGGGTGCCTGCGTCTATGACACTCAACCCCACATCTACATTGATAGCAAGTCCATTTGATGATACGAATTTTGAAATATAGCAATATGCATTCTTCTCCGTAGAGGGTGCTCAGGTGTAGTTGCTTGCTTCGGACATAGATGAGGTATAATTGCTGTCTTGGATGGCTGATCTGGCAAGTAGGTAGGAAAGGGAAGGAGGAGGGGCTAAGGTTAGGACCAATCAGAAATGATTGGACAGTAATGATTACGTTTTAGAAAAATATTATTATAAGAATCGTTGTCTAAATTAGCGCCCCAACAGCTGCAAAAATGATCTATAAGGAACTCAATTGGGGTCGAACCACGAATTCCCAAACTGGCCACAGGACGGTCTATCCATATAGAAACTGGGATGTAATGTTTACATCCCATACAGGAAATGGTCTTAAAGATCTTTAAAAATACCTATAGCAGCATAACATAAAAATCAACGGTAATAAACGGCTGTTATAGGCCAAACTAGTTCCGTTGTCTGGATAAGAAAAACAAACAAACAAACAAAAACGGTAGAAATGAAAGCAGAAAACTGTTTGCCTTTGTTGTAACCGTTTTGATTTTCTTATCTTATTCTTATTTCGTAACCGATTAGTAACGTTGAATTTTTTATTCTAATTTTATGCTGTTTTCCCCTTTACTCGCGCGCAGCTAGAAAAATGAATAGTGATAGTGACTGTGGCTTGTGTCTGTTTTACTTGATAGATATACTTTTAGTAGTCGATAAGGAAGACATTTTACTTTAAACGATATAGCATAAGAAGAGTATGGTCGAGATTTAATCACGAGTTGAGTTTTCACACGAGATTGATTAAATCGTGGTCTCCGTGATACATTGGTGTGGTTCCTAGAGACCAGAAATGACGTGTGTGTGTGCGTTCGTGTGTGTGTGCGTTCGTGTGTGTGTGTGTGTGTGTGTGTGTATGAGTGTGTGTGTATATGAGTGTGTGTGTGTATGTGTGTGTGCGTACGCCAAATCGTTGGTCCCTCGTGATCCCAAAACCCGATGAAGCAATTTAGAGCAAAAATGGGTGTTATATTCCGTATACTGTGTAGACATCAATGCAGAAGAACATTTTTGAAAATATGTATATAGTTTGACTAAATGGTCGAATGACTTCTTGCTTCGAGTTGAAATCCTTGTGATTGCCAAGATACTTTATTTTAAGAATTTTACCTGTTATTCAATACGAATATAAAATTTTGCATTGGAAAATAATGTGGAATTAAGGATGTATAATGGACCATCCAATTAACATTATTATGATTGTATATGACTTCAGTTATGTGCTTGAAATTCCGTAAACAAGGGAATTCTAGAGCTGTACAAACTTTGAACAATAAGGAATGCCAAAATAAATATTTTTCGTAAATGGATATATATCCGCATACGTCACATATTACCGATAGAGGGAGTTGGGCGATCCAGATATTGACTATTTCTCGCCGAAATTATTCATAACGAGAACTTTGTACGTGTAAAATAGAACATTTTATGACTATTAAGATGTTGTTGGACAGCCCTGTAATTATCGAGTGAGGATTGTACCTCGTCGAGATTATTCATAATGAGGACTTTGTACGTGTAAAATAGAACATTTCATGAATATTAAGATGTTGTTGGACAGCCCTGTAATTATCGAGCGAGGATTGTACCTCGTCGAGATTATTCATAATGCTGACTTTGTACGTGTAAAATAGAACATTTCATGAATATTAAGATGTTGTTGGACAGCCCTGTAATTATCGAGCGAGGATTGTACCTCGTCAAGATTATTCATAATGAGGACTTTGTACGTGTAAAATAGAACATTTTATGACTATTAAGATGTTGTTGGACAGCCCTGTAATTATCGAGCGAGGATTGTACCTCGTCAAGATTATTCATAATGAGGACTTTGTACGTGTAAAATAGAACATTTTATGACTATTAAGATGTTGTTGGACAGCCCTGTAATTTTCGAGTGAGGATTGTACCTCGTCGAGATTATTCATAATGAGGACTTTGTACGTGTAAAATAGAACATTTCATGAATATTAAGATGTTGTTGGACAGCCCTGTAATTATCGAGCGAGGATTGTACCTCGTCAAGATTATTCATAATGAGGACTTTGTACGTGTAAAATAGAACATTTTATGACTATTAAGATGTTGTTGGACAGCCCTGTAATTTTCGAGTGAGGATTGTACCTCGTCGAGATTATTCATAATGAGGACTTTGTACGTGTAAAATAGAACATTTCATGAATATTAAGATGTTGTTGGACAGCCCTGTAATTATCGAGCGAGGATTGTACCTCGTCGAGATTATTCATAATGAGGACTTTGTACGTGCAAAATAGAACATTTCATGAATATTAAGATGTTGTTGGACAGCCCTGTAATTATCGAGCGAGGATTGTACCTCGTCGAGATTATTCATAATGAGGACTTTGTACGTGTAAAATAGAACATTTCATGAATATTAAGATGTTGTTGGACAGCCCTGTAATTATCGAGCGAGGATTATACCTCGCCGAGATTATTCATAATGAGGACTTTGTACGTGCAAAATCGAACATTTCATGAATATTAAGATGTTGTTGGACAGCCCTGTAATTATCGAGCGAGGATTGTACCTCGTCGAGATTATTCATAATGAGGACTTTGTACGTGCAAAATAGAACATTTCATGAATATTAAGATGTTGTTGGACAGCCCTGTAATTATCGAGCGAGGATTGTACCTCGTCGTGATTATTCATAATGAGGACTTTGTACTTGTAAAATAGAACATTTTATGAATATTAAGATGGGGTTGGACAGCCATGTAGTTAGCGAGCGGGGATTGTATCTCGTCGAGATTATTCATAACGAGGACTTTGTACGTGTAATATAGAACATTTCATGAATATTAAGATGGCGCTGGATAGCCCTGTAGTTAACGAGCGGGGATTGAACTTGGATGACTCGAGTTCGATTCCTGGCTATGGCTAAACTGTCCCCGTGTTCACGCAGAATACGGGGACGTTAAATATGGGGCGTCCGTAAGTCCTTCCAGGTGATTGATGGTAGGAGGAGAGTACGGTCCCTGTAAATGCCTCCCCCCCCCCTCCTACTAGCTTCTGATCTAAATTGTGTGGCACTCCCCTGCCGTGCAAACATATACCTTACACCTTCGGTTAGGTCAAATTGTCTGGGGTTGGAAAAAGAAGAAGGATTTTAAGATAGCTGATATGCACTTGTGCAAAGATAGCGCAGCCGCATGGAGGGAGAGTCGCAGCCGGTAGTCTCATGTTCGATCCTCGACGCCGTACAAAATATCGATGTCTATGCGCTAATGTATTGGGTTCTGTCTTTAAGCCAATATCTGTTTGACTGCCACTGCCGACTTTCATTTGGGAGATCAGGCCTAGGCTTATTCGTACTATAGAAAAAGTCCAACTATTTCCTAAACCTACGTTTACTTACCTAAATTATTTGCGCTGCAGTTTACGTTGTAATTAGCTCAGTATTGATTTTGCGCAAATAGGCGTTCTATATATTTACTTTTATTCGTATGCTTCGTCAAATCATTTTCTTCCTTTTATGTCAACTATAACAATTTAATTGCATATATATATATATATATATTACTGAAACAATTTTTATCACACATATTTTCTAACACAATAGAGTTTCTCAAATCAATTTTTTGCTACTTTACTACTTTCTCATATTATAGAATAGTATATAGACAATGTATTGTTCTCACAAAATTCGAGCTTTTGATGCCAATATATGTTTTAGGACCTACTTAACACGTTTTAACTATTTTTAGAGTGATATTTGTCTATCTGTGATCGATGTCTTGCGTATAGCTGCCACAAATATAAATTGATTTTCACTAAACCAAATACTCGGCTTTGTTAGCAAACAATTTAGAACTTGATATAATTATTTTTAAATTCAAGAGAAAATTTCGAAATTTTATTTTTTTTAACATAGCAGTGTAGGACAAAATTTAACATAATCATGTATGGGATAATTTATGGCTCAATGATCATGAAACTTGATAGTTCCAATCCTTATTCTGAAAAATAGCAGCTATAAAATTTTTGTGTTCGTGACATCATTAGCCATTCGAGGAGGTGCATTGTCAAGCTTGATATCAATTGAAATATTTTTCAAGCCCTTTAAAATGAAAATCTCTACAAAATAATTGTAATCATTTGAACCAATGATACAGATTTTTCAGATTTTAGGAAAAAAAATCACATACCACTTAAAAATGGATTTTGGTGTGAGAAAGTCGAGTAGAGCTACAATGCAGTTAATTTTTATTGGAATTAATCCATGTTCTTGTGACAGACATAAAGTTATTTTACTGGACAAACAGTTATAAATCTCTGAAATATGGTTTAATGCCAGATATATCATGTTTTATTCAGATATTTGATTCTCTATATATCTTTTATTTTTTCCGACAATATAAAAATATATTTTTTAACAGCGGGAAACGGAATGTGGTTAAAATTCAACGCGTAAAAGAAAAAAAAATGGAATTCGGAAAATGTGTTCCCAATATATCTGACAATAATTTCCAGAGAATGCAAGTTTATTTGGAGTTTAAAAAATAAAAGACAGATGCCAAATAAAAATAAAATAAATGTTCATAAACTTTTCACTGTCTGGAAGGAGGTGTTTTATAAAAGTGTTTGAAGTTGACTTTTGTAAATGTCTGACTAATATTGTGGGAGGGAAAAATAAATAAAATGCTAAAATTTAAAAATGTCCTCGTGAAGTATTCTGTTTATAGAATATGTATGACGGCAATAAAAACAATCTGTTCTATTTTCGTTGAGGTATATTTATTTATGATTCTACTCCAATTTCTAAACAGATGTTTTGGGATTTCAAGTAACACGTTTTTATTTGTCACGAAGAAATATTTTTAAACACTGTCATATGTTCAATGAATGGGAGTGTGGCATAACTCGACACTTTCTAATACCAGAATCCATGTTTAAGTAGATTGTGATTTTTTTTTCTGGAATTTTTGCAAATTTTGCATTAAAACAATTGGAAAAATATGTATCGTAGGTTCAAATGATAACAATTATAGTGTATTATTACTTTCCTTATATACATAATGTATAAGGGAAGTATTGTGACGGGGTCGAAAATTTGAATTCGAGTTTTCGACGGCAGAGCACGTTTCATGCATCCCTGATCACAAATCAAACATTTTTGGGGTGATGTCTGTGTGTGTGTGTGTGTGTGTGAACGTATGTGTGCGTGTGTGTTTCAGTGAGTCTGTGGAGACGATATCTCACTACAAAATAGATCGATTCAAATGAAATTTGGTTTCAAAAATCACAATCTGTGAATACTGGAAGTACTATTGTCTTCAAACCTAATCGAGTGTCAACCCCCCCCCCTAAATTTTCGAGTGAAATTTTGAAAAAATCATCAAAAAATCAAAACCTTCAATAAAATTACGCAAATAGACATTTCTTATGAAATTTTTCCTTAGAAAACGATTGACATAAACTTTAGAATGCTAGCATGAACCGTTCTTGAGATATTGCACATTTTTCAAATAAATTTATAAAAATATCCCATAAATTAAAAAAAAATATATTAACTGTTGAGAAACAAGTTCATTTTTCATATGCAATATCATGCGATAAATTTGGTGACATCATTCTTGCGGATATAGCTCGTTCCATTCATACGAAAAGATACTTTGAGTAATACATTTGTATTTGAACGCCAATAGTCATTTATCTGCTATAAGAATAACTTATTTTTACGTCCATAACGCTTGGCGAGATTTTGGCGAAGAATTTGGCGGAATCTCGCCAACTTGGCGATTTATTTAAATGTTGCCAAATTAACGAAAATCTCGCCAAATGAATAAAAATGTCGCTAAATCGATGAAAATGACGACTAATTAACGAAAATTTAATATCTTGGAAAGAATATAAGTATCTACTATGAGAATAACTTATTTTTGTTGCTGTAAAAGTAGTAAATTCATTACATTATATAAGGAAAGTCATGTGCCGCCCACATTAGATTCTATTTTATAGTAAAGGGTTTGCGATAGGCTTTTGAATGATACCAAGCTTGATAATGTACCCAATTGGGGGTTGTAACTAATGATGTCAACGAACACAAAAATTATATCGCAGCTATTTTTCACTACTGCGATTGAAACTGTTATGTTGTGCAACGTGCAGTAATAACGTGACTGCGGTAATAACGTGCTTTCGTGACTGTTAATTTGTTCGAATTTTAAAATATGATATCGAGTACTAGCTGTTTTGATATCAAAGTCAGATATAAAGCTTCGTGAAAATCCATTAATATTTGTGACAGCTATCGTCTCGTATACACAAAGAATCGACCACAGATAGGCTGTCAGATGGATATCATTCCATAAAAGACAAAATGTGTGTGTGTGTGTGTGTGTGTGTTCAGGAGGTCTTAAAACATATATTGACAGCACAATTTCGAAATTGAAAATTTTCATGAAAACAATACTTCTTCTGTAGTATGAAAAAGGAAAAATGTAAAATATATCAAAATTGTAATCTCTCTATATTTATAAAAATGTAGTCGCCGCTGCTTGACAAATTTTGAGCCCCTGGAGTTTGTCCCGTACCACAGAAACTACAGCATACAAAAATATTAAATTTGGTACATTTGTAGAAAAATATTAGAGGTATACACTAAAATAAATCGTTTTTAAATTTAAAATTCACTTTAAGAAATATTTAATGTCAAAGTCAAAGGAAGGGTATTTGAGCTGCGATTTCGCATCCTGTACAAAATAGAAAGACCTCGATTATTTTTGTACGTATGGAGATACATAGTTGAATTTTTACAAGACGGAGCCCTTTTTTTTTAATTTTGATTTAGTTGATGAGTTATTCAATTGTTTATCCCTTTCTGAAGTGCAAAATCTCTTTCTGTACCCGCAATAATTTAATTGATAAATCCGGTTTTTAACTTTTCTGCGATTGGTTGCTGTCAGAAACATCAAATAGATGGCAGGGGACTGAGTTAGTAAAGCACTAAAACATTTAAAGTACGAATATTGAATTCTAAACATGACCACAACGTCAGTTGTGCATTTGGGACAATGTAGAACATTAACGAGTGCCTTGGCGAGCAAGTGATATGGATATATATTGTGTTTGCTGATTGGCATAAATCTACACAAAATTACCAGACAACTAAATTCCCCATTTTTGCTTAAAGTTCCAAAATATATTTAAAGATCCAATCGATACATTGACTAAAATCTGTCTCGGTATCTTCTTCAAATATTTCACGCCGAAAAGAGTTTCTCTTAAATATGCCATTGATTGATAGCCAGAGTCCTGGTGATTACCCATTTCCAACCTCGGTACACACGATCCTTCCATTAAGTCTGTTTACAAGATTAATTGATAGGCATGGGATAGTCACGGAAATTTTGCGAATTCGCAACCAGACAGCAATAACGAGACAGTCGGCGATCCTTACATTACGATCGATTCAATCTACTACGGGTTATTGCTTTCCCAGCAAAAAAAATCTGATGTGGGCAACACATGACTTTCCTTATATAATGTAATGAATTTACTACTTTTACAGTAAAAAAAAACAGGTTTTTCTTATAGTAGATACTAATATTCTTTCCAAGATATTGAATTTTCGACAATGAGTCGTCATTTTCATTGATTTAGCGTCATTTTTATCCATTTGGCGAGATTTTCGTTAATTTGGCAACATTTCAACAAGTCGCCAAGTTGGCGACATTCCGCCAAATTCGTCGCCAAAATCTCGCCAAGCGATATGCACTAAGAAATAAGTTATTCTTACAGCAGATAAATGACTATTGGCGTTCAAATACAAAAGTATTACTCAAAGTATCTTTTTTTATGAATGGAATGAGCTAGATCCACGAGAATGATGTTACCCAATTTTTTGCATGGTATTACATATGAAAAATGAACATGTTTCTCAATAGGAAATATATTTTTTTTATTTTATATGACTTTTTGATAATTTTTTTGAAAAATGTACAATATCTCGAGAACGGTTCGTATTAGCATTCTAAAATTTATGTCAATCGTTTTTCTAATGAAAAATTAGATAAGAAATGTCTATTTGCGTAACTTTATTAGTGGTTTTGATTTTTTGACGATTTTTTCAAAATTTCATTCGAAAATTTAGGGAGGTTCTGAACATTCGATTGCATATACAAACAATAGGCTTCCAGTGTTTACGGATTGTGATTTTTGTACCAAATTTGGTTCGAATCGGTCCATTCGTTCGTCAGTTATCGTCTCCACAGGCTCACTGACACACACCCACACACACACACACAGACATCACTTCAAAAATGTTTGATTCGTGATCAGGGATGCTTGAAACGTGCTCTCCCGTCGAAAACTCGAATTCGAATTTTCGACCCCGTCACAATACTTTCCTTATACATTATGTATATAAGGAAAGTAATATGTATATTTAATGAGGAAAGTGATGGAACGAGGTAAAATATAATTTTGAATTTACTTTTGTACTGGGGGACTTCATATTCTGCTCACGGATGCCTACCCCCAGAACTCGCTTTGTGAGCTCTTTTGACTTGCCTGCTACGCTTCCGTATTGCGCTCATTATATCTCGATCAGCAACATAGCTTACGATAAGCAACCCCTGGATTCACTTTGGGGCTATTCCATTCTACCTGCGTACCTGACGGGTTTCCCTTTTGCCTTTCTCAGGCGCACATGCCGACCTCTACCATCCTTAAACCTGACGGCAAACCAGCAGATCTAGAGCGTTTTCGGTTTTCATTCTACGATAAGAAAATTTTCGATTTAACGGAATTTTATAATAATGTAAGGAACCGAATCTGAACAGTATTAATAACCAGGTAAATAATTATTTCGAGATTTAAATGATTATACAACTCACGCGGTTTAAATTCTAAATAAAAAATCTGATGTGGGCAACACATGACTTTCCTTATATAATGTAATGAATTTACTACTTTTACAGTAAAAAAATAGGTTTTTCTTATAGTAGATACTAATATTCTTTCCAAGATATTGAATTTTCGACAATGAGTCGTCATTTTCATTGATTTAGCGTCATTTTTATCCATTTGGCGAGATTGTCGCTAATTTGGCAGCATTTCAAAAAGTCGCCAAGTTGGCGACATTCCGCCAAATTCGTCGCCAAAAGCTCGCCAAGCGTTATAGATGAAGAAATAAATTATTCTTACAGCAGACAAATGACTATTGGCATTCAAATCCAAAAGTATTACTCAAAGTATCTTTTTCCATGAATGGAACGAGCTAGATCCACGAGAATGATGTCACTCAATTTATCGTATGGTATTACATATGAAAAGTGAATATGTTTCTCAATAGGAAATATTTTTTTTTATTTTACATGACTTTTTGATAATTTTTTTTAAAAATGTGCAATATCTCGAGAATGTCTCATGTTCGCATTCAAAAATTTATGTCGATCGTTTTCTAATGAAAAATTACATGAGAAATGTCTATTAGCGTAACTTTAATAGCGGTTTTGATTTTTTGACGATTTTATCAAAATTTTATTCGAAAATTTGGGGGGGTTCTGAACATTCGATTGCGTATAAAAACAATAGGCTTCCAGTGTCTACGGATTATGACTTTTGTACCAAATTTGGTTCGAATCGGTCCATTCGTTCGTCAGTTATCGTCTCCACAGACTCACTGACACACACACACACACACAGACATCACTTCAAAAATGTTTGATTCGTGATCAGGGATGCTTAAAACGTGCTCTCCCGTCGAAAACTCGAATTCGAATTTTTGACCCCGTCACAATACTTTCTTTATACATTATGTATATAAGGAAAGTAATAAATGGAGTGTTTTCAATTATAAAATATGAAAAATTTTATAGATTTCAATTAAAGTGATATTAACTATTTAAACAAACTGACAGTTAACATGCCAAACGTTCTTACAATCGTGATACTGAAGATTTAGTTTTCGTAATTCCTTTGAGAATTGTTCATAAGAAACAACAATAAAACATATCACTGGTAATTTAAAAAATTTTCATTTTAATCAACATTGTTTAGGACAAAAATGACTGTAAACTCTTATAAGAGTCATCAGATCAATAAAAGTAACTTATCAAGTTTGTAACGTTTCTGCCTCAACCAATCACAGACAAATTGGAAATCGGCTATACCCATTGAATATTTGTCTACACCGGCAATGCAAAAATTTATTAATTAATATTTAATTAACCAAAACCAGACACAATTTAATTAATAACCAGCTTTGAAAATTTGTAGTCAGTCTTGCACATCTGCTTATTCATATTTCTTCACTGAATGTAAAATTTCAAAAATATACGTTGTTGCATCATTGGTTCGTAATCCAGTACAAAATTTCGTAGTATGTTTTAAATAGATACTTTAATAGATTTTTAATAGATTTTTTTTATTAATGAGAGATATTTTCATATTCTGAGAATCCCTGGAGTGAATTTACCGTTGAGCTGACATTTTATGTGTGCATATATGTATAGTTCATGTTTTTTTATTAAAACAATGTCGGAAGAACAAATTGAGCAATCTTACCAAATTTCGGTACGATTTTAACACTTAATGCTAGAACTACAATCTTTATTGAATAATATCATTATAGGTTATATGTCTTTAATTTTTATTAAAATAGAATCTACTTTGTAAACACATTTCATTTGCTATATTTTGCTCGTATGTAAACAAGTTATTTTTAACTATTCATTTTTATAGATTTCAATACATAAAAAATTAGATGTGGGCAACACATGACTTTCCTTATATAATGCAATGAATTTACTACTCTTACAGTTAAAAAAATATTATTCTTATAGTAGATACTTATATTCTTTCCAAGATATTTTTTTTTTTTCGCGGCCCAGACCCGAGGGCTCGCCAAGAATATGGCCGAGCATCTTAAATCTCGGGCCGGGAAAGAACCGATCCCCAACAAAAGGAGAGCCAACGGCCAACCCAAGCCCACCGGACAAGGAAGGCCGCCGACTCCCCCAAGCGGCCGCCCACGACCCAGAAACACACGAGGGATTTATTAAAAGAAACAAACCCAACAAGGCCCCACGTGGGAGACTTTTACAAAAATCTTCCGCACAGGCGGGGAATATAAATAAATAAAAAGTAATAATAATAATTCCAAACATAAAAATACAACTTCCACCTCGGAGCCAACCATATAACAAAAAAGTAAATCAATACACTAAATAACACAAAATAGTACCATAACAGATACAAAAACACAAACAAAAATACAAACATCAGAAATTAATAATCCCTAAAAGTTAATCACCAAATAAACCAATTTAGCCTATATTCCTAAATATTTATTAAAATCATTAGTAATATTTTTGGCCACAATAACACAATTAACTATTTTTCTGATGGAGCGGGGGCGAGCAATAACCCTACTAATCCAGATTGCTCTATGTTCCTCCAGCGGTCGGGCCAAATGGTATTCCTCGCTAAACCTGCATTCAAAGACGTAATGGTCAGGATCACCCACGCCGCCACAAGGGCAGGCCGGGGATTCCCACACCTTAAACCTGTGCAGGTAGCTGGGGAAGGGACCATGGCCAGAGAGAAAGAAAAACAGAAACCGATTGGTAATCTGCAGCTTCTCACCAACCACCGGAAAGAACATCCGAGCACGCAACCCACCGGTGAGGGAGCCGCTGAAGACCCCCCAATCGCTCACCACCTTCTCGCGCAATTTGCGAGTCAGGTAGGAGCGCGGGGCAGGAACCACAAGCAGCTCTCCCTCCAAGGCCACTGCCTTTGCATACTCATCTGCCAACTCATTTCCTAGAATCCCAGTATGTGCCCGAACCCAAACCAACTTAACCGCATGTCGAGCCCTAAAAATACAATTCTTCAATCCGGCCAAAAAATTTGACTTATTAAAAGTAGATTCAAGAGCAGCAAGCGATGATAAACTGTCTGTAAATATAATAGCCCGCCTATCCTCCTGCAGGATCCAGTCACAAGCATACTTGATAGCCAAGATCTCAGCCTGGAAGACCGAGTTAAAAGAACGAAGTTTCTTTTGGACCAAATGGACCAATAACCCCCCTACAAAACAACATACGGCAAAGCCCACATCATTCCTATAGTAGATCTTATAGTAGATACTTATATTCTTTCCAAGATATTGAATTTTGTTCAATTAGTCGTCATTTTCATTGATTTAGCGTCATTTGGCGAGATTTCTGTTAATTTGGCAACAATTGAAAATGTCGCCAAGCTGGCGACATTCTGCCAAATTTGTCGCCAAAATCTCGCCAAGCGTTATGGACGAGAAATAAGTTATTCTTACAGCAGATAAATGACTATTGGCGTTCAAATACAAAAGAATTACTCAAAGTATCTTTTCCTGAATGGAACGAGCTAGTTGCACGAGAATAATGTCACCAAATTTATCGCATGGTATTGCATATGAAAAGTGAACATGTTTCTCAATAAGAAATATTTTTTTTTATTTTACATGACTTTTTGATAATTTTTTTTAAAAATGTGCAATATCTCGAGAATGTCTCATGTTCGCATTCAAAAATTTATGTCGATCGTTTTCTAATGAAAAATTACATGAGAAATGTCTATTAGCGTAACTTTAATAGCGGTTTTGATTTTTTGACGATTTTTTCAAAATTTCACTCGAAAATTTAGGGGGGGTTCTGAACATTCGATTGCGTATAAAAACAATAGTCTTCCAGTGTATACGATAGTGATTTTTGTACCAAATTTCGTTCACATCGGTCCATTCGTTCGTCAGTTATCGTCTCCACAGACTCACTGACACACACACACACATACTTTCACACTCACACATACTTTCACACACACACACACACACACACAGAGAGAGACATCACTTCAAAAATATTTGATTCGTGATCAGGGATGCTTGAAACGTGTTCTCCCGTAGAAAACTCGAATTCGAATTTTCGACCCCTTCACAATACTTTCCTTATACATTATGTATATATAAGGAAAGTAATTATTATAAAAGTAAAAAATAACCAAACAATTAGCAATTGAAAATTAATTTTTTTCAAAATGTTCAGAAAATGGAATGCTTCACTCCAAAACGTTTGACAGGTGGTATGACAGAAAAGCATACTTCGTGATGAGATGGAGACTGTTAATTTGGTGTACGGGAGGAATATTCGAAACGAAGGAAGTGGAACAATTTCAGTCTTTCAATATTTCCTACTTTAGGTGTGCCGCTGCTTTATGTGTATTCGCTACTTTGTAAAGAACCGTGCTGCACCAATCGGGAATCGAACCGGAGACCTTCGTACTGACCAGCCGTTGCTCTATCATTGACTACTATCATTGCTACTTGGACTGAATTGCAAGCTCTTATCATCGAAGTGGACTGTATTGGGTGTCCCAAAAATATTGAAAGGCGCTTTAATTCTTTACCTGTTGGAGATAAGTGGGCAATTAAATTGCAAGAATGTTGAAAGTAAGGTATGAAATAAGACTACGTTAATGAAATAGTCCTCCCATTCATTTTCAAAAAGTCACACTTTTTAATTTTTTATACGACCTCCTTAGACAAATCTTGTCAATCAAAAAATTTTTATTTTTAATGCAACAAGATCATTAAACAAAAGCACATATCTCTATCTTTAAAATTGAGCGAGTTATATTTAATTGAAAATTGAACATTGTGAATGGGAACCCTATATCTAATTAGAAATGTAAATATGTGACATATCACAAAAAGATAAAACTAGATGATAATGCATAGGATACCCAACCTCATAGTGAGTATCAATGCTGTATATGAATTCTGTGTGTGTAATGATTTATTTAGATGCATTTGTGATAAAAAATGTTGACACATATTAACGTATTTTTGATCTAAACAATTTCCATCGTCAATTTATTTATGCTCCCTATTTTCACTGATAAAACAGCCTTTCACATGGTACGGAAAAGTGGCATAAGTCAGATTTTCGCTTTATCATAATTCAATTGATTTTAAATATACAGATATGCGGGGTTTTTAATGATCTTGTTGCATTAAAAATAAAAAAAATCTGATTGACCAAATTTGTCTAAGGGAGTCGTATAAAAATTTAAAAAGTGTAACTTTTTGAAAATGAATGGGAGGACTATTTTATTAACGTAGTCTTATTTCCTACCTTACTTTTAACATTTTTGCAATTTGCATTGCCCACTTATCTCCAATATGTAAAGAATTAAAGCGCGTTTCATTCTTTTTGGGACACCCTGTATATTCTCCACCTTCTAATGTAAATTTGACGTGTAATTGACAATCTGACTGACCATTTCCTGCTACTTTTACCTCAGTTTAGCTTCCTGCTGCTATTTTTATCCTCCAAGTTAGGGTCCTGCGTGGTCGCTGCCTTTTTGATTTGAAATCGGCGTTCAATATTGCAGAGTTTAATGTATCTTTGCTAGTCGTACTAGGATCAACTTTCAGATCCCCGACATCTTTGCATTAACCTACAGGGTTGATTAGTATGGGCGCTATTGTAAGGACCCTTGCTGTTCCAACAAGGAATCTAACCACGGATGTTCGTACTGGCCAGCCAATGTTCTACCGTTGAGATACCAAGACGACATAACAAGCTCTTATCACTGAAGAGGGATCTGCGACTTTAGGGGGACTGAGGGTTTTCTGAACCTCGATGATGTTGTTAATAACAATATCTTTAAGGTCTAACTACTTAAATACTTAAATTATTTAAATTTGTAAATTTAGCTTTATTTGTTGGCGTTTTCGGTCACCACAACCGACACGAAATAATGAAATTACTGATATAGTTACCAATATATTTTTACAAATAATTGCTACAAAAGATTAAACGAGGAAATTGAGAAATTCCTCTGCATGATACTCATAATTCATAGGTGATAATTGTAATTATAGTTAATCAATTTAAAATTGCATTGAATAGGAAACATATTTAAATTCTTCATAAATGTGCACATATCATGAAAAGAATGATTGTATCAGGTTAAAATGCCTGCAAAATAATTGAAATAAAAACCGCAATTCATGATAGTCAATTACTAATTAGTTGCGTTATTACAGTTATATATAATTTAGTTAAAATATTATTTTAATTATAATTAAATATATTCACAAGTTTACGTAATTGATATTATTTTTTGTTAAAATTATATTTCCATTCCATTCTAAAACTAATTAATTAATTACTTTTAAATTCATTGATTGCAAGCTTTGCATGTAAAGCTTAATTTCAGCGGGTATTGCATAATATAGCTACAGAGCAATAATATCTGCAGATGTATAAAACATATTTGTGTGTTAATTTAAGATATAATTTTCTGAAAAAAAAATCAAAACATTCTTAAAATTTTATTGCTATGGGAGAATTTTGGATACAAATAAGCATTTGAAATTTTTATTTATTATATAAACATGATCCATTTATAAGTAATAAATAATAGAAAACTGTAATAAAATTGCTATAACTGGATAGAAATAAATGAAATATAATTAAATCTTAGGATTGAAGATCAAACCAACTTTCATATTGAGAATGTGTCTATATTCCCTTTTTTTTATCTGTTTCATAATTTGAAATTGGATATATTGATCCAAACTCGCCTTATTACTTTCCTTATATACATAATGTATAAGGAAAGTATTGTGACGGGGTCGAAAATTCGAATTCGAGTTTTTGACGGGAGAGCACGTTTCAAGCATCCCTGATCACGAATCAAACATTTTTGGAGTGATGTCTATGTGTGTGTGTGTGTGTGTGTGTGTGTGTGAAAGTATGTGTATGTGTGTGTGTGTCAGTGAGTCTGTGAAGACGATAACTGACGAACGAATGGACCGATTTGAACAAAATTTGGTACAAAAATCACAATCCGTAAACACTGGAAGCCTATTGTTTTTATACGCAATCGAAAGTTCAGAACTCCCCTAAATTTTCGAATGAAATGTTGAAAAAATCGTCAAAAAATCAAAACCGCTCATAAAGTCACGCAAACAGACATTTCTTATGTAATTTTTTATTAGAAAACGATTGGCATAAATTTTAGAACGCTAACATGAACCGTTCTCGAGATATTGCACATTTTTCAAAAAAATTATGAAAAAGTCATATAAAATGAAAAAAAATATATTTCCCATTGAGAAACATGTTCACTTTTCATATGTAATACCATGCGATAAATTGGGTGACATCATTCTCGTGGATCTAGCTCGTTCCATTCATGAAAAAAGATACATTGTGTAATACTTTTGTATTTGAACGCCAATAGTCATTTATCTTCTGTAAGAATAAGTTATTTCTCCGTTCATAACACTTGGTGAGATTTTGGCGACGAATTTGACGGAATGTCGCCAACTTGGCGACATTTTTAATTGTTGCCAAATTAACAAAAATCTCGCCAAATTGATAAAAATGACGCTAAATCAATGAAAATGACGTCTAATTGAAGAAAATTCATTATCATGGAAAGAATATAAGTATCTACTATAAGAATAACTTTTTTTTAGTTGTAAAAGTAGTAAATTCATTGCATTATATAAGGAAAGTCATGTGTTTCCCACATCAGATTTTTTTCAAATATGATTAAAATTTGAAAACAAATTTTAAATATTTTTTTTTTATTTATCATTAAATGTTTCTAAAATATCAAGACAGCATATTAAATAAGAATTCAAATATAATCTTCACTTCTAGAATAATTTAAAGATAATCTTCAAACTCTCCCTAAATCATTTTTATTTTTATTATCTTCAGTATAAGCTAAGAACGTTATTTTAATAATTATCTGCAAGCATATGCAAATTATTTGAAAGTCTTTACTAAGAATTTACTAGTAAACATTGAAATATAATTTATTAAAGAAATGATTTATTAATACACTTTATTTCTAAAACGAAATAAAAAGATAATTTATTTGACTAAAAATTTTATGATTAGAATATTAGACTTTTTCTGCGATATATTTTCAGTTAAATTACAAATGCATCTTTAAAAATCCATGGAACATAATGATATCTTAATTTAAATTATTCAACTTATTTCCTGTAAAAAATTACCGATTTCATTCTAAGAATGATTATAAATTTTATATATATTTTAATGCATTTAACAAAGTATATGAGAAATTTGTATATTGAAAATTTTGTAATGGGTTTGGTCTTCTTATTTTTATCTTCAAAAATTACGTATAAAACAAGCATTTAATTTATATATTTGAGCATACGTAGTCTTTTATAGTAGATTTTGACGATTTTGCGGGTTATTTCGCAAAAAATACATGTTCTTTTTCTTCTAAATCGTATTAAAATCTAATCAGCACCAGGGTCATCCACAAGAGACTCATCTACCAAATTTTATGAAATTTGGATAATTAGGTTTACAGTTAAAATGGATCCACACAGTGCACAGACAGACAGATAGACACTTAGATACACACAGACGCACACAGACGTCACGCTAAAAATAGTTTTTTCGTGTTCTAGAGGTCTCAAAACATGTAGAACCGTCAAAAACTCGAGTTGCGATTTTCAGTATGATTCCAATAATTTCCTTATGTATTACCATGTATCGCCGGGAAAGTAAAAAAAATCTAATGTGGGCAGCACATAACTTTCCCTGCAGACTTAAATTTGCTTTCTCTTAATTTCCTTGATAATTCATTAAATTGAGTTTTACTGCACAAAATAACACGCATACTTGTTTGAAACGACATTGAATTGGCACGTTTTCGCTTTTATGTGGTACTTTCCACAGTATTCTACCAAAAGCGTGAATTTATTTGCTGAAAGGAATTTTAGCACTAATATTGGTTGTTATTGTCCGATAATTAATTTCTGTAAACTATACAACAGCTTCCCCGATAATCTTGATGTTTTTTGTGCATCGTAAATTGCTATTAAAAATCAATTGTTGTAAATATTTTATATTTTAATGCATTCATTCATTTGCAAGTGCTTTTAAAAATCATTTGTTGTCAATAGTTTGCATTTTAATGTATTTTATTATACATTAAGCTGTATAACTGGTCTGCTGTAAATAAACTCCATTTAAATGTTTCAAAATGCCATGTTATGAGCATGGCTAGGATCCGTAATATTCACAATTACAATTACATTTTAAATAATTTACCTCTATCTTGATGTACTCATATTATTGACTAGCAGCATACCCGTTCTTCGTACGGAGTATATAATATAAAGAAACTTGAAATTCATAATCAAGCCCAAATTCTTATTGTATACTAAATGACATGTATAATCAAAATATTCTGTTAAAATCTATATAAACAAAATTGAAAATCTGTCTGTCTGTCTGTCTGTCTGTTTGTCCCATCATCACGGGAGAACGGCTGAACCGAATTTGATGAAATTTGGTGAGGTAGCCTAGAAATAGCCCAACTTAAAATTTAGTCCATGTTTGGAGTTTCCATAGCCAGTGGTTCTCGAGATATTAGTGAAAAACGAATATTTCGTTTGTCTCATCATCACGAGAGAACGGCTGAATCGAATTTAATGAAATTTTGTGAGTAGCCTTAAAATAGCCCCCCATAAATTTTGCCTAAGTTTCGAGTTTCTAATACCAGGGGTTGTCGAGATATTAATGAAAAACGGAACTTTATCCGAGGAGATCTACTCTCTAACTCCGTGGTTTATCCAAACGGAAAGGATGAAAATCGTTTGTTTAAAACGTCAACGTGAATTAAAACTTCATTTCTGAGCTTAGTGCAGGATTTTTGCATTAATTAGTCACTATCTGAAAGCATGAATTGTTTGAAACATGAATTTTAATGGAAAATCTAACTCCATGGTCAAGCATTTACTAAACAATGGAAAGTATAAAGGAATCAAAATGGTTATTATTTTTGCATTTTATGGGGAAGAGATCAAAATGGTTATTTAATTTCGCAGTTTATGAGGAAGATTCTTTATTATATTATGTTGCTCAGCAACGCAATTAAATTAAATGTGTGTCTTAATATTTGTTATTATTTTTTCTATTTGAATAATAAATAAATAGATGTATATATATATATATTTTGTAAATGAACGGTTTGATTTTTCTTTTAATTATATTAATTACGGACTGCGTACATCACTTTCATTTGACAAAGAGTTTTTAAGCTTTTATATTGTGTTTAGCTAATAAACTCATATTGTGTTTACCAATAAAGTCATTTATCCGAGTGTTGAAACAGAAAAATAGTAGAAAGGGTATATCTTCTAATACAATTTTAGTGCTTGCATTTAGTATATACAAACGGGATCAGGATGTTTTATTCTTCACATCTGCAATTTCAGAGCTACGAATTTGGTGGAATATCGCTAACTTGGCAACTTTTCTTAAACTTTGCCAAATTGACGGAAATATCGCCAAATTGCTAAAAACGACGCAAATCAATGAAATTAAATTCGTTTTTTTAAAAGACAGTACTGAAATGATGTTTCGGTAGCATTTGTGGGTCAGTCTATCCATCCTACTTAGTAACACATTTATCGAATTTTTAAAATATCACCAAGTTGATAAAAATGTTTGTGAATCTATAAAAATGTCATGAAATTGATAAAATTGCGCTTAATAAATGAAATTAGTTGTGTTTTGTTAGGGGATAATATTATGATGATGTTTCGTCAATTTGTCGCAAAATGGGATTATCAGTTTTACAGTCCCACTTGGCGATAAATTTGGCGATTTTTTAAGTTATCGCTAAATTGAAGAAAATATCGCCAAACCTTTCATGGAGATAGCATTATTCAGACGATATGATTTCTATCAATTTATTTGAAGCAACTGATATCATGTCGTTTAGCAATGGATGTAAATCCAATGTGTTATGTGGCATACGATTTTAATTAAATCTTTTCCGATTTGAATAATAAAGATATGTATATAAAATAAATTTCATTGGCATTGCATTTTTGACTGGAAAATATCGATTACGGTCTTCAGGTTACACATTATTATTATTATCGATATTTTCGGGGATTATTGATTCAGGGATTATTGATATTTTCAAATTATTATACCATTGTTTTATTTTGACAAAAAATGTTTAAACTCACATACTGTACGTTGTGCGAGTAATCTTCTATAAATGCACGTGTTATCTTCTAATCTACGAGAATATAAGTAGTACAGGTATATAGGCATATATTTTGATATATATTGGCATATACTGGAATCAATTACGACCTTCTGGTATAAAGATTACGGGGATAATTGAAATTTTCAATTTATAATGTCATCTGTTTTATTTCGGCAAAGATATTTTAGACTCATGTTGTAATAAGGCAAATCTTCTACTAACATACAGGCATATTTTCTAATCTGCGACAATATAAGTAGTATGGGTATATATATATATATATATATATATATATATATATATATATATATATATATATATATATATATATATATATATATATATATATTCCCATATAATTTTAGTGCTTTCATTCTGGCATATATTGGAGTCAATTACGGGTTTATTAATATTTTCAATTTATGCATGTAATCTACTAATACAGGTTATATCTTCTAATATTCGCGTATATAAGTAGTACGGGTCCTATACAATTTTAATGCTTTCATTTTGCATATATTGATTCAATTCCTTTTTTTTGTAAATTTGCTTTCGAAAGGGGCCAGGATGTTTTATTCTGCAGATCTGTCCGTGACGATAATTTTGCATGATGAGAACAGATATTCATAAACTTCTCTTTAGGAGCAATAAATTTAATATTTTAACATAATTTGCATATGAATCTGAATTATAAGTTTCTTTATATTTTATACTCCGTACGAAGAACGGGTATTCTGCTAGTATTTAATATAATGTTCCTAAAAATAAGTTTAAGAATCTCTGTTCTCGCTATATAAAATTATCTTCATGGACATATCTGAAGAATAAAATATCTTGGACCCCTTATGTAAGCAAATATAAAAAAAAAATATGGAATTGAATCAATATATGCAAAATAAAAGCGATAAAATTGTATGGGACCCGTACTAATTATATACGCGAATATTAGAAAATATAACCTGTATTAGTAGATTACATGTATAAATTGAAAATACCAATAAACCCGTAATCTTTAAATCTGAAGACAGTCATTTATTCCAATATATGTCAAAATTAAAGTGCTAAAATTATATGGGAAGATATACACGTACTACTTATAAGGTCCGATTATTAGTAGAAGATTACCCGTTTTGCAATATGAGTCACAAATGTTTTTTGGTAAAATACAACAGACGACGTAATAAATTGAATATATAATTAATCCCCTTAATCTTCATACCAGAAGACTGTACTTGATTCCAATATATATGCCAATATATGTCAAAATATATGCCAATATACCTGTACTACTTATATTCTCGTAGGTTAGAAGATATACCCGTGCATTCCTAGAAGATTACTCGTACAACGTACAATATGCGTGTGTCAGCAATTTTTGCCGCAATAAAACAATGGCGTAATAACTTAAAAATATCAATAATCCCTGAAACAATAATTCCGGAAAATATCAATAATAATAATGTTTAAACCTGAAGAGTATAATTGATATTATCCAGTCCAAAATGAAATGGCAATGAAATTTATTTTATATACATATCTTCATTATTCAAATCGGAAAGGATTTAATAAAAATCGTCTGCCGCTTAAACACATTGGATTTAAATCCGTTGCTAAGCGACATGATATCATTTGCTTCAAATAAATTGGTAGAAAAAATATCGTCTAAATAGTTATATTTCTATGGAACATTTGGCGACAGTTTCGTCAAATTAGCGACATTTTAAAAAATCGCCAAATTTATCGCCAAGTGGGACTGTAGAACTGACAGTTCCACTTTGCGACAAATTGACGAAATATCATCACAATACTATCCCCTAACAAAAAACAATTAATATCATTTATGTAGCGCAATTTTATCAATTTCAAGATATTTTTATAGATTTGAAAACATTTTTATCAATTTGGTGACATTTTAAAAATTCGCTAAATGTATTACTAAGTAGGATGGTTGGTCTGACAGATAAATGCTAACCAAACATCATTTCAGTACTCTCTTCTAACAAAACAAAAAAAAATTTCATTGATATGTAGAAGACCCAAGCCACACGACCAACCCGAAGGTTCGTGGCAGCTGTTTGTGTGTCGTTTATATCAATTTGGCGACATTTCCGTCAATTTGGCAAAGTTTAAGAAAAGTTGTCAAATTAGCGATATCCCTCCAAATTCGTAGCTTTGAATTTGCAGATCTGAATGAAACTTTCTTATCCCGTTTCAATATACTAAATGAAAACACTACAATTGTATTAGAAGTTATACCCGTTCTACTCTTTTTCTGTTTCAACAATCGGCTATATGAATCTATTGGCTAAACACAATATATGAGTTTAGTAGCTAAATACGATATAAGCTTGAAAACTCTTTGCCAAAATAAATGAAATTGATGTACGCACTCAGCAATTAATATAATTAAAAGAAAAATCAAACCGTCCATTCATAAGATATACTTTTATATCCATTTATCCATTTATTTATTATTTAAATCGAAAAAAAATAATAAAAACATTAACAAACACATTTAATTTAATTGCGATGCCGAGCAACATGATATATCCTCCTAAAATGTTAAAATTTATTAACCACTAACAGCACACCCGTTATTCGTACGGAGTGTATAATTTAAAGAAACTTAAAGTTCGCAATCATGTGCAAATTCTGTTAAAATATTAAATTTATTGCTCCTAAAGAGAAGTTTAAGAATATATGTTCTCACTATGCAAAATTATCTTCACGATCAGATCTGAAGAATAAAACATCCTGCCCCCTTTTGTAAGCAAATTTACAGAAGAAAAAATAGGAATTGAATGAATATATGCAACCCCGTACTAATTATATTGTCGCAGATCAGAAAATATGCCAATGTGTTAGTAGAAGATTTCCCGTATTACAATATGCGTCTCAAAAATATTTGCCAAAATAAAAGAGATGACGTAATAAATTGAAAACATCAATAATATCCGTACTCTTTATACCAGAAGGTCGTAATTGATTCCAATATATGCCAATATATATCAAAACATATGTCAATATACCTGTACTACTTATATTCTCGTAGATTTAAAGATATATACGTGTATTTGTAGAAGATTCGTACAACATACAATATATGAGTTTAAACAATTTTTGTCATAATAAAATAATTGCATAATAACTTGAAAATTTCAATAATCCTTGAATCAATAATCCCCGAAGATATAAATAATAATAATTTTTAAACCTGAAGACCGTAATTGATATTATCCAGTCAAAAATGCTATAAGAAAAATCAAATCGTTCTTTTCTAAAACATATTTTTATATCCATTTATTTATTATTCAATTCGAAAAAATAATTATTAAAATTAACAGACAGATTTAATTTAATTGCGTTTCTGAGTAACATGATATAAGATAGAATCTTATATCATGTTAAATATGTCATGTCTTATAACATAAACTGCGAAATTAAATAACGATTTTGATTTCTCTATACTTCTCATTGTTCCGTAAAAGCTTGTTTTAAATAAACCATGAACCATGGAGATAGATTTCCCCTTTAAATCATGTTTCAAACAATTCATGGTTTCAGAAAGTGACTAATTAACGCAAAAAATCTCCCATCAAACTCAGAGATTAAATTTTAATTCACTTTCAAACGATTTTCAAGCTTTTCGTTTGGATAAACCACGGAGTTAGGGAGTAGAACTCCTAGGAAAAAGTTCCGTTTTTCATTAATATCTCGACAACCCCAGGTCTTAGAAACTCGAAACTTGGACAAAAATTTATGGGGGGATATTTCAAGGCTATTCACCAAATTTCATTAAATTCGGTTCAGCCGTTTTTCCGTGATGATGAGACAAACGAAAATATCGTTTTTTACTAATATCTCGAGAACCACTGGTCGTAGAAACTCCAAACACGGATATAATTTTAAGTGGAGCTATTTCTGGGCTACCCACAAAATTTCATCAAATTCGGTTCAGCCGTTCTCCCGTGATGGTGTGACAAACAGACAGACAGACAGACAGACAGACAGACAGACAGACAGACAGACAGATTTTCAATTTTATTTATATAGATTTGGGTGTCACTTTCGATGAGACTTTTAACTTTCAGAGACATATCGATAATACTATTAAAAGAGCCTATCAAAAACTTGGTTTCACCTTAAGACGATCTCGTGTTTTCGTTAGGTCTGATACCATTATTTGCATTTATAATACCCTTGTTAAACCAATTTTGGAATATTGTGCAATGATCTGGGACCCTATTTACAGTCTGCATTCTCAACGAATAGAAGTCGTGCAAAATAAACTTTTACGCACTATGGATTACAGGTTGACTGGCTATTATCCTTATGATATGCATACGAGTGATCTCAGACAAAAATATAATTTAATGTCTCTTTAAAACAGAAGAAATTGGTCCTGCCTCTGTTTTATTATAAAGTTTTAAATAACACTAATAATTGCCCAACTCTACTTTCTTCCCTGGAATTTCATATACCTGTAAATAATACTGAGGAAAAAACTTTGTTTCACAATACTACTGTTAAACACAATTACATGAAATACTATTTTATCTATAAATTTGTTGATCTATATAATACACTAGCAGCATACCCGTTCTTCGTACGGAGTATATAATATAAAGAAACTTATAATTCGCAATCATGTACAAATTCTGTTAAAATATTAAATTTATTGCTCATGAAGAGAAATTTAAGAATATCTGCTCTCACTATACAAAATTATCTTCACGGGCAGATCTGAAGAATAAAACATCCTGACCCCTTTTGTAAGCAAATTTACAAAAAAAAAAAAGGAATTGAATCGTTATATGCAACCTCGTACTACTTATATTTTCGTAGATTAGAAAATATGCCAGTGTGTCAGTAGAAGATTACCCGTATTACAATATGAGTCTCAGAAATGTTTGCCAAAATAAAGGAGATGACGTAATAAATTGAAAATATCAATAATCCCCGTATTCTTTTACCAGAAATTCGTAATTGATTCCAATATATGCCAATATATATCAAAATATATGCCAATATACCTGTACTACTTATATTCTCGTAGATTAGAAGATATAATGCATTTGTAGAAGATTACTCGTACAAATTACTGTATATGAGTTTCAACAATTTTTGTCATAATTAAACAATTGCATAATAACTTGAAAATATCAATAATCCCTGAATCAATAATCCCCGGAAATATCAATAATAATAATGTTTAAACCTGAAGACCGTAATTGATATTATCCAGTCAAAAATGCTATAAGAAAAATCAAATCGTTTTTTCTAAAATATATATTTATATCCATTTATTTATTATTCAAAACGAAAAAGTGATAATTAAAATTAACAGACAGATTTAATTTAATTGCGTTTCCGAGCAACATGATATAAGATAGAATCTTCCTCATAAACTGCGAAATTAAACAATCCTTTTGATTTCTTTATACTTTTCATTGTTCAGTAAAAGCTTGTGAAATATAAACCAAGGAGATAGATTTCCTATTTAAATCATGTTTCAAACAATTCATGTTTTCAGAAAGTGACTAATTAGTGAAAAAATTCTCCCCCACCCCCCAAACTCAGGGATAATAACTTGATAACTTGACAACATAATAACTTGAAAATATCAATAATCCCTGAATCAAAAGTCCCCGAAAATATCAATAATAATGTTTAAATCTGAAAACCGTAAATGATATTATCCAGTCAAAAATGCAATGTCAATGAAATTTATTTTATATACATATCTTTATTATTCAAATTGGAAAAGATTTAATATAAAATCGTATGCCGCATAACACATTGGATCCGTTGCTAAGCGACATGATATCATTTGCTTCAAATAAATTGATGGAAATCATATCATCTGAATAATGCGACCTCCATGGAAGGTTTGGCGACATTTTAGTCAATTTAGCGATAACTTAAAAAATCCCCAAATTTATCGCCAAGTGGGACTGTAGAGCAGATAGTCCCATTTTGCGCCAAATTGACGAAACATCATCACAATACTATCCCCTAACAAAACACAATTATTTTCATTTATTAAGCGCGATTTTATTAATTCTATGATATTTTTATGGACTCACAAATACTTTTATCAATTTGGTGATATTAAAAAAATTCGTTAAATGTGTTACTAAGTAGTATGGATGGACTGTCCTACAAATGCTACCGAAACATCATTTCAGTACTCTATTTTAAAAAAACAAATCATTGATTTGCGTTCTTTTTATAAATTTGGAAACATTTCCGCTAATTTGGTAAAGTTTAAGAAAAGTTACCAAGTTATTTAGAGATATTCCGCTAAACTCGTAGCTCTAAATTTGCAGATCTGAAGAATAAAATATTCTGATCCCGTTTGTATATACTACATGAAAACACTAAAATTGTATTATAAGATACAGCCGTTCTACTCTTTTTCTGCTTCAACAATCGGCTAAATGAATTTATTGGGTAAACACAATATATGAGTTTATTAGCTAAACACAATAAATGAGCTGGAAACCTCTTTGCTAAAATAAATGAAAATGATGTACGCAGTTCGCAATTTATATTATTAAAAGAACAACCAAACCTTTCATTTAAAAATATATTTTTACATCCATTTATTTATTATTCAAATAGAAAAAATAATAATAAATATTAACAACACATTTAATTTCATTCCGTTGCTGAGCAACATGATATAAGATAGAATCTTCCTCATAAAATGCGAAATTAAATAGCCATTTTGATTTCTTTATACTTTTAATCGTTGAGTAAAAGCTTGTGAAATATAACCACGGAGGTAGATTTTTCCATTTAAATTCATGTTTTAAACAATTCGTGTTTTCCGTTAGTGACTAATTAATGCAAAAATCCCGCACCAAACTCGGAAATATAGTTTTATTTCATTTCGCTGTTTTAAACAAACGATTTTCATCCTTTCCGTTTGAATAAACCACGGAGTTGGAGAGTGTAACTCATAGGAAAAAGTTCCGTTTTTTATTAATATCTGGACAACCCCTGGTCTTAGAAACTCGAAACTTGGACTAAATTTATGGGGGGCTATTTCAAGGCTATCCACAAAATTTCATTAATTCGATTCAGTCGTTTTTCCGTGATGATGAGACAAACGAAAATTTCGTTTTTCACTAATATCTCGAGAACCACTGGTCGTAGAAACTCAAAACACGGACTAAATTTTAAGTGGCGCTATTTCTATGCTACCCACCAAATTTCATCAAATTCGGTCCAGCCGTTCTCCCGTGATGATGGGACAAACAGACAGACAGACAGACAGACAGATTTTCAATTTTATTTATATAGATATTGTACTGATATTGATATATTTAATTTGACTCCTGCCTGTTTAAAAAAAAAAGCCTGGTTAGATGTGCTTGACATGTATATTACTTAGTATTATTGTATTTTATGTTCTGTTCTTTTTATATTTGTGTGGCTACTGTAACTGGATCTCATCTGTAGTGCCACGTAAATTGAATAAATAAAATAAATAAATAAATAAATAAATAAATGGTATTGTATTTTAACTTGCGCGCTGTTACTGGGAATTTGTTCTGAAGCTTGTATTATTTTAAATAAATAAAAAAATAAAATAAAATAATATAAACTGCACGTATATTCAAAGGCGGCGTAGCAAAATTGCGAAGAATATAAAATATCTCGAGAACGGCTAATGCTAGAGTAGTGAGGTTGGTCTTATTCTTTTTAGCGTCAGAAACTGCGGTTTAGCATTTAATTGACTACGTACAAGTGACATAACTACGGTCAAGCATTTAATTGATATATTTGAGCATACGTAGTCTCTTATTTTTTTGATTTAACGGTACCCAAATCTAATCAGCACCAGGGTCACACACAAGTGACTTACCTACCAAATTTTATGATATTGGGTCAATTAGTGTTTCAGTTAGAGTGGATACATACATTGCACAGACAGACAAAACACACAGACATCACGCAAAAAATAGTTTTTTCGTGTTCTATAAATTTCAAAACTTGTATATCCGTCGAAAACTCGAGTTGCAATTTTAGGTATAATTCCATTATTTTCCCTATTTACTACCATGTATTTCAGGGAAAGTAAAAGGAGTAGGTTCACTTTTACCCTTTTGTATGGAGGCGATTATAAGATAATTCAGAGTATTTCCTTAAATTTCCGAAGTCAAAGTAATTTCCGAAGTCCAATATCAAAGGTCAATGATGTGTATGTGTGTTTCTCCGACGTGACTTACTGCTACGGCATTTTGTACAGATATACTTCCGGAGAAGTCTTAAGAAGTGTCGAAAAATTCTTTATAATTCAATTCAATTTTTTACTTTTATAAACCATCATAAAGTGAAAAAAAGACTTTTCAATGCGCTTTAAACGAAATTCGTAATATGATTTTCGAATTTTTGGCGTTTATTCAAAGCATACTTTCGGAAATAGTCCTAATGTTATGAAATTTGATTTTTATTAATCAAGATTTTACCCTCAAATAAAAACAATATTTAACCCAGTAATTTACTGAATTGTAAGTGCATTTTTTATAGTATAGCGCGTATATTCAGAATGCAAACATGGGAAGATAAGTTTTATTTTAAAAAAAACAGCGGTATTAACCAGTGGAGTAACTCATACGCCTTAAAGTGAGATGGAAATTAATTTTCAAAACAAAATAGGAGGTCAATCCGCTTAGCAACTATTTCCAATGTTTTACTTTCAGGTAAAGTGTAATATATTTAAGGAAAGCAAAGTTTGCACGAAAAATGCTTATGTAACATTTTAAATTGAATATTAATTAGGAAGATGATTTTGGAGCTTTTCCAGAATGCAATATGTATAAATGCTGGAGTAAATATATTGAAACTAGAAGGAAAGCCATTTCTTGATCAAATATTTTGATTTGTTTGGACAATATATTGCTTTTTGGACATTAAATTGAAAATCCTCAATTAGAAGATAGTAGATCTGGATTGGTCGACCTGTCGAAAGTCACATAATGGTCCACTCAAGTGTATAGTGTTAAATAGTGTTAATGATGACGAGTATGACCTCTTTCTCAATGTTAAATTATTTATTTGCAAGTAATCATATACAATAAAAATAAATAGTCCTCCGTCCCTTCTACTGAAGTGTAAACACTAAATAGAGTTGCTTTTCTCTCAAAAATATCTAAATGCTATATTATAAATAGATAAAATATTTTTTCAAATGCCGTAACCGAATATCATCATACACTCTGGTAGTCAAAATACCAACTATCCAAACACCACCAATCAAAATACCAAGAATCAAAATACCAACTATCCAAACACCACCAATCAAAATACCAAGAATCAAAATACCAACTATCCAAACACCACCAATTAAAATACCAAGAATCAAAATACCAACTATCCAAACACTAGCATTCAAAACACAATCAAAATACCAACTATCCATACACCACCATCAAAACCCCAAGAAACAAAATACCAAGCTATCTAAATTGCATACACTAGAATAATTTACAAGTCAATAAATTATAAATCATTAAATATGAATTGAATATTCTGTCTCATTTATTTGAATTTAGTTAGTGAAATGTCAAAAATACTCTAAACTTACTGATATTATAGAATATTTTCGGCTGCATATCAGAAAAATGAATTTTTATCATTGTTTTCAAGATAATTGTAAACAGAAATAAATACAAATTCGTAGCTTTAGTAATGTTTATGAATATGAGAAACTATTACCAAGCAAATTATGTAAAGCAAGAATATGCTCTTTGGATATTTGATTTATAGTGTATTAAAAGATATTAGAAATATGTGTTTGAAAAAATGAGCAAAATTTGATTTTTTTTGTATTATTCGACACTAATATTACATTGTATGAGTGTATAAGAATAATGCCATATAATTGCCAATATCAAAGGTCAATGATGTTTATGTGTGTTTCTCCGACGTGACTTACTGCTACGGCATTTTGTACAGATATACTTCCGGACAAGTCTTGAGAAGTGTCGAAAAATTCTTTATAATTCAATTCAATTTTTACTTTCCTTATATACATAATGTATAAGGAAAGTATTGTGACGGGGTCGAAAATTCGAATTCGAGTTTTCGACGGGAGAGCACGTTTCAAGCATCCCTGATCACGAATCAAACATTTTTGAAGTGATGTCTGTGTGTGTGTGTGTGAAAGTATGTGTGTGTGTGTGTGTGCGTCAGTGGGCCTGTGGAGACTAACTGTGGAGACTAAGCAGTGGACGATAACTAACGAACGAATGGACCCATTTGAACCAAATTTGGTACAAAAATCACAATTCGTAAACACTGGAAGCTTATTGTTTTTATACGCCATCGAATGTGCAGAACCCCCCTAAATTTTCGAATGAAATTTTGAAAAAACCGTCAAAAAATCAAAACCACTAATAGAGTTACGCAAATAGATATTTCTTATGTAATTTTTCATTAGAAAACGATTGACATAAATTTTAGAACGCTAACACGAACCGTTCTCGAGATATTGTACATTTAAAAAAAAATATCAAAAAGTCATATAAATAAAAAAAAAATTCCAATTGACAAACATGTTCACTTTTCATATGTAATACCATGCGATAAATTGGGTGACATCATTCTTGTGGATCTAGCTCGTTCCATTCATGAAAAAAGATACTCTGAGTAATACTTTTGTATTTGAACGCCAATAGTCATTTATCTGCTGTAAGAATAACTTATTTCTTAGTGCATAACGCTTGGCGAGATTATGGCGACGAATTTTGCGGAATGTCGCCAACTTGGCGACTTTTTGAAATGTTGCCAAATTAACGAAAATCTTGCCAAATGGATAAAAATGACGCTAAATCAATGAAAATGACGACTGATTGTCGAAAACTCAATGTCTTGGAAAGAATATTAGTATCTACTATAAGAAAAACCTATTTTTTTACTGTAAAAGTAGTAATTCATTACATTATATAAGGAAAGTCATGTGTTGCCCACATCAGATTTTTTTCACTGTAAAAGTAGTAAATTCATTACATTATATAACGAAAGTTATGTGTTGCCCACATCAGATTTTTCTATATGTTGATAGTCGCGATTGTGTCATGGGGCGAGGACATTGCAAGTGACGGGGCGAGGACACTATGAGGACACTATATTACAAGAAAGATCAGTCATGCATAAAGTATTGATTATGAAACACTTTCCAACTGAAATGCAATTTTATTTAAACATCTCAAAATGCAATACATTCAGCGGTGATTTGCTTTTAATTATTACAGAACTACAAAAATTTAATTGACTTGAAAACTTCAAACTTCATCGAAAAAAAAAATGATCTTTATTCAAATGACGTCAACGAAATATAAATCGTCTGGCTTTCTATGTAAACGCAGTGAATATTTCATTCATGCCATTTTATTTTAGATTCCAGAGTTAAATAATTTTGCGTGAAATAAATTTAGCAATTCTTATAGAACTCATCTAACTATCACTTGTTTACATTCTGCATTCGTTAAAAATAGGCTTCGTTGTAGAAATAATGAAAGTTTGACGATCATTTAAACTCAAAAATATTGTAATTGCGTTGGCGCAGAATATAGATGCACAGAAGATACGCAAAAATAAAGCGGTTTTAGGACGGATGCCACACTAAATATAAATAAAAAGACACACTAAGATGACACACTAAATATATAAAAGAACTTTAAAAAACATTATTTTTACTCTTAGAAAAAAGATGGACCCCGTATTTTATTTTGAAGTGGGTTATGTGATCTTTTTATATTATATGGGTGTAATTGTTATTTTAATTTATAGAACTACCTAAACATATTTTGCTAAATTTTTTTATATATATTTTACAGGACAATTTGAATATTTTTTTATAATTTTCGAAGCAATTTGTGAATTTTAACTTTGCTTTAAAAATGTTTGAAAAATTAGGTACCATAGGGTTAAATGTATTTCATTTTTTCAACCCGGGTTCAATCCAAAACTAATTGGTTGATATTATTACTTTCCTTATATACATATAATGTATAAAGGAAGTATTGTGACTAAGTCGAAAATTCGAATTCGAATTTTCGACGGGAGAGCACGTTTTAAGCATACCTGAATACGAACCAGACGTTGAGATTATGTCTGTATGTGTGTGTGTGACAGTGAGTCTGTGGAGACGATAACTGACGAACAAGAGGACCGATTCGTACACAATTTGGTACAAAAATTGCAATCCATAAATACGAGAAGTCTATTGTTTTTATTCGCAATCGAATGATTAGAACGCCCCCCCCTCCCTAAATTTCCGAGTTAAATTTTGAAAAACTCACCAAAAAATTGAAATTTTGCCCACAGATTTACCCACAAGTCACTTACCAAATTTTATGAAAGGCGGTCAATTAGTTTTTTAGTTAGAATGGATATACAATCTGCACAGACCGACAGGCAGACAGACACACAGACAGACACACACACAGAGAGACAGACACACACACAGAAGTCACGCTAAAAATAGTTTTTTCGTATTCTGAAGGTCTCGAAACGTGTAGATCCGTCGAAAACTCGAGTTGCGATTTTCGGCATGATTCGAATACTTTCTCTATACATTACCATGTATTGCAGGGAAAGTAAAAAATGGTATACAATATAAAGATCTTACATATTTTAATGGGATTTAAATTATTGGAAACTTTCTATCATAGTCAAGAAGACAATATACTTTAGATCTTGAATTAGTGTTTATCTTATGTAACCCCGACAAAAACCTTTTCACCATGCAAACCTATCACTATGGAAGCAGTCGTTAATTATTACTTTCCCTACAATACATGGTAATGTATAGGTAAAGAATTGGAATCATACCGAAAATCGCAACTCGAGTTTTCGATGGATCTACGCTTTTCGAGATCTCTAGAACACGAAAAAACTATTTTTAGCGGGACGTCTGTGTGTCTGTCTGTGCAGATATTTCATCCACTCTAACTAAAAAACTAATTGACCTAATTACATAAAATTTGGTAAGTAAATCACTTGTGGGCGAATCTGGTGCTGATTAGTTTTGGGTACGATTCGGGATAAAAGAACCCGCCTTTTTTTTTAGAAATGTCCCGCAAAAGCCTGTATACACTCTAGCTGAAAAACTAACTGGACCGAATTTCACAAAATTCGGAAGATACAGTATTGTGGCAATTAATTGAGAAATGTCATTTTTTTCGTTTTATCACACGTAAGCTTAGGAAGAAGCACTCCAAATTAGCTCAGAGTTCAAATTGCAGTTATTATCAAAGTAGCAGGTGTTCGTATGCACCTGGTAAGTAGCAGGTGTTCAAATTCCTCCGCCAGGTGGCAGGTGTTCCTCAGTGGTAGTTTCTCAGTTGTTGCGGGGCTCATTAGCGTCATGGATATCAGCGCGGAAACACGTGCTAAAGTGATTGCGCTTAGAGAACACACTTCCAAGACGTTCGAGGAAATAAGTAAAATATGTGGAGTGAGTACAGCAAGAGTCGGGAGGATCTGGAAGCGATTTCAGGAAACAGGAAATGCTGGAACCAACCGCTCTGAAAGATGCGGCCGAAAAAGATCAACTTCGACTCGTGACGACAAAACTTTACATCGAATGAGTGTTAAAAATCCTCGATTAACCAGTTTTGACCAGTCTAAGTCCATGGTGGCAGCTGGTGTTGATATTGCACCTTCAACAGTGCGATACAGGCTGCTAGAATGCGGACGGAGAGCACGTCGACCGCACAAGGAGCAGCTTCTGACGCTTCGCATGAAGAAAAAAAGGTTGGAATGGGCACGGAAATACAAAACATGGACTGAGAAGGACTGGGAGAAAGTTCTCTTTTCTGACGAAACACATTTTGTGGTTCAGGGATTTAGATCTACGTTCGTGAGAAGGAGCCAAGGAGAACCTCTCAATCAGCACCACATCAATCAAGCACCCAAGCATCCGCCCAAAAAGATGTTTTGGGGTTGTTTCAGCGTTTTGGGGACAGAATATCTTGTTCCCGTAGAGGGAATGATGAACAGTGCCAGTTACGAAGTCATATTGACCCGAAAAGTGCTTCCAACCATGGCTAAACTGTAGCCGAACGAAGATTGCGTTTTCCAACAAGACAGCGCGCCATGTCACACTTCGAAGCAAGAAATATTACCGTACTGGATTGGCCCGGGAATTCACGAGACTTGAATCCCATAGAAAATTTGTGGGCTATTGTCAAAAAACGGCTTCACAAATTTGACTGTACGACGATGGACAAGCTAATTTCGGCCGTTATTGACATATGGTTCTGAGACGTTGAAATTAAAACTACATGTGCTAGTCCAGTACATTCCATGCCGAAACGTGTCAGTGATGTTATAAAGTCTCGGGGAGGTCATATCACTTATTAGTTTTAAATGTATCCATAGAAAACTTGAATAAAACTGAATTTTATAAAAAAAACTGCATTTCTCAATTAATTGCCACAATACTGTAAGTCGATTGTAGGTCACCCTGGTGCGGATTAGATTTGGGTACGATTCGGAAAAAAATAACCAGCCTTTTTTTGCAAAATGGCCCACAAAAAACGTCAAAATCTAAAATAAAAAACTACGTATGCTGAAATATATCCATTAAATGCCTGTTTTATACGTAATTTTTAACGAAGAAAAGAATATGACCAACCCCATTACACTAGGGCTAGCCGTTCTCGAGACATTTTAGTTTTTTCGTATTTTCTCTACACCACCTTTGAAAATAAGTTCAGAGATAAGATAAGTAAAGAGAACGTGGATGTAAGTCTGCAGAGAAAGTCATGTGCTGTCCACTTCGAATTTTTTGATAATGCAATTGGTTACTTTGGGGGTCCTTCTATTGCGGGGCCCCGGGGCAGCTGCCTTAACATGCCCCTTCGTTAGTGAGACCATGCTTGCGAATTGTTTTAATTTACAGAATAAATGTTCATTCTGGTCAAAAAGTGGTTTTGACACTAAAACAATACTTCTCAACGAGGGAAGTAAATCGAGGCTTGAAACATTTTTACACTCAATTTACCTTCCTTGTAAAACCTAAATTCTGGATCACGCGATCTGTCCGTTAGGGTTGCTTGTGCCGTTGATGGATGGCTCCAGGTCTGCCATGCTAATTTGTAGAATTTGTAAACAGACCGCATTGTGCCCCCAAGCTCCAAGTTAACATAAATTTCATTTGTCTGAAGTTCAGTTACTGAGCATTGTAAGTATTTATGTCAGTCACGGAAAAGGTGAAGTTTATTAAACACTAGTATTTTATCCAGTCAAAGACAGGGAAACTAACACTCTTCACAATTAAGATACATTTTTTACTTTCCCTGCAATACATGGTAATGTATAGGGAAAGTATTGGAATCATGTCGAAAATCGCAACTCGAGTTTTCGACGGATCTACACGTTTCGAGACCTCTAGAATACGAAAAAACTATTTTCAGCGTGACGTCTGTATGTGGGTCTGTCGGTGCAGATTTTGTACCCACTCTAACTAAAAAAATCTGATGTGGGCAACACATGACTTTCCTTATATAATGCAAGGAATTTACTACTTTTACAGTAAAAAAATAGGTTTTTCTTATAGTAGATACTTATATTCTTTCAAAGATATTGAATTTTCGACAATTAGTTGTCATTTTCATTGATTTAGCGTCATTTTATTCCATTTAGCGAGATTTTCGTTAATTTGACAAAATTTCAAAAAGTCGCCAAGTTGGCGACATTCCGCCAAATTCGTCACCAAAATCTCGTCAAGCTTTACTGACGGAGAAATAAGTTATTCTTATAACAGATAAATGACTATTGGCGTTCAAATACTAAAGTATTACTCGAAGTATCTTTTCTCATGAATGGAACGAGCTAGATCCACGAGAATGATGTCGCCCAATTTATCGCATGGTATTACATATGAAAAGTGAACATGTTTCTCAATAGGAAATATATTTTTTTTATTTTATATGGCTTTTTGATAATTTTTTGAAAAATGTAAAATATCTCGAGAACGGTTCATGTTAGCGTTCTAAATTTTATGTTAATCGATTTCTATTGAAAAATTACATAAGAAATGTCTATTTGCGTAACTTTATTAGCGGTTTTGATTTTTTGACGATTTTTTCAAAATTTTACTCGAAAATTTAGGGGGGCTCTGAACATTCGATTACGTTTAAAAACAATAGGCTTCCAGTGTTTACGGATTGTGATTTTTGTACCAAATTTCGTTCGAATCGGTTCATTCCTTCGTCAGTTATCGTCTCCACAGACCCACTGACACACACACACAGACATCACTTCAAAAATGTTAGATTCGTGATCAGGGATACTTGAAACGTGCTCTCCCGTCGAAAACTCGAATTCGAATTTTCGACCCCGTCACAATACTTTCCTTATACATTATGTATATAAGGAAAGTAAAAACTAATTGACCGAATTTCATAAAATTTTGTAGGTAAGTCAGTTGTGGGTACGATTCGGGATAATAGAATCCGCCTGTTTTTGCGAAATGGCCCGCAAAAGCTTGTATCCACTCTAGCTGAAAATCTAATGGACCGAATTTCACAAAATTTGGTAGATATGTCGCTTGTGAGTCGTCCTGGTCCTGATTAGATTTTGGTACGATTCGGAAAAAGTAACCCGCCTTTTTTTGCAATATGGCCCGCAAAAATCGACAAAATCTAAAATAAAAAACTTCGTATGCTGAAATATATCCATTAAATGCTTGTTTTATGCGTAATTATTATCGAAGAAAAGTATATGATCAACCCCATTACACTAGGACAAAACGTTCTTAAGATATTTTCGTTTTTTCTCTACGCCACCTTTGAAAATGAATCCAGTTACCAAGTGAGAACGAAAATTGAATTAATAGTGAATTAAATTTAATTAAAATAAAGGGAATGTGTATATAAGTCTGAAGGGAAAGTCATGTGCTGTCCACATCAGATTTTTAAAATTATGTTTATATTTTTGTTTCACACTGCATGGTGCTTACAGTTGAAAATAATCGTCGCAATCGAAACTGGACATGTTAGGTTTTGCCCCTCTTGATCATGTTTTAAATCACCGGGAGGAGGTTTTAGAGAGGGTACTGAGAAACTTTACCCCCCCCCCCCCCCTCCCACACCCACTGTGTCCACTCCGTAGAGAAATCATAAATCTGGATATGTTAAATTTGGTACAGTGATTTGATACTATAATCGGCCAGATATTAAATATTCTAAGCCACCAGGGGACTGCTTGCGTGTCTGGATAGACTTTTAGAAAAAAACCCATCCTTCCCGGAGGGTATCGAAAATCCGATCAAGTAAGGTTCTGCCCAATGGTCGATATTATAAGTATGCAAAAATTCAATCTTCTACGCCACCAGTAGGCTTCTGCATGGATCTAAAAACTATTTTATAAACCTCCATTTTTCCACTCCCGAGTGGGACAGAATCGTAAAACCAGCTCCGTTAAGCTCTGTCACGTGATTGATACTATAAGTGTACAGAGACTCAGGCTTACAGGCTACCCGGGGTTACTGAAAGGTTGGGAAAACATAAAACTAAGTTAGACAATTGGTAAATTGATAATTTAATTAATTAATACATTTCTACCATATAGATAAAAGTAAATAGTTAAAACGTCATATTAAGAAGAAGCCAATATCGTTTGAGACAATAGTTCAGGTGGCGCTGGAATAAAATAAGTAGTCCTGCACTGTATGCATTTCTATAACGAAAGGTCTAAAACATGTATTTAAACGGTCAACTTCATAAAAATAAATTATTAGCGCAATGCAAAGTAGAATTGAAACAATACAGAATATTCCCACGTATGCAAAATTATTTTTCCTTTCAATTTATTTTTGTCTCCCTATAGTCTATTCTCTATCCTAGATCCATGAAAAAATACTACTTAATTATACTCATAATTAAGGAACATTTAATTAAAATTTAATCAAAAATGCGTATACTAAATACTACGCCTTTTTGTTGTGTCAACGAGCAATAGCAGCTACAGGGTGTCCCAAAAATGACTGACACATTTGAAGAACGTATTTAAAAAAACAGAAGGCGATAGAAAAGTAGCGTTTGCTGCATTGTACTTGGGAAACATGGGAATTTTATTCACCAATTTTTAAATTTTGTTACAAAGGTCACCAACAGATGGCGCTGCTGAATGAGAATAACTAATAAACGGTATGACTATGTTGCAACTACGAAACGATGTTTTCAAAATAACCACCATCTGCAGCAACAACATGGCGCACTCTGAGAACAAAATTCGCAGACACCTGTGCAACCATTTCAGCCGGAAAAGTCCGGTCAAGAAATATCCGCTGTTCCAACAAATTCCCATTTTGAACGAATAAACCAACAGCAACTTGAAATCTTTGAAAAGCACACGCTAGCAGAATGCTGAGCAAAGTACTGAATGGCGATCTGACATTATGCGTTTCTCTGCAGCTCTCACACAACCACAGCGCCATCTGTTGGCGACCTTTGTAACGAATTTTGAAAATTGGTTGAATAAAATTCTCTGATTTCCCAAGTACAATGCAGCAAACGTTACATTTCTATCGCCTTCTGTTTTTTTTAATGCATTTTTCAAATGTGTCAGTCATTTTTGGGACACTCTCTACTTTGCTAACACTAGCGACACCTAGATATAGTTCTGAAAGCATTATGGTATTTTTAAGCGTTTCAGCTATACGAGTTTTACCTCTTTCTTTCTAACTCCAAGACTCCTACTCTATCACTGTTAAATCAATAGGTTTAGTGATGCCACTAAATAATATAATTATATAAAATTTCATTGCAATTTCTTGGTACTTAAGACATATATCATGTTACCGTTTGGAAAGGTAAATTTCTAATATATTGACTACGAGTTCTATTATACCTGCACACATTTAACCTATACACATTCATTTCTAATTGCATACGAATCGTTTAGTAATTCAATAATAGGAAAGCATAACTCAATGTTTTAAGATGTTTAATTTCAGTGTACGTGCATAGTGTAATACACAGGGAAAATATTACGTTGCGGTTGAATGTTCGAATTCGAGTTTTCGAAATATCTATACAATTCAAACATTCATGAACTCATATTAAACGATTTTGAGGGTGATGTATGTATTCGTGAATCTGTGGCCACGATATTTCACGAACGAATTGAAATTTTCAAATGCAATTTCGCATGCGCATTGCAATACGGAAACAATGATGATTTAAAATATCAATATCAACAAACTTTTGGAACCCCCCCCCCAAAATTGTCGAATTAATTTTTGAAAAATCATACTCAAGTCGGACTATTTAATTATATTAAATAAATAATAATTTTATGCCTAATTTTCATTAAAAAATAAATGACATAACCATTGAAACACTTTCATGAATATTTCTAGCACATTATTTTCAAAATATAAATTCTGAAACACAAATTTAGGTTAAAAATCTGTCAAAAAATTGATTGAAAAGACTTATTCTAAATCTAAGACAGCGCTGATCAAAACTGCTATATATACTAATTTTATACGGCATAGTAACATACGTGGAGAAGTTAAGTGGATCCAAAATACAATTTCAAATATTCCATTGCATCTCCTGTCAATCATCTCTCGCATAACTTCTTCAAATATAAATTTTTGAGACTGGTCTAAATGCATTTACCCTCGCATGACATAATATTATTCAAAATTAACTCAAAGGAGAATGGTCAGCTACTGGGTTTCAAAATTAAATTTAGGGATTACATTTTTGCAAGTAGTAATACAGAGCTATAGATGAAGCATGCTGAAGGAATTTATCACTTTTTCTTCGGTAGGATCCAATTTATTTCTTGTTACAGTTTATGCAGTATATAGCACGTTATTTCATTTTTAACATTCTACAACATAGTTGAAAAGTGTTCATGACTTTGGTCATTCTGTCTGTCTGTCTGTCCATTCGGACGATAAATGCTGTAAAAATGATTTTATCAAAATCAAATTTTAGTATGTTGTTGAGACGGTCTGTGAGACATATGGGAATCTAAAAGAATAATACTACCCAATTGGTTTTGGATTGAACCGGGGTAAAAAAATGAAATATACTGAACCACATGGGATCTAATTTTTCAAACACTTTTTAAAAGAAGTTGAAATTCACAAATTGTTTCGAAAATTTTAGACAATATTTAAATTATCCCATGAAATATATAAAAACATTTCAGAAAAATATGTTCGATAACTTTTTAAATAAAAATAAAAAAAAATAATTACACCCATATATAATGAAAAGATCTCATGACCCATTTCAAATTAAAATATGGCATCCATTTTTTTTCCCAGAGTAAAAATCGTGATTTTTAAAGTCCTTTTAAATTTAGATTTAGTGTTGCATCTTTCCTAAAACCCCTTCATTTTTTTACTTCTTTCAATACATCTATATTCTACTCCAATGCAATTATAATATTTTTTAGTGTAAATGATTATCAAACTTTCTATATTTCAACAACGAGCTTAATTTTAACGTATGCAGAATGTAAACAAATCAAGCTGTAAGATGAGTTGTATAAGAATTGCTGAAGTTCCTTTAACTCAAAATTACTTAGCTCTGGAGTCTGGAATACAGGTGATATGAATGAAATATTCATTGATTTTACATAGAGGAGCAGACGATTTTAAAGCATTGTCTTTTTTTGATGAAGTTTTAAGCATGGAGTTAAAAAGTACTTTTAACTCCATTGTTTTAAGTTTCCAAGAAAAATAAATTATTGTAGTAATGTGATAATTTACGAGACTATAGACAAGTGATTGTAAGATGAGTTGTATAAGAATTGCTAAATCTATTTCATGCAAAATTATTTAACTCTGGTGTCTGGAATAAATATGTATAAATAAAATATTTACTGCTATTACACAGAGAGCCAGATCCGGCCATCCACCATGCTGCTCTAAGTTCTTGGACGAGTCGGATGGTCAGGGCTTTCGACAGAAAGCCAGATGATTTATTTTAGCTGACGTCATTTGAATAAAGTTCATTTTTTAGATGAAGTTTTAAGTTTTCAAGTAAAATAAATTATTGTAGTTCTGTGATAATTTAAAAAAATCACAGCTGATTGTATCGCATTTATAGATGCGATATATTCAGCGGATTGTATGTCAGTTGGAAAGTGTTTTATAAACAATGCTTTATGCATGATTGATCTTTCTTGTTTTCTTTTGCATCATAAAGTTTTAAAATGATACAAAAGGACTCCCGCAGTCCCATAATTGCAAAGAGTAGTAATTACACTTCCTATTATACGTGTATCATTTTTTTAATCTTTACTGGATGCCAAAATTATCTTTACATATTCAAAACACCGATTTATCAACAATTATTCAATATAATTGAATGAATGTTTTCGGGGTGAGTTATATAGCATCATAACATATAAATACAAACTGAAAAGTCAAATATGAGTTCCAAGCCTTAGAGAACCCTTCGATGACCTAAAAGACTGAATATGTACACACTCATAGTACTGACCATCAGACAGAACTAAACTAGATCGAATTTTCGATTCCTTTTATCAAGGGGGTGGGGAGAGAAATTGCGATTTTTCAAAAAGCCATCTCAGTTACCCCATAAGGCCAATTTTACCTGGAAAGCTAAATATTTGAACACTTATAGTATCCTTTACGGAACAGAACCTAACTAGGATTGTTGATTTCATCCCGTGGTTTGAAAAAAATAGTTAAAATTTTTAAGGCCACCAAGAACTCCAATGAACTAAAAGGTTAAAACTCTGTACCGTTTTAGTATCGAACACGGAGCAAAACCCAACTAAGCCAATTTTTGATTAAGATTGCAAATACCATCGTCAACTGACATACATTGTTAAATTAAGCGAAATGCTGTAAAATGCTGAAATTTATTCCTTTAATACTGTTAGCATCCCTAATTACTAGCAAAGAAATAAATGTAATAAAATTTCATATATTATAAATATATTTTTTAACATCTCTTTGGAAGTAAAACTTATAATAATATCCCTTATTGATTTCGCCATCCATATCCTAATATTTTCTGATTCCATTTTGCATCAAAAGAACATATACCAATATTATATTTAAAATATTTTATTGATAATAAAAACAATATTTTTTTCTTTTTACACTGGAATTATTGCTGGCTTTGATGTAATTGTCAAACCCAAATCTGGGTGCAAGCAACCTGTTGGGAGGGGGAGGATTGACCAGTTGATTGATAGTTCAGTAGCCAGTAAGGGAAATTTGAGGAATTTGTAATGCGACCGAATTGCGCTCGCCATGGCATCCATTAACATGGGTTTAATTTATTCCTGGTATATTTACTCAGCACTGTAAGTAATTACGCTATTCATGGTAAAGCTGATGTTGTTAGAAATAATTAGAGGTATTTAAATAATTGAATCAAGATCACAATGATTATATCGCGCTGTCAATAACGAACCCAGCATTAATTGACTGGTTTCGCACTTTCTATGCGCTTATCAGCTTGTAATACACGATACCAACACCTCGCTGTGCGTTGCAATTTTGAGAACTTCTTTCTGTACCAGTAAATGCAGTCCCACAATGCAGCCGCTTTTAAATTTCTTAAATATTGAGCTTAGACTATATAAGTTACAACGGTCAATGACACTGATTAAAAATGTTAGTATCATGCTCCAATCGCAGATAATAGTATCCTGGGTTGAATAGTTAAGTGGTTAAGACATGGGATTTCACTCGGTGGACCCGAGTTCTATTCCCGGCACAGCCTAAACTGTCCCCTATCTCCGTGTTTATGTGTAATGCGGACACGTTAAATATGTGGGTCCAAAAGTCCTTCCGAGAGGTTGGTAGCAGAGACGGGAAGTTACGGTACCTATGGATGTTGCCCTACTGGGTTCCGGTCTAAATTGGATGGCAGGGTCCAGGTCATCCAAACAGATATATTACACCTTCGGGTAGAACGGACGATCTAGATCGAAAGAAAGAACGAAGGATAATAGTGGAGTAGCCTGATGAAATAATTTGAAAGAACATATAATCAAGAACCAAGCTTTCATGATGAATAAAAGATTTCTGTATATTTTAACAGCGTTACAAATAAAATAAAACACAATAATTGAATTACAATGAAAATAAATGAATGACAATTTACAATTTGGTTATAACAGTTTAATCCTGGTGTGATGTTTGATTGTAAAACACGGTATTAATGCACAGGAATAATTTTTTTTAACTAACTAACATATAAAAATCAGGTATTTGTTGTTGAATTTTCGTTTTCACACACACACATGTATTTTGAAAGGTACTCCATATTTTTTCTGGAAATCTTATTATACACTCTTTCGTCCAGATATCGAATATAAAAAAATTCGCAAATATTATGCTTTCCTTGTATGATAAAGTAATAGGTGCCACGAATTATACCATTTCCTTTAAAAATAATTTTTAGACGCCTAACGAAAACATAACGAAAATGAATGGGACTGAAAAAATTCGCGTGCTCACAAAATCGTCTGTTTTCAAATTTTGAATTTTTGTGACTCATAACTACAGTAGCCGAGTTTATTCCGTTATTTGTTATTACTTGCACTTGGCTCAGTTGGAACGGAGTTATATGATTCTTAGCAGTACGTCTGCGTATCCCTCTAATTTATAACTTAAACCCCGCATAGCAGCGCTAAAAGTAACATTTACTTATAGGAAAATGACCATTTGCAGTCGCTTGAACGTGGTTGTAGTGCCCCCTAGTGGCGAAATACTGAACATAAGAAAACTAACTTAGAAACCAACAGAGGTAATAAAAAATGTCCAAGTACAAAATGAACAAGAAAGATCAATCATGCTTAAATCATTGATTATGTAACACTTTCCAACTTCAATGCAATTTTATTTAAAGATGTCTAAAATGCAATACATTCCTCGGTAATATTTTAAAACTTATCGCAATACTACATTAATTTATTATATTTGAAAACTTAAACCTTCATCGAAAAAAATGAACTTCATTCAAATGACGGCATTGAAATATAAATTGCCTGGTTATAAAGCTTGGTAATAATTTTAGAATTATCATAATACTACAATAATTTATTATATTTGAAAACTTCATCGAAAACAAATGAACCTTTTCAAATGACGTCATCAAAATATAAATCGGCTGGCTCTTTAAATAAAAGCAGCATTTTATTCATAAACATTTTCCCATTCATGTCATTCATCACAATACTATAATTATTTTATTTGAAAATTAAGACCATGGAGCTACAAGTAATTAAACTCTGAGCGTAAAACTTCATCGAAAAAAATCGTTCTTCTCTTTGAAAATCAATGAATATTCCATTCATATCAGCTATGCAGACTCCATGAACTAAATAATTTTGTGTTAAAGAAATACAGCAATTCTAATACAACTCATTCTACACATTTTGCTGTTTACATTTTACATAAGTGAAAAATAGGCTTCGTTGTAGAAATAATCAAATTTGAATAATCATTTAAACTCAAATATATTGTATTTGCGTTGTTTCAGTATGTAGATGCACAGAATTTAAGCAAAAATAAAGTAGTTTTAGGACGGATAGATACAATACTCAATATGAATTAAAAAGAACTTTAAAAATAACGATTTTGAGACAAGATGGATGTCATATATCATTTTGAAGTGGATCACGTGATCTTTTCATATCATGTTCACGTGATCGCTTCATATAAGAGGGGTTATTTTTATTTTTATTTTTATTTCAAAAACTACTGAATATATTTCGCTGAATTTGTTTTTATATATTTTATGGAACAATTTGAATATTACCTAAAATTTTCGAAGCGATTTGTGAAATTTAAATCCGCTTAAAAAATATTTGAAAAATTAGGTCCCATAGGGCTCAATGTATTTCATTTTTTCAACCCTGGTTCAATCCAAAACAAATTGGGTGATATTATTCATTTATATTCCCATAGGTCTTACAGACCGTCTGAACAACATACTAAAATTTCATTTTGATTAAGTCATTTTTACGGCAGTTATCGTGCTAACGGATGACAGAGAGACAGACAGACTGACAGAATGAACAAAGTCATAAACACTTTTCAACTTTGTTGTAAAGTGTTAAAAATCGGTGTTTAAGTAGAACAAAACGGTAGGTGGTTCAACAGAAACACTTACAGAAATGACCAGACATGTGGAAGTAATAAACATTTATAACAAACTAGACGTAGCGTTAGGTTTGAGCAATACAGAGCAACTAACTTGCTGAGTTGTCCACGTGATCCTAAGGATTCTAAGGTTCACAATGTGAACCTAAGGTTCACCATCAGCAGCGATGCACATCTGGATTTGGGATGGTACCGCATCTCCAACAGCATGCAGCATGGTAGGGGTTACAGAATTGTAGGCTTTGACGATGCTTTGCTTTAGCAAGTTTGCTTGAATCAAATATAATTTTGCACTAATTAAACACTTCTCTTTCATTTTGTAATTGGACGTTTATGCCCATCTGTTTTGGTTTCTGAGTTACTCTTCTTAAGTTCCGTATTTTACGATTAGGAGAGTTCTACAAGTATATTAGTTCGACTGCGTGTGGTACACGTTACTTTCCTATAGGTACATGTGACTTTCGTGGTGCTACGATACAGAGTTCAAACGTTGTACGCAGTCTTAAGAACTTTGTATACTCCGAAACATTAATTTTTCTTTATTCCTAAATTATTTTTGTTTCAATTCTGTATTTAAAAGATTGTTCCTGTTAATAAATAATTTATTATTTTGGAATAAATTGAACTCTCGAAATTGAGTAACAATATTTTACACCCGTCATTCTGACCCAAATTTGAATTACAAAGCCAATTCGGAAGCAGAAATCGAAATGCAATTATTACAAAATTGTATACGTAATTTTAAAACATCATTTATCACCCTTTTATCACTATTTTAAACAGATATTGGACAAAGTATATTTTTCGTATATTCGTGACCAACATACGATTTTTCTCATTTCTCAAATTTTATTAACACTTTACAACATAGTTGAAAAGTGTTTATGACTTTCTTCATTCTGTCTGTCTGTCTGTCTGTCCATTCGCTCGATAACTGCCGTAAACATGAATTTATCAAAATGGAATTTTAGTATGTTGTTGAGATGGTCTGTGGGACATATGGGAATGCAAATTAATAATATCACCCAATTAGTTTTGGATTGAATCCGGATTGAAAAAATGAAACACTTTGAACCCTATGGGACCTAATTTTTCAAACAGTTTTTAAGCAAATTTAAAATTTACAAATTGCTTCGAAAGTTTTAGAAAATATTCAAATTATTCCATAATAAATATGAAAAAAATTTCAGCAAAGTACATGTGGTTGTTTTTTAAATAAGAATTAAAATAATAATTATACCCATATTATATAAAGAGATCACGTGGTCCACTTCAAAATGAAATATACCATCCATCTTATGTCAAAATCGTGATTTTTAAAGTTATGTTTAATTTATATTTAATGTTGTATCCGTCCTAAAACCGTTTTATTTCTGCTTTATTTCTGTGTATATATATTCTGAAACAAAGCAATTACAATTACATTTGAGTTTATATGATCAATGGCATCCATTGTGTGCCCAAATCGTGATTTTTAAATTTCTCTTTAATTTATATGTAGTATTGTATCCGTCCTAAAACCGCTTTATTTTTGCTTAATTTCTGTGATCTATATTCTGAAATTATACAATTACAATATACTTGAGCTTAAATGATAAGCAAACTTTGATTATTTTTACTACGAAGCCCAATTTTACGGAGAATGTAAACACATCAAGCTATAAGATGAGTTGTATAAGAAGTGCTGAATTTTTTTAACGCAAAATTATTTAACACTGGTGTCTGGAATAAAGCTGATATGAATGAAATGTTCATTGATTTTACGTATATATTCTATAGCAGACTTTTTGGATGAAGTTTTAAGCATAGAGTTAAAGTACTTTTACCTCCATGGTTTGAAGCTTTAAAATAAAATAAATTATTGTAATATTGGGATGAATGAAAGGAATGGAATAAAATTGTATGAATGAAATATTTACTGCTTTTACATAGAGAGCCAAGCGATTTATATTTCAATGAAGTTTTAATTTTTCAAATATTATAAATTATCCTAGTGTTGTGATAGTTTTAAAAATATCACCGCTGAATATATCGCATTTTAGAGATGTTTAAGTAACATTGCATTGCAATTGGAAAGTGTATCATAAACAATGCTTTATGCATGATTGATCTTTATTAAATTTCAAGTTGAATCTGGAGTTAGAGGATAATTACAAAATTTAATATGTGATTTTAATACATCATTTAGCAACCTTTTTATACTATCAAAAACCGATATAGGAGACAAAAAAACTCTTATTAATTCATAATTCATGTGTAGTGTATATCTCCAGCAACGTTGAGTAATTAAGTTTAGCTGCAAAAGCGAAAAGATATAGCAAGTATTTTTATTTATTTGTTTATTTGTCTATTCAAAACACAAATCTACAGTTTTTGACAGATTGTTTTCCATTTTTTGTATACGTATTTCCTACTACACTGCAAGCATCAAAGTACTTGGTTTTTGGTTTTCAGGACAAGCGGTTGTTGAGATACTAATACTGTAAAATATAAAATTAAAACTTCCATAGAAATATCCTTATGCAGAGAGATTTTTGTTCTCAAAGTGTTTATTTGAAGAAAATTATAGCATGTTGTTCATCAACGGAAGTTATCAAATATTTTTGCACGGTAGACGATGTTTTTAAAATTTATACTATTGAAATAATAAAGAGATTGATATAAAAATAAATGTTATAATTGGTAGGTATTATATTTTTGATTGCATCTTATTACGATCGTAGTGCATAAGATTACGAAAACAATTGCTATTTCCAATTTTAAGTCATCTGTTTTATCAAGGTAAATATTTTTCGAACCCTCATATTTGCTATTATGTTTAACCGATTTTGGAAACAGGATACAAATGGCACGATATTCTACCATTACTTCTACCATTTTACAGTCTTCATTTTAGCGTATCCAAACATCATTTTTTTCGTAATTTTTTTTCAAAAAGAGGACCAGGATGTTTCACTCTTTGATCTGCCTATGCAGATAATTCTGCATAGTGAGAACAGAAACTCTTATATATATATATATATATATTTTAGGCGAATTAAATTAAGTAATTTCATAGAATCTTTTGAAGAACGATCTTATTTAGAATACTACTGAAATTTAAACATATTTTAAATCACGAGTTTCGTCGGCTAAATCTGCAGCTAACATATAAATCATATCTTTGAAAATAAAACCTTCAAAAGACTTTTCTTTGCAATAATTTCCACTCATGTGTCGTAATAATCGTCAAAATTCAAATCTTTTGACACGCTACCTGTCCGTTAGTGCTGCTTATGGTGTGATTGATAGTACAGTAGCCCACATGCAAATTTGCGAGAATTGTAATCGGAAGACATAATTCCCACTAAGCCTTCTATTAACATATATTTAACTGCTTGGGGGGGTATAATTACTGCGCGTTGTAAGTAATTATGTCAGCTGTGGAAAACCTGGAGTTGTTAAAATAAGTTAGAGGTCTTTGATTCTCGCAATATCTGTTTTGCTTTGCATCGCAGTCATTTGAGTTATACGAGATATGCTAATTTCCATAATATACATAAATGTTTTATTTATTTTCTGGTAGTTATATGGAATGGTTTCTAGCTAATTTAAATAAGATGATTTATTGTCTTCTCCCCTAAATTCTTTCCCTATCACCTTGCAAAAGCTAATTCAGTATAATTTTATATTATTGCTTTTAATCTATTTTCCATTACGTTTTTGTGCACTCTAATAGCATACAAGTTAGAATTCATATACTCGAAACTTGAATACAGTGACTTCTTACGTACAATGAATGTAATTAACAAAAATAAGAACCAAATGGTGCATTACGTCTACGTAGGAGACAGAGCTCCTATAACACAGACTGACCCATAGCTGCCGTATTGAATCATAGTGAAAAAAGTCTTGGCGATAAAGAATGAGTACCATCACAACAAACTTCCAGAATCACCTTGTACTAATCTTAGTGGAACGCACCTGTTTTGGTGCACTTATCACCAACAGCGGCGAAAAATCGATATTATTGCATTCGTCTTTTCTACAATTTATCCATTTTTTCTTCGCTTTTGTTGTTTCAGAAGTCTAAACATTCGCATCATTTTTCGGGAATTATTAGAACATTTTAAGGCCGAACATCCTGCTCATTTATTTTAAGTTTATACCACAATGCACGATATCGAGTTATAGTGCAATAATAAACCAATGTGCATTTATGACTCATCAACAATGTGTAAACCAATGATTAAGTATGTAATGATTAAATATGTGTAAACCAATGATTAACCTCTCTATTAGAAGCCTTAGTAGTAGGTCGTACAACAGAGCTCACATCAGGAGCGCAAACGACTAGGTTCATTTATACTTCTATACTTTGTAAGGTTTGTGACCGCTGCTATTGCTCGAAAGACGATATGCATAGATATGGAAATATTTTCGACATAGTTTTACGCTTAGATCACCGAAGTCAAACAGCATCGGGCGCGGCTAGTACTTGGGTCGGTGACCACCTAGGAACACCGCGTGCTGTTGGCATATTTCAGGCGCGGTAGCCCGGTGGTTTGCGCGCTGGATTTGCACCCTGCCACAACTGCCGCCGTGTTCATGCGGAGTGCGATCACGTTAAACATGTGGGTCCGTAAGTCCTTCCGAGAGGTTGGTGGTAGGGGAAGGAGGGTACGGTCCCTGTGGATGCCTCCCCCATTGGGCTCCGGTCTAAATTAGGTGGCACTTCCCGGCCGTCCAAACGGTTACCTTACACCTTCCTGGTAGGTCGGACGGTCTGGGTCTGAACAACAACACAGTTTTACGCACCAGCTTCGTTTTTTAATAATTATTTTTTTTTAATTTTGATAGTATCAACTACTTGTTAGCATACAAATCTCCTGCTTATCCTTTATAAAAGCAAGCAGACATATGTAAATAAGGTGACAATAAATATTCCAAGGTCGTTATGAATCTTTTTCGCCTGGTCAAAAACATTGTGCATTATTAATCAATATATTAAATACGACTACCCGATTAGCATGTGTATTCAATCTTAATACAGTCAACCCTCCTATAACGCGGTACTTTCATAATACGATTTCCATATAACGCGGAGCAAAAATTGCGACAGCTCTGTCATAACGCGGTACTCAAACGCGGTTTCCATACAACGCGGTAGTCTTATAACGCTGTTTCGCTATAATACAACTCGATTAGCTTAAGAAGACTCTCTATAACATGAATTTTTCTATTACAATTTTACGGTAGAAATTAATAGGGAATTTCCCTGTTTTTTTATCCACGTACATAATCATTTTTGAATTTCTGTAAAATCTGTAATTTGAATTTCTGTAAGGGGAAATCCCCTGTAAAAAATTAACACATTCACCTTAAATGCATCGATAGACGAATATATGGGTAAAGAATGGGTTGCAAATTTCAATTTAAATGATGTAAAAAGGGGACTGGATTTAGGTAAACAATTAGAAAATTATTTTATTGAAAATGATTCTTCAACAATGCAAAGCGCAAAGTTTAAACAAGAATTACAAAATTGCTTATCTCCTTATAGAGAGATTTTGGTAGAATTACAAAATAAAACTATATTTGAAAACAAAAATGAAGATATGCAATATGAAGAGAACATTAAAAGAAAAATAATCAGGCCACTAATATTTGACAATGATGGTGAATGTTAAAAGGATTTTTGTTGGAAAAAAATTATTAAGTTTGTATTTCACATTGCCTTTTTAATTTTCTTATATGAATATATTTATTGTCTTTTGTATATAGAAACTTATATTTCATAACCGTATTCACCTTAACATGGTGCTTTAAAAATACAGTTTTATATAACGTCGAACGATCAGTCTGATTTATATGTTCTGAGTTTCACTTAATGCGGTTTTCACATAAAGCGGCACGAATTGTTTTTATTTCTTTTTGTACTAATTCTGAGTTTCTTATAACGCGATTTACGTACAACAGGATATGCGGTTTCCATAGAACACGGTATGAATTAATCCGATTTGCACTAATCTGAGTTTCTTATAACGGTGTACGAATTAATCGCGTCATAGGAGGGTTGATTGCATACACTGTTTCTTACCAGATGAAAAAGACTCATAACCCCCTTGAAACGATTCTTGTGATCTTACTTGCATATTGCCTTATTTTTATCAAGGGAATACAAAGGAATATATACCAATATCTAATTTTTGATTGAAATATGCTTACCTTTGAATACACATTAGCTTAGCGCTTATACAATAAGCACTGTCAGCAAAATGTCTATATAAGTTGTTGTTGTTGTTGCTACTTATGACCTCCTGTTCGGAGGAACCGAAACAGGACCAGTGACGCAGGAAGAAAGAACGACCCATAAGACTAGTTTATTCCAAGACAGCATCACTGACTAAGGTCGGAGAGAGTGCAGCTCCACATTGACGAGGACCCAGAAGGCGGAAGTCTGACTATATCCTCAAGAAACATCTATACCTTATTCGGGATTCGAACCCGAGCCCCTCATGACAGCAGTCGAAGACTCTATCCATTTCACCACCGGGGCGGGGTCTATATAAGTACAAGAGTATGAACAATATATTAACACCATGCATGTACGCTAACCAAGTAATCTATTTAAAATTGGCTAGCGTCTTTGTGTCTCTCCAGACCCTTCAGAAGCTACACTAGGTTACTTAGAAAATTGAATATTTAGCCACTTATAGTAGGGATTGCGAGATGCAACCCTATGCACCTAAATATTCTACTAACTCTACTCCGGGAAAGGAGAAAATTAGTTATTTTCGAAAAGCCTTCCTAGGTCCTCTCTTTTCCAATGATCTACAATTACCGACACACAGCTGCACTCGTAGTACAGATTACGAGATAAGGTCTAATAAAGAGGGAGTTTTGATTCATTTTCCAATTTTTTTTTCGGGAAGTTTTCCAGATCCTTTAGAAGTCTCTCGATGAAATAGAGGGTCAGGTATTTTCTTCTTTATAGTTTTGAGCACGGGGTGGGTCTAATTTTTCTTTTCCAATCCTTCAGGGCTCCCCCTTCTTGATTCAAAATGTTGAAACTTTGCACATTTATAGTATCGACATGGGGTTAGAACTGAACTGACCCAATTTTTGATAACGAAGATTATTTTCTTTACACTAAGAGCCATGTGTTGTTAAATATATAAAACTTACTAAAAAATTGCAGCAATTTTTTTTAAGAATGTTAGATTTCTCTGTCTGACACGGGCTTGAATATCAGTTTGATAACAAATGAATTATTCTTTGACACATGGCTATTAAATCTGCAGACCGTTGACAGTATCAACAGTCAGTAAAATCTATATAAATAAAATTGAAAATCTGTCTGTCTGTTTGTCCCGTCATCACGAGAGAACGGCTAAACCGAATTTGATGAAATTCTGTGAGTAGCCTTGAAATAGCCCCACTTAAAATTTAGCCCATGTTCCGAATTTCTAAGGAAAGGGATTGTCGAAATATTAATTGTAAACGAAACATTTTCCTAGGAGTTCTACTCTCAAACTCCCTGGTTCCTCCAAACGAATAAGTTGAAAACCGTTTGTTTAAAACGGGAAAATGAATTAAAATTTTATCTTTGAGCTTGGTGGCAGATTTTAGCTTTAAATAGTCAATTTCTGAAGTCATGAATTGTTTAAAAACATGAATTTAAATGGAAAATGGATCACCATGGTTTATTTTTACTCAACAAGCTTTTACTCAACAATGAAAAGTATTAAGAAGTCAAAATGATTCTATCTTATATCATGTTGCTCGGCAACGCAATTAAATCAATGTGTTTGTTAATGTTTATTATTATCTTTTCGATTTGAATGATGGATATAAAAATATATCTTATAAATTAAGATATATTATAAATGGATATAAAAATATATCTTATAAATTAAGAGTGTGATTTTTCTTTTAATTATATTAATTGCAGACTGCGTACTTCACTTTCATTTATTTTGGCAAAGGGTTTTCAAGCTTATATATTGTGTTTAGCTGATAAACTCATATATTGTGTTTAGCCAATAAATTCCTTTAGCCGATTTTTGAAACAGAAAAGAGTAGAACTGGTATATATTCTAATAAAATTTTAGTGTTTTCATTTAGTACATACAAACGGGATCAGGGTGTTTTATTCAGATCTGCATATCCAGAGCTACGAATTTGGCGAGATTTTGCTAACTTGGCAACTTTTCTTAGACGTTGCCAAATTGACGGAAATGTCGCCAAATTGTTAAAATGACGAAAATCAATGAAATTAAATTTGTTTTGTTAGAAGAGAGTACTGAAATGATGTTTCGTTAGCATTTGCCTATCAGTCCAATCGTTCTACTTAGTAACACATTTAGCTAATTTTTAAAATGTCACCAAATGGATGAACATGTTTGTAAATCCATAAGAATATCTTGAAATTGATAAAATTGCACAAAATAAATGAAATGAATTGTGTTTTGTTAGGGGATAGTATTGTTATGATGTTTCGTCAATTTGTCGCCAAGTAGCACTGTCCGTTCTACAGTCCCACTTTACGATAAATTTAACGATTTTTTAAAACGTCGCTAAATTGACAAAAATATCGCCAAACCTTCCATAGAGATGGCATTATTCAGATGATATTTTTCCATCAATTTATTTGAAGGAAATAATATCATGTCGCTTAGCAGCGTATTAAAACCGATGTGTTTATGGGGCAGACGATTTTTATTAAATCTTTTCCGATTTGAATAATGAAGATATGTATATAAAATAAATTTCATTGCCATTGCATTTTTGACTGGATATTATCAATTACGGTCTTCAGGTTTAAACATTATTATTACTGATATTTTCGGGATTATTCAGAGATTATTGATATTTTCAAATTATTATGCCACTGTTTTATTGCGACAAAAATTGTTGAAACTCATACGTTATACTTTGTACGGGTAAACTTCTGCAAATGCACGGGTATATCTTCTAATTTACGAGATTATAAGTAGTACAGGTATATTGGCATATATTTTGACATATATTGGCATATATTGGAATCAAGTACGGCCTTCAGGTATGAAGATTACGGAGATTATTGATATTTTCAATTGATTACGTCATCTGCTTTATTTTGGCAAAAATTTTTGAGACTTATATTGTAATACGGGTAATCATATAGTAACTTATCTATTGACATATCTTCTAATCTACGATATTATTAAGTACTGCGGGTATATCTTCCCATATAATTTTAGCACTTTCATTTTGGAATTTATTGGAATCAATTACTATCTTCAGGTTTAAAGATTACGGGTTTATTGATATTTTCAATTTATACATGTAATCTACGAATACAGGTTATATCTACAAATATTCGCGTATATAAGTAGTACGGGTCCCATGCAATTTTAACGCTTTTATTTTGTATATATTGATTCAATTATACATTTCTTGTAAATTTCCTTACAAACGGGGCCAGGATGTTTTATTCTTCGTATCTGCCGAGGAAGATAATTTTGTAGAGCTGGAACATAGTTGCTTAAACTTCTTTTTAGTAGCATTACATCAAATGCATTAACAGAATATTTTGATTAAAAATGTCATTTAGTATACCATAGGAATTTGCACATGATTGTGAATTTTAAGTTTCTTTATATTATATACTCCGTACGAAGAACTGGTATGCTGCTAGTATACCTATATAAATAAAATTGAAAATATATCTATGTCTGTCCATCTCATCATCACGGGAAAACAGCTAAACCGAATTTAGTGAAATTTTATGGGTAGTCTTAGAATAGTGCTACTTAAAATTTAGTTTATGTTTCGAGTTTCTAGGACGATGTGTTGGCTAAATATTAATTGAAAACGCACAGTTAAATCTTCCATAGACATAGCATTCTGCAGACAATATTGTTTCCCGTAAATTTATTATAAGAAATTATATCATGTTGCTTAGCAAAGGATTTAAATCCAATGTGTTTATGCAACAGACGATTCTTTTTAATAATAGCAGCATACCCGTTCTTCGTAAGGAGTATATAATATAAAAAACTTAAAATTCACAATCATATTCAAATTCCTATAGTATAATAAATAACACTGTTAATCACATTATTCTATTAAAATATTTAATTTAATGCTGCTAAAAAGAAGTTTAAGAATCTCTGTTCTCGCTATACAAAATTATCTTCACGGGCAGATTTAAAGAATAAAATATCCTGGCCCCGTTTGTAAACAAATTTACAAAAAATATGAAATTGAATCAATATATGCCAAATAAAAGCGCTAAAATTGTACGGGACCCGTTCTACTTATATTTCCGAATATTAGATGATATACCCTAAATTAGTAGATTGCATGTATAAATTGCAAATATGAATAAACTCGTTATCATTAAACCTGAGAGCAGTAATTGATTCCAATATATACCAAAATAAAAGTGCTAAAATTGCATAGGAAGATATGCCCGTACTACATATATTGTCATAGATTAGAAAATATGACCGTGTGTTAGTAGAAGATTACCTGTATTAAAATATGAATCTCAAATCCTTGAAAAAATAAAACAGATGACGTAATAAATTGAAAATATCAGTAATTCAAATAATATTTAGATCAAAAAGCCGCAAATGATTCCAATATATGCTAATGTATATCAAAATATTTGCCAATATATGTCAAAATACATGCCAATATAAATGTACTGCTGATATTCTCGTAGAAGATATCCCCGTGCATTTGCAGAAGAGTACCCACACTACGAACAATATATGAGTTTCAACATTTTTGCCAAAATAAAGCAATGGCGTAATAACTTGAAAAGATCAATAATAATGATGTTTAAACCTGATGTTTAGACCGTAATTGATATTATCTTGTCAAAAATGCAATATCAATGAAATCTATTTTATATACATATCTTTATTATTTAAATCCAAAAAGATTTAATAAAATCGTCTGCAGCATAAACACATTAGATTTAAATCCGTTGCAAAGCGACATGATATCATTTTCTAGAAATAAATGGTGAAAAAAATAGAGTCTGGAAAATACTATCTCTATGGAAGGTTTCGCGACATTTTCGTCAATTTAGCAACATTTTAAAACATCGCCAAATTAATCGCCATGTGGCACTGTAGAGCTGACAGTTCCACTTGGCGACAACTTGACGAAACATCATCACAATACTATCCCCTAACAAAACACAATTCATTTCATTTATTTAGAGCAATTGTATCAATTAAGATATTTTTATGGATTTACAAACATTTTTATCAATTTGGCGACATTTGAAAAATTTGCCAAATGTGTTAATTAGTGGGACGGTTGGACTGACAGACAAATCCTACCAAAATATCATTTAAGTACTCTCTTCTAACAAAACAAAATACATTTGATTGTTTTAGCGTCGTTTATATCAGTTTGGCGACATTTCCGTCAATTTTGCAACGTTTAAGAAAAAGTGCCAAGTTAGCGATATCCCCCCAAATTCGTAGATCTGAATTTAAAGAACTGAAGAATAAAACATCCTGATTCCGTTTGTGTATACTAAATGAAACCCTGAAATTGTATTAGAAGATATACCCGTTCTACTCTAATTCTGTTTCAACAATCGGTTAAATGGGTTTATTGGCTAAACGCAATATATGAGTTTATTGACTAAACACAGTTTATAAGTTTGAAAACTCTTTGCCGAAATAAATGAAAGTGATGTATTCAGTCCGTAATTAATATAATTAAAAGAAAAATCAAACCGTTCATTTATAATATATATATTTATATAAATTTATTTATTATTCAAATTGAAAACATAATAATACAAATTAACAAACACATTTGATGTAATTGCGTTGCTGAGCAACATGATATAAGAAATAATCATGTTTCAAACCTGCGATTTTTAACAGCGACAAATAAGCACATTAAACTCCAACCAAACTCAGAGATATAATTTTATTCAAATAAACTAGCAGCATACCCGTTCTTCGTACGGAGTATATAATATAAAGAAACTTGAAATTCATAATCATGCCCAAATTCTTATAGTATACTAAATGACATGTTTAATCAAAATATTCTGTTAAAATATTTAATATAATGCTCCTAAAAATAAGTTTAAGAATCTCTGTTCTCGCTATATAAAATTATCTTCATGGACATATCTGAAGAATAAAACATCTTGGACCCCTTATGTAAGCAAATATAAAAAAAATATGGAATTGAATCAATATATGCAAAATAAAAGCGTTAAAATTGAATGGGACCCGTACTAATTATATACGCGAATATTAGAAAATATAACCTGTATTAGTAGATTACATGTATAAATTGAAAAATACCAATAAACCCGTAATCTTTAAATCTGAAGACAGTCATTTATTCCAATATATGTCAAAATTAAAGTGCTAAAATTATATGGGAAGATATACACGTGCTACTTATAATGTCCGATTATTAGTAGAAGATTACCAGTTTTGCAATATGAGTCACAAATGTTTTTTGGTAAAATACAACAGACGACGTAATAAATTGAATATATAATTAATCCCCGTAATCTTCATACCAGAAGACTGTACTTGATTCCAATATATATGCCAATATATGTCAAAATATATGCCAATATACCTGTACTACTTATATTCTCGTAGGTTAGAAGATATACCCGTGCATTCCTAGAAGATTACTCGTACAACGTACAATATGCGTGTGTCAGCAATTTTTGCCGCAATAAAACAATGGCATAATAACTTAAAAATATCAATAATCCCTGAATCACTAATTCCGGAAAATATCAATAATAATAATGTTTAAATCTGAAGAGTAGAATTGATATTATCCAGTCTAAAATGAAATGGCAATGAAATTTATTTTATATACATATCTTCATTATTCAAATCGGAAAGGATTTAATAAAAATCGTCTGCCGCATAAACACATTGGATTTAAATCCGTTGCTAAGCGACATGATATCATTTGCTTCAAATAAATTGGTAGAAAAAAGATCGTCTAAATAGTTATATTTCTATGGAACATTTGGCGACAGTTTCGTCAAATTAGCGACATTTTAAAAAATCGCCAAATTTATCGCCAAGTGGGACTGTAGAACTGACAGTTCCACTTTGCGACAAATTGACGAAATATCATCACAATACTATCCCCTAACAAAAAACAATTAATATCATTTATGTAGCGCAATTTTATCAATTTCAAGATATTTTTATAGATTTGAAAACATTTTTATCAATTTGGTGACATTTTAAAAATTCGCTAAATGTATTACTAAGTAGGATGGTTGGTCTGACAGATAAATGCTAACCAAACATCATTTCAGTACTCTCTTCTAACAAAACAAAAAAAATTTCATTGATATGTAGAAGACCCAAGCCACACGACCAACCCGAAGGTTTATGGCAGCTGTTTGTGTGTCGTTTATATCAATTTGGCGACATTTCCGTCAATTTGGCAAAGTTTAAGAAAAGTTGTCAAATTAGCGATATCCCTCCAAATTCGTAGCTTTGAATTTGCAGATCTGAATGAAACATTCTTATCCCGTTTAAATATACTAAATGAAAACACTACAATTGTATTAGAAGATATACCCGCTCTACTCTTTTTCTGTTTCAACAATCGGCTATATGAATTTATTGGCTAAACACAATATATGAGTTTAGTAGCTAAATACGATATAAGCTTGAAAACTCTTTGCCAAAATAAATGAAATTGATGTACGCAGTCAGCAATTAATATAATTAAAAGAAAAATCAAACCGTCCATTCATAAGATATACTTTTATATCCATTTATTTATTATTTAAATCGAAAAAAAATAATAAAAACATTAACAAACACATTTAATTTAATTGCGATGCCGAGCAACATGATATATCCTCCTAAAATGTTAAAATTTATTAACCACTAACAGCACACCCGTTATTCGTACGGAGTGTATAATTTAAAGAAACTTAAAGTTCGCAATCATGTGCAAATTCTGTTAAAATATTAAATTTATTGCTCCTAAAGAGAAGTTTAAGAATATATGTTCTCACTATGCAAAATTATCTTCACGATCAGATCTGAAGAATAAAACATCCTGCCCCCTTTTGTAAGCAAATTTACAGAAAAAAAAATTAGGAATTGAATATATGCAACCCCGTACTAATTATATTGTCGCAGATCAGAAAATATGCCAATGTGTTAGTAGAAGATTACCCGTATTACAATATGCGTCTCAAAAATATTTGCCAAAATAAAAGAGATGACGTAATAAATTGAAAACATCAATAATATCCGTACTCTTTATACCAGAAGGTCGTAATTGATTCCAATATATGCCAATATATATCAAAACATATGTCAATATACCTGTACTACTTATATTCTCGTAGATTAAAAGATATACACGTGTATTTGTAGAAGATTCGTACAACATACAATATATGAGTTTAAACAATTTTTGTCATAATAAAATAAATGCATAATAACTTGAAAATATCAATAATCCTTGAATCAATAATCCCCGAAAATATAAATAATAATAATTTTTAAACCTGAAGACCGTAATTGATATTATCCAGTCAAAAATGCTATAAGAAAAATCAAATCGTTCTTTTCTAAAATATATTTTTATATCCATTTATTTATTATTCAAATCGAAAAAATAATTATTAAAATTAACAGACAGATTTAATTTAATTGCGTTTCTGAGTAACATGATATAAGATAGAATCTTATAACATGTTAAATATGTCATGTCTTATAACATAAACTGCGAAATTAAATAACGATTTTGATTTCTCTATACTTCTCATTGTTCCGTAAAAGCGTGTTTTAAATAAACCATGAACCATGGAGATAGATTTCCCCTTTAAATCATGTTTCAAACAATTCATGTTTTCAGAAAGTGACTAATTAACGCAAAAAATCTCCCATCAAACTCAGAGATTAAATTTTAATTCACTTTCAAACGATTTTCAAGCTTTTCGTTTGGATAAACCACGGAGTTAGGGAGTAGAACTCCTAAGAAAAAGTTCCGTTTTTCATTAATATCTCGACAACCTCAGGTCTTAGAAACTCGAAACTTGGACAAAATTTATGGGGGGATATTTCAAGGCTATTCACCAAATTTCATTAAATTCGGTTCAGTCGTTTTTCCGTCATGATGAGACAAACGAAAATTTCGTTTTTTACTAATATCTCGAGAACCACTGGTCGTAGAAACTCAAAACACGGATATAATTTTAAGTGGGGCTATTTCTGGGCTACCCACAAAATTTCATCAAATTCGGTTCAGCCCTTCTCCCGTGATGGTGTGACAAACAGACAGACAGACAGACAGACAGACAGACAGACAGATTTTCATTTTTATTTATATAGATTGGCGAAAAAAAAATATCGTCTGATAATGCTATCTTTATGGAAGGCTTAATTGTTTCCATTTCAATTCCGGTTTCAAACCTGCCATTTTCAAAAGTGACTAATAAGCGCAATAAACTCAAACGAAACTCATATAATTTTCGTCAAATAAATTGGCGAATAAATATCTTCTGCATAATCCTATCGCTATGGAAGATTTAATTGTTCGTTTTTAATTAATATTTCGAAAGTCCATGGTCTTAGAAACTCAAAACATGGACTAAATTTTATGTGGAGCTATTTCAAGGCTACCCGTAAAATTTCATCAAATTCGGTTCAGCCGTTCTCCGTTGATGATGAGACAAACATACATACAGACAGACAGGTAGACAGAAAGATAGGGAGATTTTTAGTTTTATTTATATATATTTCCCGATTTAAATAATATATACACATAAATATTTTCAAGATTGCATTTTTGACTGGACTATATCAATTAAGGTTTAAAAATTAGTTGGAATTACTGATATTTTCAATTTATCACGTCACCTGTTTTATTTTGGCAAAAACGGATGGAACTCGTACATTGTAGTACTGTTAGTCTTCTACTAATACACGGGTATATCTTCTAATTTATGAGAATATAAGTAGATGGATTTTATCTTCCCATACGATTTTAGCTCTTTTATCTTGGTATATACTGATTTAATTTCATATTTTTTGTAAATGTGTATACAAGCGGGTCCAGGATATTTAATTCTTCAGATCTTCCTGGAGAAGATAATTTTGTATAGTGAGAACAGATGTTTCTAAATTTCATTTTAAGAGCATTAATTAAATATTTTAATAGACTGTTTTGGATAACAATGCCATTTAGAATATTATAAGAATTTGCACATAATTATGAATTTTTAGTGTTTTATATTATATATTCCGTACGAAGCAGGTGTATACTGCTAGTTTTTCTATACGAATGAGACAGTATCAGCGGATATTAATCGATGGCGTTCCTCCCGTAAAAGAATCAATGTGCCCCACACCATGACGAATGTTTACACACTGTCTCTCCTGCAATATTTGAGTCGTGGAGACGTTTGGTATTAGTGATATGAGGCAAGTAGCTCACTGTGATTTCAGAGTATTTAAATTTTGCGCACTTATTGAAAGCTGAGACTGGGTGAGCACAAATATATACGCACTGATGAAACGATGAATAGATATTTCATCAAGCTACGAATAGCTCTTCATTTTCTTTCATGTGAGTAAAAAAAGAATTAGCTGCGTTACTTGCAGCTAATGCTTCAAGAAATTAACTGCTTTGCTCGTAACCTAACTTTAAAAGAAATTAGCTACGTTGCTCGTAGCTAGTGGTTAATTTCATTAGTTTATGTAAATTAACTAAAATTACGCACCTACTATGGACAAATAGATACTCTAGTCCTCTGGATGAGTCGGTCGGTCTGGGTCTTCAGCACCTACTATGCGACTTCTTAGCCTGTTTGAAGTATTTACTTCGGGGTGATATATGCAACTGTTACTCCCCCTCATATACAGCAAATAATCTTAAATGAGTGACGCTTCACAGGTGTATATATCTCTGCACGACCTTGTAACTAAAAGCCTGTGACGTGAATTATAATTATAAATAAGCACACGTTACGCTCCTTATGGCCCACAAAGACCTAATACGTGTCTATTACTCGAGTGATATATAAGCCGTTTCACGGTTACAACTTAAATCAGTGTCTAAATTCGCTTAAATTAAACTACATGTGTGGGAAGGTGAACCCCAAGAAGTACCTAATCAGGTCTAAATACACTTAAATCGATACGACATGCAATACATTAAAATCCTTAGGATATATTAGTAATAAAGTCCTAAATATGGAAATTCTTATGGAACACTTGATCAACGCATATAACCACAAATAACACAGAGTAGTGCGGCATACAGCTGTTTCGAGGATACGTTGGATCCTCTTCGTTAGTGCAAGAGAACCAACAAACCCGAAATCTAAAAGAGGAATGGCAAAACGAATCGTTTCGGAGCACCTGCGCTAAAAGCACTTATCCCCACATCGAATGTATAGAAAATGTCGAATTTTGTAGAGTTTCAATAATTGTAGATTCACTTTCGCACTCCAATGTTGGGTGCTGGTTGCAGATCTTTTGATAATATCAGGACAGTCCATCTTATCTAGGATTGTCTGACTGCTAGAAGAGGTAAGAAAGGGGGAGGGACGAAGGGAAAGCTCAGACTAAGATAAGATATACCATGAGTTAAGTTAAAAACTAAAATATGAGTTAAGTTACAATATTTAATATAAGAAGAAAGGCGTAAGGGACGAAATATAGAGGATTATATACCCAAGACCTGGATTAAGATAGAGCCAATTAGAAAGCAGCATGAAGCCCAGCACAGCCAATCCGAAACAAGAAGCAACACACAAGATGGCGTTGGGATCCTCGAAACAGCTATATGCTGCATTATTTTGTTGTTATTTGTGCTTATATACGTTGATCAAGTTTTCCTTATTCTTCGCACAAAATGCATATTACTTATAGGAATTATTATTTGATTGAAGAGATTTTTTTAAACAATACTTATAGTAAGAAATCTCTGTGCATTTAAAAAATCTAAAGTATAGCTCTAAAATTTTTTATTTTGCTAATCACAAAATTAAATCCACTTCGCCATCCGCATTTTCTTTCTCCAAAATTTCGCATCGCAGATGATATAAAACTATATTCTTGCAATATTACAAATTTTAAATTTCAATATTTATTAATTTTTCTTTAATTTTATTTTGTGTGTTCTTTAATTGTTTACATATTTAGTTGGTATTAGAAGGATTTTTGTAAATATTATAAAATCTATTATATGCGTCAATGCAACTAGCTACGCCAGCTTAACCAGGCTGGGAATTCAGCTGAGGTATCTTGAAGAATTTGTCTTCACCCTTGAATAGGCATTTAAAGCTATGCAACACTCAGTGAGAACAAAACATATATTTCGGTATACGAGAACAGAGCAATATGTGGACCTTAATCGATGCCGCTCCTATCCCTGCCATGACAAATGATTGCATGACCTGTCACAATCACTCACTACTCTGTGACATTTGGATTCTGGAAAACGTTCAGTCTTAGTGATGTGAGACAACCTGCACTGCGTTTAGTGATTATTTAAATAAGCCGAGATGGGTGAAAGCGGCAGACTGGGTGAGCATGAATATCAATAGGAGAGAAGTGGTTCATTGAATAAAGAAACAATGACAAAGGACTTCCTCGAGCCATGAATAAGAAATACAATGATAAAGGTTGCATTTATTTTTAATATGTAAGAGAGAACGTTAAAAAATCGGCGGTTGTTTCAGTATGATGGAGCGGAAATGGTTTTGTATAATAACATCTTACTTAATAAAGGAATACATCTGTCTGTGTATGTGTCTGTCGGTTCAGTCTGTAATGGGAAATTTAATCGTCTTACGATCATGAAATTTAGTACACATGTACTTCAGAATTCAAATAGTGCACATCGGCGTTACTTTTTTTTAAATTTCGAATTGGTTTGTTATTTATTTTAAAGGTTTGATTTGCCTTTGTGACCGCAAAAAGCTCAATAAAACGCAGAAAATGTAGCTCGGGCGAAAAATGTAGCTTGAATTCTACTTGAACAGTGACAAGATCATGGACAAGCGTCTCAGTTGCGAAACAGAGAATTCCAGACAGATGGTGCTTTATATTTATTAGGGTGCATGTGGATTTCACATAAGGGGATTCTACATACATGTGGATTTCACATAAATACATGGTCGATTGTGCAACTATTTTTGCGGAGAGTGTGTGCGATTTGATTCGTACAATTTTCGGTTCGAAACCATTTTAAATTGTGTTAAAATGTCTTGTTTATGCATCGGGTGCTTATTTAATTATTTATACGTAAGACACGCTTAATTAGAACCCGGAAAAATCCGTGTAATCCGTTCTATTTTTGTAAAATATCTTCAGTAAAGTTCAATAAGTTTTCTCATTTGTTCCATTTACAGATTATCAAAGAGCTACAAATTACTCGCTGACTGTATCTAGCTATACTCGCTAACTGTACTTTTAGTTTTGAACCGATTTCATTTTGATACTACGACAATGGGCTTATCAAATTATTTTTTAAATCAGAATATTTATTAACATATCAAATTATTTTACTAACTTGCTTGGCGATACATACGTTAAACTTATACATTATATCTGACAAGATTTTAGACTCAATATAATCTATGAACTTCCCGGCTGCACATAAATACGTATTTGAATACATGTATTTCGTCTATTCTGCTCAAACCTCATCAATCAATAAACATCTTTAGAATTCCCAAGTTCATTTAACTTAATATAATTTTTTAAACAGAACAAAATATATTGCGCTTGTGCACCAATACTTCAAAGAGAAAGTAAACATATCGAGCTGCAACACTGGTGGCATTTTAAATATTAAAGCTTCAAACCCATTGGAAAAACTGGATTAAAATATTAAAAAAAAGAAATTAAAACCACTATTCTTTGAAAACCAAGAGATCCAACCAAAATGCAATTATACACACTTATGCGTCTTCCATAGAGCTTCAAATTCTTGCATATTGTTCATAGTGAGAGCTTTTAGTTTTGAGAAACATCAAATTACAAACATAAAATACGCAAAGTTTCAAACTTCTTCAAATTGACATGAAGATTAATCCAAAACTATAAGATATTAAAATAAGAAAAACCAATCATGCATAAAGCATTGATTATGAAACACTTTCCAACTTCAATGCAATTTTATTTAAACATCCCTAAAATGCGATACATTCCTCGGTAATATTTTTAAAATTATCGCAATACTACATTAATTTATTATATTTGAAAACTTAAAACTTCAACGAAAAAAATGAAGTTCATTCAAATAACGGCATTGAAATATAAAATGTCTGGTTTAAACATCTCTAAAATGCGATGCATTACTCGGTAATATTTTTAAAATTATCATAATACTACAATAATTTATTATATTTGAAAATTTCATCGAAAACAAATGAAATTTATTCAAATCACGTCAACGGAATATAACACTGCTGGCTCTCTCTATAAAAGCAGCATTTCATAATTTATTTTATCATGGAGGTACAAGTAATTAAACTCTATGCTTAAAATTTCATAGAGAAAATCGTCTGCTTCTCTGTTGAAGGCCCAGACCACACGACCAATCCTAAGGCTTACGGTAACTAACTGTGTGGCCAGATCTGCTTCTCTGTGTAAAATCAATGAATATTTCATTCATATCAGCTATATTGCAAACTCCGTGAGCTAAATAATTTTGCGTTAAAGAATTGCAGCAATTCTTATACAACTCATTCTACATCTTTTGGTATTTCCATTTTCCATAAGTGGAGCTTCGTTGTAGAAATAATCAAAGTTGGATGATCATTTAAACTTAAATATATTGTAATTGGTCTGTTTCAGTATGTAGATGGATATAATTTAAGCAAAAATAAAGCGGTGTTAGGACGGATACCACACTAAATAAGAATTAAAAAAAATTTTAAAAATCACGATTTTGACACAAGATGGATATCATATTTTATTTGAAAGTGGGTCACATGATCTCTTTATATAATGGTCAAGTGATATAAAAGGTGTAATTATTATTTTAATTTTTATTTAAAAAACTACTCAGTATATTTTGCTACAATTTTTTTTTATATATTTTATGGGATAATTTGAATATATCCTAAAATTTTCGAAGCAATTTGTGAATTTTAAATCCGCTTAATAAATGTTTGAAAAATTAGGTCTATAGGGTTCAATGTATTTTATGTCTTCAACCCGGGTTCAATTCAAATCTAATTAGGTGATATTATTCATTTATATTCCCAAAGGTCACACAGACCGTCTGAACAACATACTAAAATTTTATTTTGATAAAGGCACTTTTACGGCGGTTATCGTGCTAACGGACAGACAGACAGACAGAATGAACAAAGTCATAAACACTTTTTAACTATGTTGTAAAGTGTTAAAAAATAAAAATTAAATAATAATAAAATAAATAAATAAGTAAATATATACGCTTCGATTTCCGTCACAGACACCTCAATCACAGTTGTTATTCACATCAAAATACGTAGATTCTTCCTATTTCATCTGCATTGAACCGTAAATTAGTTTTAGTTTTAGGACAATAATATTGTACAAGTCAAAATGTGAAATGGTGCAGAGAAGCAAAACTTTTGTTTCCGTTACAAAACAACGATAAATACAGGGTGGTCAGAATTAATTTTGTTAAATTAAACTTATTATACCGCGTGGTCAAAATTAAAACACCCCTACTCTGAGCTCTCTATACATCGAACTACTCAGTGTAAAGGCTCCAAAATTATTGAACCTACTATTCAAGACATGGGGAAAGGGATTACGCGAAAAAAAATTAGTTCCAGAAACACCGATAGGTGGAGCTGTACAACAGAAAATATGTTGAAATAACACAAAATAATGACAAAAAACAAACACATGCAATATGGAATTTTTCCTTTTTAATGTCTTTTGCTGATATGAAAAAAAAGAAGACAAAAAAGTGAAAAAACTTAAACTGTCATTGTAACTGCAATTTCGCACTGTAAGCACAAAAATTTGCATAAACCCTTGGTTTGCAGCTACTATGTTCTGGGCATAAAAGGGGATAAAACTGGGAAATTTTCATTCTTATCAGCGCTGGCTGTCACACTGCTAGAACGCGCTTTGCTTGTGAAGCTGTTTTATGAAAAAAAGGACATGCTGCAGCTGCACTTCGAGAGTTTCGTCGACTTAAAAATTTGCGCAACGGACCATTACTTCCACAGGCTCTCAGGAGAATGATCGCTCGATTCGAGAAAACTGAACATCTTGGAGTTCAGCCGGTTCGCGGACTCAAATCGACTCGTTCAGGTGTCGTTGACGATGTTGCCACCGCTATTGTTGAACAATCAATGAATAATGTTATAGGCTGTAGTAGTGCACGTGGAGTGTCACGACACTTAAGTGTTACCTACAGCACAGTGCGGAAAGTAGTGAGAAACATAGTGCATTTTTTCCCGTACAAAATTAGTCACAATCACCACTTGCTGACCATCGACAAGGAGAAGCGACTTACCTTTGTATTGACATTTCTGGATAGAGTTGAAGTGGATGTATCGTGGCCATGGCAGATTCTATGGAGCGATGAAGCGCATTTCCATCTAAGTGGAACAGTCAACACCCATAACTGCCGCATTTGGGACACGGAAAACCCTCGTACCTTCCAAGAGATTCCACTTCACTCACCGAAAGTTACAGTCTGGTGTGGATTCACAGCCACATTCATTCTTGGACCTTTCTTTTTTCGAAGAGGCTACTCCCAATGGCCCTGTGACATGCACCGCGACGGCCAGGAGGTACAAAAACATGCTCGAAAATTTTGTTGTACCCCAACTGCAACAGCACCAATGTCTTGATTCAATTACCTTTATGTGCAAGATGGAGCGCTTCCACACATTGGACTCTGTGTACAGCAGTTTCTTCAGCCACATTTTACTAATGGTAGAGTAATTAGTCGTGCGTTTCCGGCGACCTGGCCATCTCGTTCTCCAGATCTTAATCCCTGTGATTTTTGGCTGTGGGGATACTTAAAAAGTCTTGTTTATCGAGGACGTCTGGTAACCATGACAGATTTGAAAGACAGTATTACTCTGCATGTGAGAAGCATCTCAATCGACCAATTACGATCCACAGTTGAACAAGCTTGTCCACAGACTGCAGATTTTACATCTTGAATAAGGGAGCCATATTGAGCAGCATTCCCTGCGTCGATAAGGTCCTTGTGATATGAATGTTTGATACGTTCGAGTAAAATGTGTTACAAATGTGTTTTTTGTGTCTTTTCAGCATATTTTCTGTTGTACAGCGCCACCTATCGGTGTTTCTGAAACCAATTTTTTTTCGCGTAATCCCTTTCCCCATGTCTTGAATAGTAGGTTCAATAATTTTGGAGCCTTTGCACTGAGTAGTTCGATGCATAGAGAACTCAGAGTAGGGGGTGTTTTAATTCTGACCACCCGGTATTATGGAGCTAATTGTAGCAGAAAATCGCATTTGCAGGGACAAAAGTATCCAAAATAGTAGAGAGCAAAATAAAGCCGCAAACAACATTGTAAAGTAACCCAATCGCCTACTTTTCCCTCAATATGGAAACATTGATTCCTTTTTGCTGCGGGCTAGTTCAGTGCAGCTTTCAGGATATATTTTATGATTTTGAATTAGATTCGGTACAAACGAAATCAATTTCTATATAGAATATAATTTTAAAACATTATCGGTATCTCTGAACGATAAGTCAAAATTAAGTCATTTTTTTTTCACAATCTCATACTCTTGGGAAATGGAAAAAGTGGTATCCGGTCCATTTTGGGTTTATACTTTTTGGGGTACCCAAATTACCTTCGAAAGAAAACACCTTTGAACCTTTTGGACTATAAATAAAATAAAGTGAAATTTAGAATAAAATGGCAAAATTATTGCCAATATTAAATCTACACAGAAAATGTATTTCAATTTCTATATTTTTCCCCTTTCGTGATCGCACCAGAGGAAATAATGATTAGAAATGAAACCATTTGATTAAAAAGATACGCCCATTTTTTCATATTTATTTCAAATAAACAATATTTCAATCCGATCATAATCAGAATACTAAAAATGGGAGCGGCTAAATGTGAACGTTGACATATATGTAATGGTTACATGCTCTGGCTATGCATAAATAAATATTGCATATAAATATTCTTTCAATAATGCTTATTTTCTATAATTGAACAGAATTATCATGATTTTTAATGTGTTTAGATTCTTACAGGAGGCAAATGCCCCAGTAACCCTTGCCTAAGCTCCTATATAAAAATGTACAAATTCTTCCTTTTCCAATATTAGAAGGGTGTTTAAAAAAAAGTGAATAAAGGACGTTTCTTTTTAAACTGTTGGTTGTAGTTACATAGTTTCAATTCCAAGTTTTTTAACATAGTAGGAAATTATTAATCAGTAAGTTCAATAATGTGCAATTTTTTTTGTAAATAATAAACTAATTAAATATTTATACAGCCCCCTCCCCCCCCCCCTCTAGCGAAAAAAGTTAAATTACAAAAAAAAAATCATAATTTAGTCAAGCTAAAAGAAATGTGCATCTCAAAAAGTTTCAACAAGTGTTAGTTCCTCTGTTGTTGACAGGTTTAAATACTAGTTAACAATAATAAAACACATATACCTTCTTTGAGAAAACATGTGTTCATTTTCCAATATATTATTTGACAACTCATACAAAAATTTCATAAGTTTCCTTGTCCCGATATTTCTCCGAAGTCAAAAATCAGAAATAAAAATATTTTTCATTCATTTTTGAGAACTTATTTTGATGAAAATTCATCAGGAACAAGACTCGGCGGTTGAGGAAATGTACAGGACAGCGGTAATAAAATGTTGGCTTCCGCAACCAATTTGTCTTTATTCAAGAAGTGGAGATGAAACAGAAAAGAAATGGTTTATCACGTTAATCATCAAGTCTTTTCGGGAGGCTCAAATTTTAAATAAACCCATTCGGTTACAGGAAGTCATGTGATGTTTTTTTAAGTGAGAGGTCGTATTAATATTGAGTTAAAATAATATTTCACTACAATTTTTGCCTACCAACAGGGCCTGATAAAAGCAGGGGTATGTGGGGCAGCAGCCCCTGTATCAGGGGGCCCCAAATAAAACGATTGCAACATCGAAAAATTAATGACTGCTTTATGAAGAAAATAAAATGTGCATCGCGATAGATTTCCCCAGCGAAAATATTTATATTTAGAATGCATAGCTATTACCGCACTAATTTATAATGTTGTTTTCTTGGCTATACAAATGTTGCCAGTAATCTAAATTCTATTAAGATATGTAAAAAATTCATTTTGTATCCTTTTTCATAGAATGCAATTATGTTTTTGAAAAAATATATTTGTTCAGTTAAGTGTTGAGAAGTTAAGGGGCCCCCAGAGGAATGCCTGCACCGGGCTTCAGTTAGGCTAAGTTGGGCCCTGCCTGTCAAAGACAGAGAATCTAACTAAACAGGGAAAGTCCATAAGCACCCCAATAATTTCAGAATGAAAAGTCGGGGGCGCGACAGCCCAGTGGTTAGCTCGCGGAAATTATACTCGGTCGGCCCGGGTTCGATTCCTGCCACTGTCAAAACTGCCGCCGTGTTCACGCGGAGTATGATCCCGTTAAACATATGGGTCCGTAAGTCCTTCCGAGAGGTTGTTGATAGGGGAAGGAGGGTAAGTCCCTTTCCAGGCCCCCCCCCCCCCCCCCACTGTGTTCAGGTTTAAATTGGGCGGCACTTCCCGGCCAACCAAACAGATATCTTATACCTTTCTGATAGGTCAGACGGTCTGGGTCGGAGAAGGAGAACTAAAAGTCGATTAGTATGCACGTTAAGTCTAATTATAGTAAAGTGACTATGCCCGATATAATTAAATGTATTACTGTGCCACCTAGCAGAAATATGACGAAGTAAAAAACAAGATTTCGGCAACAGAGCTAGAAAAAAACGTCATTTATAAGATTGCAGAGCAGTGTTTAATTAATAGTAATCGGTCGTAAATCGCTTACAAAAAGAATGTATTTAACACAATATGTGTATACGTGATTTGCTAACATATTCAAAAAGAATACAATAACAATGCTTACATGCACAGTAATCTGGTATAGAAGCTTATACTCTCCATCAGTGAATGTTCCCATTTAAAATTTCAAGAGAATATTACCGCATGCTTTGAGGAGAGAAGTATATTAGGTGTTGCCGTGTAATAATATTTAACAGAAGATGAGTAGCAGGTCCCTTCTGTCTACGTACTTTGTACATTCCTGATGCCGACTGTTGTTAAGTAGACAATGATCGATAACTTTACAATTAACACTTTTTATCAAGGCTCTGTATCCCGACAGGATGCTGAATGCAGTTAAACCTTGCTCTTCTTCTATCTGACTTTGTTGCCGAGTTTCGGGCCCTAATTTTTTCATTTCTGGCTAAGGGCGCTGCATTTACTTTTATTCAATGTGGTAATGTCACTTTATTAGACATCACGTATATACTTAGGAAAATATCATTTGGAAATTTATTAGGGTGCTTAAGGAACCAGGTTATTAGGACCTACGAACCCCTGTTTAAGTATATGATTGAAAGTGACGACCGACATGACATTTTAAATTCCGTGCTGAAATGTAGATAGTTCTAAAAAATGATGGGGATATATGTTCTACACCTCACCGTTGGCAAAACTTTAACACGTCGAATGCATCTTTCGTCTGAGATATAAGTGGGGGTCTATTTACACGTGTTACTTCTATGAATTTACTGACGTTTTGTATATTGATAATAACACAGAGATAGGACAAAATGGTTAAATAGTTCAATTTGGAACATTACTATAATAAATTGGAACGATACTATTAAAGTATTTCCAATTAAAACACATTTCTCTCCAAATAAAACATATTAATTTTTTGCGAAATTCCGAGCTAATTATCTCTTTTTATTAGACTAAAATCATAAAAATTCCATAACTCCTACATTCTCAAGACGCATCAATGAATACTAAAATTTAAAAAGAAATAACTTGTCCATTTCATTTTTTCAGAATTTCTGGTATGAAATATCATCAAGGGCTCGACTTTAATAGAGGAAGAACAGAGGACTGTTGAAATAAAATCTTTGTTTCCGCAAGCAATATATCTTCCCATTCAAGCAGTCGAAATATAACAGAAAGGAAATGAATCGTTACATCCTCCTAAAAACCCTGGCGGGAGATTTAACTTTGAAATAAACATTTCTTCTATAGCGAGTCACGCGGCAGTTTTCACTGAGGGACTGTACAAATATTGCAAATTTTCGTTCTACAGGTCAACACTTGTTCATACTAGGACATCCTGCTATTGTTTGATGCATGGTTGTGAAATTGTATTGTTTGTTAGATGGAATTTAAGAGAAAAATGTTCATTTTTTTTTACTGGGACTTTTCAAACATTATTGACGAATGGCAGCGTGTTTTAAAGCAATTCTATGTAAGCCAAAGTAATTGAGAGTTTCTAATTGATTTCGAGTTGAAGATAAACCTGGAAATTAGTAATATTTGTCACAGTGCAAGTACATAAAAGGGCATGGAGTGCCACTGGATCTGCTGCATAAGCTATTGAAATAAAAGCAGTGAGAAATGAACAAGATAGACTTCGTCAGGCAAAAAAAGTACTGGAAATAGTTTCAACCGTAGAAGAAATGCAGAACTTAAAGTCAATAAAATTGTTATTTTTTGAAAATCATGCACACGTCAAAAGTGAAATTGCAACACCATAAAAATATACACTTAGCCATATGCAAATTACGGTACCTGTAGAAGAGAGAGAGAGTCAAATGCAAATGGTTAAACTAACAAACAAAGATATGCAGAAGAATCCTGTTTATTCAGTAAAGAATGTGGTCCCCGTGGGCAGATAAATAGACCGCTAAACGGCGAGGCATACTTTCGATGAGGCTATTAATGGTTACCTGAGGTAATCCTAGCCAAGCTGCGTCCAATGCGATAGGCAGTTTGTCTACGGTATGAACCGGTGGTCCCGGGTACACCTGACGTCAGATAAGGGCCCACCCGTGTTCAATGGCAAAGAGATCCGACGCGACTATCAGTCAGGAAAGAATGGGAATTCCGTTCAGGTTGTTGAGAGTTAACCGCGCGGTGTGTAATGTGGTATTGTCTTGCTGGAACACCGTGCCGGGAACGGCCTGCGCCAGTGACCGAAATACAGACATCACAACTTTTGTTAAGTACTGGTTCGCTATCAGCTTGCATGTAATATGCATCAGAGCTATCCGCTAGTCGAACATGAAACCGCCTCAAACCATAATGCCCGGAAGTTCATAGGCCCAGGTCTAGCGGATATATCAATAAAAGTTACTCCATAGAAATAGCATTATGCAGACGATTTTTTTCCGAAACTAATATGGTACTGCTTAAGTTTACGGCAAACCTAACTAGAATAATACACTGTGGAATCTACGGGGGCTTTTTTACACAGTTTTACTTCATCATACTCTTATTTGGTAAAATTATGTCCTTAGAACTGATAGATTAATCTATCTAACGCAAAATTTAGCTAGGGTATTTAAAAAAAACAATATGAAGGAATATACGGATACAAAATATGATAGGCATAGAAGAGAAGTGACTTTGTCAGAAATCATTTTATTACCCATCTTGGTCCTAAATTTACTGCCAGCACTAGAGAAAAGTACTAATGAGAAAAATAATTACTAGAAATGTACCAGTATAAACATATATTAATTCTATAGAATGCCGTATTTTGCCGTAAATTAGCAAAATATATAAAGAAATGTAAAGTGAAATTATTTTTTAAATCGTCTGCAATATTTTTATCTTAAAAAGAATTAAAAACTATTCCTCTAAAAATGAGTTTTTAAATCTGGGATTTGGTTGCTGTAAAACAAGATTCGACAAATAATGTCAAACAAAATAAAGTTTAGAATAGCCATTGATTTTGAAAATAATAAAGACCGTTTTATTGAAATATGGTTAGAAAATGAAATGCATTTTTAGAAACTGGTTGTATTAAATCAAATCCATCGGAATTACGCAAAATGTTTAGCTTTTAACTATTTATAAAATGTTAATCACATTGGACTATATTCCATATTGGAGGCTTACAATTTTCTTATCTGTTTTTTTTGTTGTTATCAAGTTAGGTTTACCGCATATATAGTAACAGAATTAAACTAAATGCGTTTACGCAGCAGATGATTTTCATCCAATTTATCCAATTTCAATAATATAGAGATTAATATAAAGATAAATTTTATAAACAAATGATACTGTATTTTTAATAGATATTGTTATATAAGTTGCACCATGAAATATAATATTGTGCAAATATTTTGTAAAAATGTTTTTTAAATTCATATATTTCCGAATGTGTTTAAATCATCGTTGCAATATGGTAAAATATGGTAATGGAAAACATGTATCGGTTTAGAGGATTTTAGCACTCTTAATTACGAGGAAAGTTGATATCTGCAATGATATTAAGAAAACTTGCTATATGCCACATCTTTACAAACACTATAAAGTGAGTTTTCTTATAACCAATGCAGGCATTGGCAATTCCATAATGAAGAATTTCTAAACAGCTCTTATCTGGTACAATAATTAGAAACTATATAACTTGTTGCATGTATTTGTCTTCCCAGATTGTATAGAATCACACCGGTAACGTAGAAGGCTGAATCGCTGCACAAACCACGGGTTATAGACCCCGAGATAAAATAATTTTTATTTCATTTTAGAGAGGGGGGCTACGGGTTGAAAAAATAGGGTTTTCTGAAAAACCAATCTGGGCCCTCCCTCCCTCAATTGACCTAGAAGACTGAATCATTGCACACTGATAGTATTAACAATTAACCACGGGAGGAAATCTATACCTGTGCCGACATTTCTATCCCCCCCCACACACACACTAGCATGGGTAAAAAAAAGGAAAGGTTCAAAATGCCTTTTTAAGCCCTCCCAATCGTTGACCTATTTATAGACGAGCGAAGCGAAATCCTTTATTTCTAACTAGACGCCTTCGGCGACCAGCCTGTTTGATACCCTTGAAGATTCTCACCGTGGCAAACTCGCTAGCACCATAACCCTGTGGAGTTAACAAAGTTTGTTTTAGTTTAATGGCGTTAAAACTAATAATGAAATTTTAAGATGAAAAAAAAAATGCTCTATGGGAGTTCTTGAAAATTGATTTGTAAAGTGAATTTATTCTAATGCTTGTGAACTGTGAGATTCGGAGAATTTCTGTACCTGTAACCCTAGGAAAGGAATCCCTTTGATCCCTTTGACTCACAGCCGGGATCAGCTGTTCCTATGTTTTTTTTAGAGGTATGCTCCTCTATGTTTTGTTTTACATAAATGAAATTGTATCCGTTTGTCTGCATTTTTAGTATTGCATCGCAAATGACATGAATGTATTTTTGAGACTAATGATGTTGAATGTGAATTTAGTATTTAAGAAATAACGATGTTGCTTTAATGATGCTGCTCAGGGAAAAAGTTTTTTTTTAAGATTGTCCCCACCACCACGCGATGCATAAATGCACCGCTACAATCTCCATAACTTTCTTTTTATTTATATTTCTTCAGTGTTTCAAGTTTTTTCATTGTGGTCACAACCACCACCCGATGTAAACAATACATCGCCACAATTCAATCCAGCATAATGAGCCAAAAACCTTATTAAAAGCAAATACTAATTCGGTTATTAATTGTCCCTCGGCCAAAAACCGTACAAAAAGCAAACACTTATTCAGTTTTTAAATGTCCCCAGGCCAAAACCCGTTTAAAGCAATCACTGATGACATTTGCAAATATAATTTAATACCCATGCGAATATTCTCATCAGGATATTCGCATAGGTATCAAGAGCATGGGCCAGATATGTCAGCCAGATACCACCAAACACTAATTCGGATTTAAATTGTCTCTAAGCCAAAAACCGTCACCATGGCAACATCGTGCGTCTGCGCGCGCATGTGGGTGAAAATCGAATTTCTTTCGACTTTTTCGAGAAATTGAAAATCATGACTTCATTAAAATCCGTATCGTGCGGCGATTTTTTATTATTTCTTGACCAGATTGGACATGTAAGAATGCCTGATCTTTGAGCTTTCTAAAAATATAAATTATTAGTCGAAATTATCGGTATTTTTCCCGACGCGAGGATTTAAAAGCGAAAGTTCATTTTTTGAGCCGAAAGTGACTTTTGTTTTAAAATCTTTAAAAAATATTAGAATTTGGCCCTGGGATTTGAAATTGATATATTTTTACTCGCAATTGTCTGCTCTTTCCGGTCGTGTGATTTGTTTTTCTACGACGTCTGGGTGGTGGAGAAAAAAGGGGAAAAAACGATCGAAATCGTATAAAACATTAAATAACAAAAAAATAAATCAAATTTTAAAAATCGGTTTTCACGTGTCACCTCCCCCCCTCCGGGTCTCCAATTGCCAAATTTCGTAGCTCTGCGACGTGCGGTCTCTGAGCCTATAGTGTATAAGACACACACACACAGACATTGTCTTTTATTATATAAACGAAGCGAACTCAACATTTGCCTGAATTTTGTTATCCCTCTTACTCGAAAACTGCAATGAGAAGGAAGATGAAATTTTGCTAAAATACTTGAAATTACGCGCATATTTGCAAAATCTTAATTTCAACTTTTAAAGCGAACTGTAACAAGACGAAACTCCAATTTTTAAACCGTGCATGCCCATTACGCTTCATTCAGATAACAAGTAAACAACACTTAAACAGCTAACTAAAGCATGTGAACTTACATGCATTGTGATTTAAAAATGTTCCTGTATATTAAATATATTTTTTGCGATTTAATTTAAATGTGTTACTTTGATCTGATTGTTTTCCTATATTCTAATTTGCTTAATTTAATATTTAAATTCTAAAAACTTTTAGGCTCTTTTGTATTAAAATTCTCAAATATGGAAATTATATTTTTATACTTCTAATTTTATAATTATTTGTTACATTGAGTTTTAATTTGAAATCTATCACCATTCGCATACTTCATATACGTGAATTCATTCAGAGTTCGGCTTTTCGCTGGTACACTAATTTTTTGCGCATTTATAGTATTGTCAACAGAACAGAAAAGAGTTAGATTTTTTATTTATCCCAGAGGAGGGGAAAGTAGGGGAGGGGTGTTGACACGTTTTTCCAAACCGTCTAGACTCCCCGCCCTCTCCCAATGAACTACAAAAAAAAAACTTTGTAAATGTGATGTAGTATAGAACATGGAAGCAGAATCTAACTGGACCAATTTTCGATAAGGATGGCTCCTTTTGCTATATATGGTTGTCATACATGGTTTGCCATACATACTTTTGCTACTTTGTGCCATACATGTTTAATTAAAATAAAATGGAGAGAAAAGATATCGTCTGCATAATGATATCTCTATGAAAGGTTTAATTATGGATGTAGCGAACGCTCATAATGCAATATTAAATGCCTTGAGCTGGAAATGTCTTTAGCTCAACACTATGATATTAGCCTACCACTCGCTGACCCAGGGATAAAAACCCCGGCACTGACAACTTGGTGCGTTCACATTCTTGCTACATTGGATTTTATAAATATCTTGACAACCCCTGTCGATATAAACTCGAAACATGGACTAAATTTTAAAAGTGGCTATTTCAAGGCAACCCACAAATTCGGTGCGGCTGTTCTCCCGCGATGCTAAGACAAACACATAAACACACAGATACATATTGACACATTTTCAATGTTATATATATAGATTAAAATGTAAACTACCACTTGACTTCATAAAACGTATTTCTTATAAAAATTAAATATTTTCTCAGTTTTTATAGAACTTGTATGTGAGCCTGGCAAACACAGGAAAACTATAATTCTTACAAAAATTAATTGTATCATTTTTGTTGATTTATTACTTTCCTTATATACAATAATGTATAAGGAAAGTATTGTGACGGGGTCGAAAATTCGAATTCGTGTTTTCGACGGGAGAGCACGTTTCAAGCATCCCTGATCACGAATCGAGCATTTTTGAAGTGATATCTCTGCGTGTGTGTGTGTATGTCAGTGAGTCTGTAGAGACGATAACTGACAACGAATGGACCGATTCGAACGAAATTTGGTACAAAAATTACAATCCATAAACACTGGAAGTTTATTGCTTTTATACGCAATCGAATGTTCAGAACCTCCCTAAATTTTCGAGTGAAATTTTGAAAAAATCGTCAAAAAATCAAAACCTCTAATAAGTTCCCCAAATAGACCGTTTTTATGAAATTCTTCATTAGAAAACGATTGACATAAATTTTAGAACGCTAACATGAACCGTTCTCAAGATATTGCACATTTTTAAAAAAAAAATTATCAAAAAGTCATATAAAATAAAAAAAAAATATTTCCTATTGAGAAACATGTTCGCTTTTCATATGTAATACTATGCGATAAATGTGGTGACATCATTCTCGTGGATCTAGCTCGTTCCATTCATGAAAAAATATACTTTGAGTAATACTTTTCTATTTGAACGCCAATACTCATTTATCTGCTGCACGAATAACTTTTTTATCCGTCCATAATGCTTGGTGAGCTTTTGGCGACGAATTTGGTGGAATGTCGCTAACTTGGCGACTTTTTTAAATGTTACTAAATTAACGAAAAACCCGCCAAATTGATAAAAATGACGCTGAATCAATGAAAATGACGACTCATTGACGAAAATTCAATATCTTGGAAAGAATATAAATATCTACTATAAAAATAATCTATTTTTTTTACTGTAAAAGTAGTAAATTCATTGCATTATATGAGGAAAGTCATGTGCTGCCCACATCAGATTTTTTTGTTTAACAATGTATGGCGCTTAGTATAATCGTCATAGTGGAATATTAACTCAGCTATGTTCTTTCTAATGCAGTGTTGCCAGCCCTTGGATAAACTTTATGGCTAGAATCATAACAGAAAAATAGATATTTTTCATGGATAGCCGTTACAAATAATTGAAAAAAATTCCCTTTTTATGGTTCAATTTAGTCAGTTTTGGTTGATAAACGTCAAAAAAAGCCAAAATCTAGTCATAAAATGGCTAAATTTTTAACAATTGTCACTTGGCCTGGTACGTCACCTCCGAAAGCAGAGGCCGGAGCACTAATTTTTGACGTCTTGGCTTGTAGGCCCACTGCGAGTAGGTCTTCCAGATCGCGATCGAAGCTTTTGCTATTTGTTTCCCTTTTAATTCTCTGTTCGATGTAAAGGAATCATAATTTATCAGTAAATCAAATAATATTCATGAAATTTGGAAGTATTTTCGATAATGTTCATTAAAATGGGTGATTTAAAATCTTAATATTGCTGTACATTTCCTTAAAATAAAATATTTATAATGACTCATTCACTGTAGGAGCAAAGATAAAAGGATTCCATTCAGTTAGTGTTTTAATAAAAGTTTGAAAAAGAACCCTGTATATTTATTGCTTAATCAGGCATTTTATTTGAATAATTCTTCAGTACATTCAGCTAAAGTATGCGTGCTTACAGATAAAGTATGCAGAAACTAAAATGATTACTGAATACTATATCTTTAAATATCATAAGATAATCATTAAAAAGAAACTCAGAATTTAACTTTTAATATGCTTACGTGTTTATTTATTTTTATTTCATTTTATTTTATTCATTTTTTGTTGTTATAAATTGTAAAATGATTTAGAATTAAGATAAAATACTAGTTGAATGTCATTCATTAACCTATGCACTATAAATTGTAGAAGTTCAGGTTTTCTAATATAGCACATCTTATATTCCCTTTTTTACTACCAGACATTAACAAATTGTAAACAATTTTGCTTAATTATAGAGTTTGAAATACCTCAGGGGCTTTGAAAATTTAATAAAGCTGTATAATAAAACTTTTTGGTATTAATATTTCATTTACAATTCCATTGAAGTGAAAATGTAAGAAAGATTAAATTAGCTTTGTATTATTAAAATAACATTAACTATAATATAATTAAATATACAATGGTAACTTGAAATTGTAAGTTAGTTACTTTGCTTTTTTCCAAGTTATTTTAACAATTTTCAATAACATAATAACTCGCTACATAAAAAATAAAATGTGCCCAACCTAAACACAAATGACTTCCTAACCTATTCTTCTAAAATTTCAGCATGCCATAACAAATAATAAAAAATATACGTGCAATATATTAAGATACTATATCTTTTATATGCAATTACTTACTTATCAAACAGTTAAAATATGTTATTTGATGTGTGAAATATTCCATTTTACATTATTTTACTTTCATAACTTTAGTGTAGCATTTTTATTTCTACGATTTCTTACTATTGACAATATCTTAAAAAGAGAATGACATTTTTTTATCTATATAAATAAAATTGAAAATACATGTATCTGTCTGTGTGTTTATCTATCTCATCATCACGGTAGAACTGCTGCATCGAATTTCATGAACATTCTGTGGGTAGCTTTGAAATAGCCCTACTTAAAATTTAGTTCATGTTTCGAGTTTCTAGGACCAGGGATTGTCGAGATATGAATAAAAATCCCACAATTAAACCTTCCATAAAAATAGAATTATGCAGATGATATATTTTCCACAAATTTATTAAGAAAATTATATCATGATGCTTAGCAACGCAATTAAATCAAATGTGTTTATTAGGCAGACGATTATTAAATTTTTTAAGATTTAAATAATAAAGAAATCAATATAAAACAAAATTTTATAACCATTTTTATACAATTTTAGCGCTTTTATTTCAGTTTATATTGATCCAATTTCATATATATTTTATAATTTGTTTTCAAACGAGAATGTTTTATTCAGATCTGCTTGAAGATAATTTTGTATAGAAAACACAGAAAGGAGAATTAAATGAAATATTTTAATAGAATGTTTTGAGTAAGAATGTCATTTAGAATACTGCAGGAATTTGCACATATATTAAATCATGGGCAATGTCGGGTATATCTGCTATTAACAGTATACATAAAATTGTATGTTGTACATCTATCTGTCTGTTTATTATCTCAGCACGGTAGAGATCACCTATTTTCATTTCATTAGAATTATTATAAAATTTCAAAAATTGAGACTCTAAATATTAAAACTTCACATCAAATTCTGAATTTTAGGTTTCTTGTATTATATGGTCAGTATGAAGAACGGACATGCTGCTAGTCTATTATAAAATATTACACAACTAACAACATTATTAAAGTAATTTTAAAATATTTGCAGGAGACTGTATAATTTATGTATAATGACACATGTATAATAGCTGTATAATGACACAAGCTAACTTGATAAAATATACATTTTAAACATTGAATGATTTTAAATACTTTACAATTACTTAGCAAAGCTTAATTTTACAAGTACCTGGGCAGTTCTTAATTAATATGACAACAATAAAATTTTAAAACAAACTAAGAAAACTCTAAAAGGTTTGTTGACGTTATAATTAGCAACAAAACAATTTAGAATCCAGTTAGCGTTAATTGAATAGCAATAATTTGATTGCCATATATTTAAAATTCTATATAATTTTAAATGACATGATAATAAGCAAAAAATGGTAAGCACTTACTTCTAAATAGCATTTTTCGTTTTTCCCATTACGGTAATAAGGTAATTAGTAATCCAATGTTATAAGGTATGTAGTCGAAGGTATGCTGGTCAAAATGTTTATTAAATGATGAACTAACATATAAGACATTCAAAAATACGATAAAAAGACCGTTATGCATCCACACGCGCGAGCCCACGTACTGCACTGCACATACGATACTTCTTTGTGTGGGCTACTCTACTAGGGGAGAACTTTCCAGAAAAGTTGAGACGGAGGAATTCGAATTCGAAGGCCAGAATTGGGCCTACAGCTAATACGTCACGAGGTACAGGGGGGGAAAGTAGTTCGGCCTTTTCTACCGGGGGTGACGCCTGGTAACACTTTTTAACCACGCCCCCCCCCCCATTTGGTACACCCCCTTGGAAAGAAAACAAAATTCCTGCTCTGTTAGGATCTGCTTCGTGGTTAATACAATAAATGTGAAAATATTTAACCATCTAAGCCACTGAGGTCTTCGAAATTATCTAAATTTACTTTAAGAAAAAGCTTCTCTGACTCCCGGAGGTGGGTTGGAAATTCGGCTTTGTTAGGCTCTGTGCTATAGATAATACTATAAGTGTTCAAAGATTTAGCTTTCACCGTTGGCGTTTTTAGGCGTTGGAGAGCAGAATTTGGTTCCGTTAGGTTCAGTACCATCAATGATGCAACAATAGGGAGAAGATTAGTCAGCTTCCTAATTCATAGGGGTTTTTTTAGGATCTCTAAAAGCAAAAGCACGTTGGATTATTTAGATTGCACAAGAAAAAAGCTTGAAAATTATATAGAAGCTAATATTGTGTGCAAAAGTACTTTTTCACTTTTTCTTATTTAACGTTTTTTTTTTTTTATTGGTGAGGTTACTTTGTCTATCTTATCTTGAATAAGGAAAGATTGTCTGAAGTTAAACTAAACGAAATTATTGTATCTTTATTTTGATGTTCAATAATGAAAATGTCTATCCATTGGAATAGTAGAATTTATATAATATTTAATTTTATTAATATTTATATTAAAGTTATAAATTTACACAACCGTCCTTGGAACATGTATTGTTTATCACTGCCTGAAAAATCTAGAATCATTGAAACCAGCTGACATTTCGTCTAAGGATATATTTTACAAATATTGTAATGAACAGGTTGCAATCTTACATAATAAACGACAATATCTTATTGTGTCTGTGTGTCTGAATATGCAGTTTGTAGCCAGAAATCTAAGAGTCGTATGGCCATGAAATGTAGTGCACAGGTACATCAAGACCCGAAAAGGTGTACCTTGGGGTTCTTTTTTTTTAATTTCGAAATAATTTTTTAGTTACTTTATGTTTTAGCCCAATTTTGGGACAATTTTTTACAACAATTTCTTACGAAAAAATTCGAAAAATTATCTTTCAAACAAACTTTGAACGGAACACATAAGATTAATAGACGAATTTTCGCGAATTTAAATATATATATATATATACTTTTCGTGCGTTATAAGCCTCCCCGAGTTTTATATTACGATATAAAAAAATCTGATATGAGCGGCACATGACTTTTCCTGCAGACTCAAATTTATTTTTTCTTTATTTCTTTAATAATCCATTAAATTGAGTATAACTGCTCAAAATAACACTAAATTTGTGTTTTTAATTCAATTTTTGTTTTTATTTGTTAATTGGAAATTTTTCCAGCATAACAAAAATGCAAAAAATCTCAAATATCTCGAGAACGGATTAATCCTAGAGTAATAGAGTCGGTCTTATTCTTTCCATCGTCAAAAGTTTGTAAAACAAGAATTTAAAGAGAATATATTTGAGCATACGTAGTTTTTTATTTCAGATTTTGACGATTTTGCAGGCCATTTTGCAAAAGCAGGTTATTTCTTTCCGAATCGTACCAATATCTAATCAGCACCAGGGTGACCCAAAAGCGACTTATCTCCAAATTTTGTGAAATTCGGTACAATAGTTTTTCAGCTGGAATGGGTACAGGCAATTTTTTTGCCGGGCATTTCGCAAAAAGGCGTGTTCTTTTATCTCGAATCGTACCAAAAATAAATCAGCACCAGGGTCATACACAAGTGACTTACCCACCAAATTTTATAAAATTCCGTCGATTAGTTTTTGAGTTAGAGTGGATACATACATTGGACAGACAGACTCACAGATAGACAGACAGACAGGCAGACAGACATACACACAAACAGAAACATCAGGATAAAAAAAAATTTTTTCGTATTCTAAAGGTGACGAAATGCGTAGAACAGTCCAAAACTCGAATTGGGATTTTCAACTTGATTCCCCTGTACATTATCACGTATTGCACAATTCATATCACTTGTATTCCAAACTCCAAAGCTAAATAATTTTGCGGTAAAAAATTCAGCAATTCCTATGAAACTCTTATTACAATCGTTTGTTTTGTTTACATTTTGCATACGTTAAAATTAGGCTTCGTCGTAGATATAATAAAAGTTTAGTGATCATTTAAAATAAAAAATATTATAATTGTGTAAGCACAGAATTTAAAAACACAGATAATACTCGTATGCAAAAATAAAGCGGTTTTAAGACTCTTATGTTCCAGATGCCGATAGTTGCTAAATAGGCAATGATCTACAACTTTGCAATTAACATTTTTCTTCAAGGCTTAACCGTATCCCGAGACTCGGTTTTCTTCTATCTGACTTTGTTGCGGAGTTCCTACCCCTAATTTCTTCAATTCCCCGCAAAGGGCGCTGCGGTTACTTTTGTTCCATGGGGCACTATCACTTTATTAGACATCACGTGTTTACTTAGGGAAATATTATTTGAAAATTTATTAGATTTCTTAAGGAATTTCCAGGAACCCTATTTAAGAACGTGACTCAAACTGATAACGGGATAGCTTTTTAAAACCCGTGCTGAAATGTGGTTAGTTCTAAACAAGAAAGATCAATCATGCATAAAGCATTGATCATGAAACACTTTCCAACTGCAATGCAATTTTATTTAAACATCTCTTAAACGCGATGCATTCAGTGGTGATGTTTTAAAAATTACCACAATACTACAATAATGTATTATATTTGAAAACTTCATCGAAGACAAATAAATTTTATCAAAATAGCGTCATCGAAATATAAATCGTTTGGCTCTCTATATAATTCATAAACATTTTTCTATTCCTTTCTTTCAGTGGCGATATTTTTAAAATTATCACAACGCTACAATAATTTATTTTAATTAAAACCCTAAAACCATGGAGGTAAAAATACTTTCTAACTCCATGCTTAAAACTTCATCGAAAAAAGTCAATACTATATATAGTCTGCTTCTCTGTAAAATCAATGAATGTTTCATTCATATCACCTATATTGCAGACCAGAGCTAAATAATTTTGACTTAAAGAAATTCAGCAATTCTTATACAACTCACCTTACAGCTTAATGTCTTTACATTCTCCATACGTGAAAATTAGACTTCGGTGTAGAAATAATCAAAGTCTGATTATCAATTAAACTCAAAATTATTGTAATTGCGTTGGCGCAGTATATAGATTCACAGAAAAAAGTAAAAAATAAAGCGGTTTTAAAACGGACGTAACACTAAATACAAATTAAAACGAACTTTAAAAATCACGATTTTGACACAAGATGGATGCCATATTTTACGTTGAAGTGGGTCAAGTGATCTTTTCATATAATATGCGTGCAATTATTATTTTACTTTTTATTTTAAAAACTACCGAATATATTCTGCTGAATTTTTGATATATATTTTAAGGGATATATATTTTAAGGGATTTGAATATTTCCTAAAACTTTCGAAGCAATTTGAATTTGGGAATTTTAAATTAATTGAAAATATGTTTAAAAAATTAAGTCTCATGGGGTTCAATGCATTTAATTTTTTCAACCTGGGTTCAATCCAAAACTAATTGGGTGATATTATTCAATTACATCCCCATATGTCCCACAGACTGTCTCAAAAACGTACTAAAATTTCATTTTGATAAAGGTAATTTTTACGGCAGTTATCGTGCGAGCGGATGGACAGACAGACAAACAAACCGAATGAACAAAATCATAAATACTTTTCAACTATGTTGTAAAATGTTAAAAATGAAGGGGGGTTGTATGTTTTACTCCTCACCGTTGATTAAACTTCAGCACGTCGAATGTATGATTAGTCGGAGATATGAAAGGTTCCTTATTGGGGGATATATTGACATGTGTCACTTCAATGTGTCTATTGACGTTTTGTATACTCACAATAACACAGAGAAATGGCAGAATCGTTCAACTTGGAACATTACTATCAAAATATTTGACTATTAATTTTTTTTTCGAAAAATTAAATTTGAAATATTTTTAAATGGATCAACACGTGGTTATGTTTACCATTGAATTCAAACAGTGACGTCATATAAATAGACCTCATTCACGTAAATAACCGGGTATATCTAAAAGAAAAGAAAGTTTATCTCTCCTTTCCAATTAAAACACATTGATTTTTGCAAAATTCGGAGTTAATTTTCTCTTTTTATTAGACTAAAAGCATAAAAATTCCATAAATCCCACATTCTCAAGACATATCAGTGAAGGCTAAAATTTAAAATCAAATAACTTGTCCATTTCATTTTTTTCAGAATTTACTGCTATGAAAGAAATATTATCAAGGGCTCGGCTTTAATAGTGGAAAACAAGAGGACTGTTGAAATGAAATATTTGTTTCCGCAAACAATTTATCTTCCCTTTCAAGCAGTCGAAATATAACAGAAAGGAAATGAATCGTTACATTCTCCTAAAAACCCTGGCGGGAGATTTAACTTTGAAATAAATATTTCTTCTATACAGAGAGTCACGCGACAGTTTTCACTGAGGAACTGTACAAATATTGCAAATTCTTGCTCTACAAGTCTACGTTTGTTCATACTAAGCCATCCCGCTATTGTTTGATGAATGGTTATAAAATTATATTATTTATTACATGTAATTGGAGAGAAAAATGTTGATTATTTTTTACTGGAGCTTTTCAAACAATATTTTCGAAAGGCAACGTGTTTTAAAGCAATTCTATGTAAGCCAAATTGATTGGAAGTTTCAAACTGATTTCCAGTTGAATCTAACCTGGGAAATTAGTTATATTTGTCACAATGCTTGCAAATAAAAGGGCATGGAGTGCCACTGGATCTGCTGCAGAAGCTATTGAAATAAAAGCAGTGAGAAGTGAACCTGATAGACTTCGACAGGCCAAAGACAGTTTTGGAAATTCTTTCAACCGTAGAAGAAATGCAAAACTTATAGTCAATGAAATTGTTATTTTTTCAAAATCATATACTTGTCAAAAGTAAAATTGCAACACCGTTAAGGTATGCACTTAGCCATATGCAAATCACAGTACCAGTAGAAAAGAGAAAGTCAAATGCAAATGGTTAAAAGAACAAAGATATGCAGAAGAAACATGTTTATTCAGTAAAGAATGTGGCCCCATGGGCAGATATGCACACCACTAAACGGCAAGGCATACTTTCGATGGGGCTATTAATGGTTACCTGAGGTAATCCTAGTCAAGCAGCTACAATAGCGGTACGCAGTTTGTCTACGATATGTACCAGTGGTCCCCGGTGCACCTAACGTCCGAAAAGAGCCCACGTGTGTTCAATAGGAGAGAGATCCGACGCGGGGACCGGCCAGGAAAAAAAAGGGAATTACATTCAGGCTTTTGAGAGTTAACGGTGCGGTGTGTAATGTGGCATTGTCTTGCTGGAAAACCGTGCCGGAAACGGCCTGTGCCAGTGACCGAACCACAGGCATCACAACTTTTGTGACGTACTGGCCGGCTGTCATATTACCTGCAATGTGCATCAGAGATATCCGCTGATCGAACATGATATCACCTCAAACTATAATATCCAGTATGCGGCCGGTGTACGCTCGGTGATATGGACTGGCAGATGGCGTTCTCCGGGAAGCCTCCACACCGGCCTATATCTGTCATTCCTCCACAGGTAGAAGCGAGATCCATCCGTAAACAATACCCGATGCCATTCATTGGTCTATTTGCAATGGCGACGATAACACGCCAATCGTGCATCACTGTGTCGAGCGCTTAATGGTACCTCAGTGGCTGGCCGCCGTGCGCGCAGCTGTACTTCGTGTAACCTGTTGCAAATGGATTGGGTTTACGCATGTGAAACACTTGATAGTGTCAGACTCTTTTGAATGCCACTTGCCTTGTGAACGGTTCTCGAAGAGTTGTTTAGTGAATTTGTCGGTCTGTGCGCTCTGTCTTGCACCTATTCGATCCACCCCTTCTTCGGTTTGGTCTCTGGTGTTCCTGCATCCATCGTGTTACACATCGCTGAATGGTACTCACGTTGTGTTCTACACGAGTAGTGCAAGTAAAGACAAACCCACGTCACGCAACTCCAGGATACGGTCTCATTCTTCAGCCGTTAACTGCTAGTATACAGCTTTCTGACTTCTTTGATGCATCGCTTCTTCATTTTTCCGAAAGCTGGGCTGTTGCATCGTCGCTGATAGCATTAGAGGAACGAGCCTTCTGCTGGTCTTTATCACCCGAAACTGGATGTCTCATGACCCGATACGTACGAAAACTTAATCATCTGCATATGACTCTCTGCACTACCGGTACTGTAATTTGCATATGGCTAAGTTCATTCCTTCATGGAGTTACAATTTCACTTTTGACGAGTGTGTTATCAAAAATTTCATAGATGGCTAGAGCGCATATGATCTGCACGTGTACAGCAAGTACGTGTATATTTTCTTTTATATCACGATTTGGAACAACGCTTATGTAATTAAATAAGATAGGCAGCAACGTTGCACCCAATTGTATGCACTTTTGAAAGTGTGTGTGTAATTTCGGTCTAATAATTTTTATTCGTACGTATAGGGGGGAAATTATCCTCCGTTGGATAAATTTCATTTTTTTTTATTGATGACTAGCCGAATATCCTTCGAAAATCAACGGTAATAAGCAATAAGTAATTCCTGAATAATGTATATTTTTCAATAATTCGCGTTTGACATTTATTCAGCAAATCGAATATTTTGGTGTGCAGAACCCCCTAAAAATGAAAATATTGGAAAATTTAATTTGAGCATTTCTTCTTTCGAACTATCTACTTGTACACCATACAAAAGTCTATTTCATCCCGAAGCACCCCTAATTTATTATTTCTCCGTTCGATCGTTTTACTGTGAAGCACACCCATAAATGAACGTTTTTGAAAAACTCTGTTTGTCTTGGGTTTTTTATCAGTCGATTGCATCATATACCAAATAGCAAGCCTCTATCACATTTAAAAGGAAGTGTGCCTCATTCCGAAAATCGAACATATTAGTGTGCGGTACCCCTTAAAGTAGCAAATATTGGAAATCTGAAATTTCACATTTTCTTCCTTTCAAACTATGTACCCGTACACCAAATTTGAAGTCTCAATCCTATCGCGAAATATGTTCTTTCTATCACTTCACCTTTCGAACGTTTTTCTGTGTAGCACCCCGTTGAGGAACATTTTTGTCAAACCGTATTCATCTTTTTTTTTTTTTCAAATGGTTAGCCCATATACTAAATTTCAAGCCTCTACCACACTGTAAAGGAGACGTTTTCATTTGTTCGGCAAATCGAACATTTTAGTGTGCGGCACCCTCTAAAGTAGAAAATATTGGTAAACTGAAATTGTACACATTCTCCCTTCCAAACTATCTACCTTTACACCAAATTTGATATCTCTTCCAAATTTGATATACCATCCCGAAGTATGGTTTTTATCAATTCACTTTTCGAACATTTTTCTCTGGAGCACCCCTTTAAACGAACATTTTTTAAAAACTATATTCGTCTTGTGTATTTCCGTCAAATGATTAGCCCATATACCAAATTCCAAGCCTCTATCAAATTTTAAAGGAGTATTTTCTCATTTATTTGGTGAATCGAATCATTTGGTGTGCTGCACCCTCTTAAATAGAAAATATTGAAAATATGAAATTGCGCACTTTCTTCATTTCGAACGATTTACCCATACACCAAATTTGAAGTTTCTATCTTATCGCAAAGCGTGCTTTCCTATCAATTCACTTTTCGAACGTTTTGGTGTGGAGCACACCCTCTAGAGAACGTTTTCTGAAAATTCGATTTTTCCTGGGGGTTTTATCGAACAACCGAGCCGTGTACCGAATTGCAAGTCTCTATCTATTCGGAAAGTGCCTAAAAATAGCGTTGCAGACGGACAGACAGACGGACACTTGGCAATTAGTATGTACTAGGCGAGTGCCAGTTGAACATCCACGGTCTCGCAGTAAGCAACCCCAGAATAATGTAAATTTTTTAATAATTCGCGTCACACATTTATTCGACAAATCGAATATTTTGATGCGCATGCCCTGAAGAAGAAAATATTAGGAAAACTTAATTTCCGCATTTCTTCCTTTCGAATGATCTATCCGTACACCACATTAAAATCTATTTCATCCCGAGGCACCCCTATTTTATTATTTCTCCTTTCGAACATTTTTCTGCGAAGCACACCCATAAATGCACATTTTTCAAAAACCCTGTTTGTCTTGGGATTTTTATCAGATGATTGGCCCATATACCAAATAGCAAGCCTCTATCATATTTAAAAGGGAGCGTGCCTCATGTATTCGGAAAATCGAACATATTAGTGTGCGACACCCCTTTAAGTAGAAAATATTGGAAATCTGAAATGTCACACTTTCTTTCTTTCAAACTATCTACCAGTATACCAAATTTGAAGTCTATCCTATCGAGAAATATGTTTTTTCTATCACTTTACCTTTCGAACGTTTTTCTGTGTAACACCTCGCTAATGAACATTTTTGTCAAACCGTATTCATCGTTGGTTTTCTTTTCAAATGGTTAGCACATTACTAAATTTTCAGCCTCAATCACATTGTAAAGAAGTCGTTTTTCATTTGTTCGGCAAATCAAACATTTTAGTGAGCGGCACTCCCTACAATAGCAAATGTTGGAAAACTGGAAATGCACCCAATCTTCCTTTCCAACCTTTTACCCGTACACTAAATTTGAAGTCTCTCTATCATAGCGAAGCATGCTTTTCTAGAATCAAAAAATGCAATGTCAATGAAATTTACTTTATATACATATATTTATTATTCAAATCGGAAAAGATTTAATAAAAATCGTATATCGCATAACACATTGAATTTACGTCCATTGCTAAATGACATGATATCATTTGCTTCAAATAAATTAAGGGAAATCATATCGTCTGAATAATGCTATCTCCATAGAAGGATTGGCGACATTTACGTCAATTTAGCGATAATTTAAAAAATCTCCAAATTTATCGCCAAGTGGGACTATAAAACTGATAGTTCCATTTTGCGACAAATTGACGAAACATCATCACAATACTATCCACTAACAAAACACAATCAATTTCATTTATTAAGCGCAATTTTATCAATTTCATGATATTTTTATAGATTTACAAACATTTTTTTCAATTTGGGGAAATTTTAAAAATTCGCTAAATGTGTTACTAAGTAGAATGGATGGATTGACCAACAAATGCTATCGAAACATCATTTCAGTACTCTCTTCTAAAAAACGCGTTTAATTCCATTCATTTGCGGCGTTTTTATCAATTTGGAGACATTTCTGTCAATTTGGCAATGTTTAAGAAAAGATGCCAAGTTAGCGATATTCCGCCAAATCCTTAGCTCTGAATTTGCAGATCTGAAGAATAAAACATCCGGATCCCGTTTGTATATACTAAATGCAAACACTAAAATTGTATTAGAAGATATACCCGTTCTACTCTAATTATGTTTCAACAATCGGCTAAATGGGTTTATTGGCTAAACGCAATATATGAGTTTATTGACTAAACACAGTTTATAAGTTTGAAAACTCTTTGCCGAAATAAATGAAAGTGATGTATTCAGTCCGTAATTAATATAATTAAAAGAAAAATCAAACCTTCATTTATAATATATATATTTATATAAATTTATTTATTATTCAAATTGAAAACATAATAATAAAAATTAACAAACACATTTGATTTAATTGCGTTGCTGAGCAAAATGATATAACCGTTCTGCTACTCTTTTTCTGTTCAAACAAACTGATAAATGAATTTATTGGTAAACACAATATATAAGTTTATTAGCTACACAATATAAAAGCTTAAAAATTCTTTGTCAAAATAAATGAAAGTGATGTACGCAGTCCGCAACTAATATAATTAAAAGAAAAATCGAGCCGTTCTTTTCTCTAAAATTTTATTTTTATATGCACTTATTTATTATTCAAATCGAAAAAAATAATAATTAAAATTAACAGAAAGATTTAATTTTATTGTGTTTCTGAGCAACATGATATAATCATTTTATGAGGAAGATAGAATCTTCGTCATAAAATGCATGAAATAACCATATTGATTTCTTTATAATTATCATTGTTGAGTAAATGCTTGTAAATAATAAAGCATGCAGATAGATTTTCCATTTAAATTCCTGTTTCAAACAATTCATGCTTTCAGATAGTGACTAATTTGGGCGAAAATCCTCCATCAAACTCAGAAAAAGTTTTAATTCACGTTGACCTTTTAAACAAACGATATTCATTCTTTCCGTTTGGATAAACCACGGAGTTAGAGAGTAAAACTCCTTGGAAAACGTTCCGTTTCTCATTAATATCTCGACTACCCCTGGTCTTAGAAACCCGAAACTTGGGCCAAATATATGGAGGGGGGGGGGCTATTTCAAGGCTACTCACAAAGTTCCATTAAATTCAATTTAGCCGTTCTCTCATGATGATGAGACAAACGAAACTTTCGTTTTTTACTAATATCTCGAGAACCACTGGTCGTAGAAACTCAAGTCATGGACTAAATTTTAAGGGGGGCTATTTCCAGGCTATCCACGAAATTTAATCAAATTCGGTTCAACCGTTCTCCCGTGATGATGGGACGGACAGTCAGACAGACAGATTTTCAATTTCGTTTATATAGATTTAAATATTTTAGAGTGTTATCATTCCAACGATGCATCACATTAGCTAATACGCAAACTACAACTTAAAATAAAAAAATCTGATGTGGGCAACACATGACTTTCCTTATATAATGTAATGAATTTACTACTTTTACAGTAAAAAAAAATAGGTTTTTTCTTATAGTAGATACTTATATTCTTTCCAAGATATTAAATTTTCGACTATGAGTTGTCATTTTCATTGATTCAGTGTCATTTTTTTCCATTTGGCGAGATTTTCGTTAATTTGGCAACATTTCAAAAAGTCGCCAAGTTGGCGACATTCCTCCAAAATCGTCGCCAAAATCTCGCCAAGCGTTATGGACGAAGAAATAAGTTATTCTTACAGCAGGCTACTATTAGCTATCAAATACAAAAATATTACTCAAAGTATCTTTTTTCATGAATGGAACGAGCTAGATCTAGAGAGAATGATGCCACCCAATTTATCACATGGTATTACATATGAAAAGTGAACATGTTTCTCAATAGGAAATATTTTTATTTTTATTTTATATGACATTTTGATATTTTTTTTCAAAAATATGCAATATCTCAAGAACGGTTCATGTTAGCGATCTAAAATTTATGTCAATCGTTTTCTAATGAAGAATTTCATAAAACATGTCTACCTGTGTAACTTTACTAGCGGTTTTGATTTTTGACGATTTTTTCAAAATTTCACTCGAAAATTTAGGGGAGTTCTGAACATTCGATTGCGTATAAAACAATCGACTTCCAGTGTTTACAGATTGTGATTTTTGTACCGAATTTCGTTCAAATCGGTCCATTCGTTCGTCAGTTATAGTCTCCACAGACTCACTGTCACACACACACACACACATACACACACACACAGAGACATCACTTCAAAAATGTTTGATTCGTGATCAGAGATGCTTGAAACGTGCTCTCCCGTCGAAAACTCGAATTCGAATTTTCGACCCAGTCACAATACTTTCCTTATACATTATGTATATAAGGAAAGTAATATATTTGTTTCTATATGCCACCCCCAGTGACTTTGGAATTAACGTGCTTTAATAAGACATGAATCTTTCTAGTTACATATATTAACTAAAACCAGTTAACTAATCCAACGCACCGGAGTCACTGAAGTGATGCACATCTAATGAATGGAGATTCTCATAGAATTTCACATTTACTAAAATTGTCATTAAATTTTAATTAGCTTGATAGAAAGACTCGAGATTTATTTATTTTAAAATAATTTCTGTAGAAATAGTTGTCATCAACATATATAATATTACAAAGGCTTTAAATGAATTTCGCCAAGGTTGTTTGATAGAGCTGTCCACATTTTTCGAAATCAAGTTGTAACATATCATCATTTGCAAGTTTGATTTTATGGAAATAGTCTTGAATAAGCCCCAATTTAGAGAGTCTCATTAAAAAGTGAAACACGTTTGAATAAGAATTGGTTTAATATCTGAGGACCAATATGTAGCAGGAGATAAAGGTGCCGCAGGGGAAATCCAATTAGTTTATTATTACATACTTTTGTAATACGTGTATTAAGACGTTTCCAAATACTCTTCCAAATCCGAAGGACAACACCGATAAATTAATTTATGTGTATAATTATTCTATTTGCTGCCGAAAGTTTTATAATGTGTTACTTTACTGACTGTTTGAATTTTTACACTGTGTAACTAATTCATTATTTTGATTTGTAACTGTAGCCCTACCTATTGTTTGGTCTAGGTCAGTTTTACAGTAAAACATTTTGATTGATAAATGAATTATTTATATTGTATTACTACGTCTTTCTACGTCTGTTTTGTATTACTACGTCTGTTTTGTATTACTACGTCTTTCAGAAAACAGCTATTACAAACTTTATTTTTTATATCTAATAATCTATTCACACAAAATACTAACTATCCATTATAGTTTAAAATTGTTCAATAGAAAATTGGCAATTTTACTTTACGATCATAATTACACCTGGTCGTGATACAACTTATCTCCCGATACTATTTTTCACACAGAAAGGACTTTGAGCTGATAAATTACCAAAACGAGTTTAGAAAAAAATTATGTTTCTTAAAATAAAACGCCAATTTGATAATTTTGCCGCTCTGTTCTTCACTAAAGAAGTTAATTAAAGAAAATATCACCCTACATGCTGTGACACCGTCAACAGGATGGGAGTAAACGAATAAATTTTTTACTCTAACATATTTCAAAGCATAGACTAAACTGAAAAAACATGAATATAGAATAAATTGTCATTCTACTATAATACTTTTAATGTCATCATTTTTCAATTTATTCAAATTATTGGGATATTAAAAATAGCGAAATCCATAATATTTAGATAATAAAAAAAAAACTTTTAATTATAAATAAAAAAAAGTTTTGTTTGAAACAGGGAATTAATTATGCGTATTTTAAAGTTTATAAACAATTTTATTACTTATTCTCTGACTAAAACACCGGGCTTTTCATTTAATGAGAAAATAATTAATAATTCCCTGTTGCCTCTAAATTATCACTTAATTAACGCCAAATAATTAATTACACTTTTTGAAATATAGATGTGTATGGTTGGTTAAATTTAAAGTTAATATTAAAGTAGTTGTTGGTGAATACCTGTATAGTAAATTGCATTTTAATTACATTTATTGATTTTGAATTTTAAAGTTTATTACTGCGAATTTCTGTGCTGCATTGCCTGCGATCCTTTTCTGTCTCGGATGTGCGTCTAATTTTTTTTCAAGTTTAAATTTAAAATAAATAATGGTTTAAAATGGTGTAAAATACACATAAAAGTTTCTATTTTGTAAGAACCCAATTCATCTGAAAAATAAGCATCAAATAAACACAATTTAATTCATACAAAACTGTCCCCCAACTACGGGTTTTGTTTAAGCTCTAATTCCAGTGAGGGGTTTTTTTTTTCAAAGAGGTTTAAAATATGAACTTTAATAATGATCCTCCTCTACATAACTAATATAGTCTACTAACGTAATGTACATAAATGGTATACGTATTTTACCAGTTCACGGCAAATGATATGGTATGCAATGGTTTTCTCTTTTTTAATTAACTATCCTATTTGCTCTTATCAAACACAGTATTACCCCTTCTAAACGCAATCTTATCCCAAGTAGAAACGTATAGATCAACTCAATATTAGTTTTGCTGCCATCATTCATAAATAACCATGCATGTTCCATTATAATATATATGTTCCATTATACGTATTACGTTATACAACCTCGGCAACTCTAACCGTATCTATTAAAAATTCACTAAATTCAGTAAAGCGTTCTTTGTACAAAACGGAGAGAAATAAAAATACCATAATTTTTATTATGTTTCAAATACTTGTTCTTTACAAAATATGTAAAGAACATCAACTTAAACTTTACAAATAGCATGTTTAATAAAAATAACTTTCACATTCATACCTAATGAATGCTTTTGCGATACTCAATTTAAAGTTTTAATGCACTTCATAAGTGCCTTAACGACGTCATGAAATACAATTTTGCACCGCTCGCTCTCCATTTTTAAGTGCTTCTAAGTCATTTAAATGAAACCGTATGAGGAATCCTTGATGCAAATAGGGGGATAGTGGGACCAAGAATATACCATCCCTCCTCCAATAGCTTACAGATAGAGCGACGTCTACGCTGAACATGTTCTGTTGTTCAAATACTTTATTGGATGTGATTTTCTAAAATAGTATGAGAAAATATTATCTTTACTTTATGTAGCTTTATAAAAATAAGTATTTTTTAATCATTCAGCATAATTTTTTATTGAGGATCTTATATTTAAAGAGCCGCATACACCAGAATACATAAATTTTCAAGCACATGCAGATTAAGACATATTTAGCAAATAAATCAAAGCGTTACAAAAATTGTGAACACGTTGGACGCTTATATCTCCGAATCTAGATAAACATGTAAACAATTTATACTTGTTTAGTTAGAAATAGGGTACCATTTCTGAAATTATTTCGTAAAATAAATTATTGTTTGGGCTAGTTTTTGCTTCACTTTGGTTTCTTTCGCTTGAAATATCTTCTGGATTATAAATGGGAGATATAAAGATCACGAGCTGTTTTACCGTTTGGTTAAAAACGTATGAGTACGGTTAATTAATGTATTTTGGACAGGAGAATGCGCGATGATTTTACTTATTTCAATTTACTACAAATTTAATGCAGCTTTCTGGATTAAGAGCAACATTTTCTCGTTACAGATTAAACGAAATCATTATTTTATTAATTTATATTTTAGGAATATTACCGGAACATATGGACAATACGCTAAAAAGAAAATAAATAAATATATATTATATGTGTATATATATTATACGCTTCACTTTTAACTTTTTGTAACCTTATACTTTGTGTAAAGATAAAATTAAGTATTTATTTTAGGCTTAATTAAGTGCTGGCCCAACGACTACAGTTTAAAAAAAAATTATCTATGATCTGGTAATCGATGAATAAAATAAAATGAAACTTCGACTTGAAATGGCAGAATTAGTGCCAATATGAAATCCACATCAAAATGTTATTTTGTTTTCTGTATTTTTTTAGGGTCATTATAGCACCTGCAGAAATAGTGTTTCAGAATGAAATCAGCTGCTTAAAATGTTAGCCATGTCTTTCATATTAATTACAAATAATCAACCTTCTAAAGCAAGAAAAAACTCAAATTGCTGAAAATGGAAGGGGACAAATGTAGGCGTGGCTATATATATATAATTTATACATTTATTCCAGATATTTTCTAAATAATGTGTATTTTGTATAATTGAACATAATTGTAAGGATTTTAATTTATCTATTTTCCTAAAGATGGCAGGGCCGTTGTAACCCTTGCCTGGCTTCTATGCAAAAGTAAAATACAACGCTCCCTTTACAATTATTAGAGGGGATACATAACAATTTGTCCACAATTTCATCAATATTGCAGAAACTGACAGAATACTAAAAAAAAAGCTTTTGTTCCCTATAGTGTTTTTACTTTATCTAAGTACATGCTTATGAACAGAATAGCCCATTTCTTCGTACGTCCTTCTGTCCGTCTTTAGCGCTTGGCGAAAAATTTGAAAAAATGAATATGACTCCTTATTGAGTGTGTGTGTGTGTGTGGGGGGGGATCAACATCTTCCTGAATTAAATTCAATTTCCTTGATAATCCCTGTCGCTTTGTAAGAAATAAATAATATTTTTTGTAATTGTTTTTTATGCTTAGGATATTTTATTCTTCAGATCTGCTTGTGAATATAAATTTGTATAGCGAAAATGAGAATATTATTTTATATACGAGATTATTTTAAATATTTTTAGGAGAATTAACTTAAATATTTTAATATAACATTTTGAATAACAGTGCCATTTAGAATTCTGTAAGGATTTGTATATAATTGCGAATTTTAAGTTTCTTTATATATTATACGCATATTCAGTACGAAGAACGGATATATTTATTATTTATTTTAGTATAACATTTTTATGCATACAGCAGATAATTAAATAATTTCATTATTATGTCAAAATATGTATGTCAGAATAAATTTTAATTATGCTGCAAAAAGAAAAAAAAACCTAAAACGAACCATTAAACTTCAGCTATATAAATTGCATTAAAAATAATCTTAAGTTTCGACTAGCAATGTAAATTAGGAAACATTTGCAACAATGTAAATTAGGAAACATAAAAAGTTCATATTGTATTAAATCAGATAATTTTTATTTTGAAGTACGAAAATCTTAGTGGATCAGATATCTGAAAAATTGAGATTATATTCTATATGATCCGGTGTAACCAATGACCGTTAGATGCACTGGATGGATTTGCAATGTCTGAGTTAACTGTACAAATCCGACAAATCACGATAATGATGATATTTTATCAGAGAGCCCCTCTGCAGAGAATAACCGTTAGAGGCACTGGTGTAATTTACAAGGTAGCAACGTTTGTGTTAACTGTACAAATCCGACAAACCACACTAATGATTAATAGCGTAGCGTGAGATTTTTGTCTGGGGAGGATGACAATTTGGCAAAATATACGGTATTACAAAGGAAATTTATATTGGAGTTCGCATTTTCATAAGTTTTATTTCAATAAGTTTTATTTATTGATCAATAAAATAAAATAATTTTACATAAAAACTCAAAGAGTGGATGAAATGCACGAGATTTTAAAATGTTACCTATGTAAGATGAATACATACAAGATATAACATTTTAAATGTTTTCTTATTTCTAAATTATATAGTCTTTTACAATCATTTTATTAAATATGAAATCATGGTGGCCCATAGGGGAGGTAAAGGGGGTTACACTCCCCCATGGACATTCAATATAACAAAGGCATGCCTGAAACCAATCGATGTTGTACATCTGTGCTTGAGTCCCCCCCCCCTCCCCCTATGGAAAAAGTTTTCCAAATGCCTGTGTATGAAGTAGAAATATATTAGAAATATTATTAGCAAGTAATAGAAAAAATATGCCAGCTTTGTGAATATAAACAGCTAGAACTAACGAAATAAAGCAAGTCAAAGGAATGCACTGTAAATGGGTGAGAACACTGTAGTCAGCAATGTCATTTAACAATTTTGTATATTAATTATTTACAAATACTATACTTTGAAAACTTCAAAATATGTTAACCACAATATGCTAAAAATCCGCTAGAAAATTATCAGTGGCTTTTGTTTAACTTAGATTCTCGTGCAACGTGATTTTTAAAGGGAAATCGGATTTATTCTTCCTAAAACTCCCAAATACGCAAACGAATGCTTCGACATATTGTTGCTGTAACTAAGTCTACGTCACAACCTACTTAAGTTTAATGGTAGCCATTATTAGTGCATTAATTCGTCTTGATATTGTTTAAATTTAGGTGAATGTCATGTTATTCGTAAAAATTGTCTCATATTTCTTAGTACTGCATATGACTTTTTTCTGAGAAGATTAATTAATAGAACTATGTTTGACCCAAAATGGCGGATCCATTAGCCTTGCTCAAGAAATTTTCATTCATGAAACGTCAAGTCCCATATCCAATCATTGTCTTAAGTTACGCTGTTTATAAGGGGTTGAAAATGGGAGAAGAAATAGCTACACATATCTGGAAGCCAACTTATAGTTCTAGCTTATCAGCCAGTGCGGAGTTTAACAGGTGGGCGGTCCTAAAACCGTGATTCTTTCAATGCAGGGTGAAGGCTAGATGATTTTAGCTTCTAGATACGCGTTTGAATGAGAAAAATACTTGGAAACGTCTCATTTTAAGAAGTAAGTTAAGTGTAACACTAAAGTGTAACACACACAAAAAAGACATACGTATATATATATATATATACTTACTGATTCACACTCTTGCACTTTAGTTTTTGTTATTTTAATTTATATATATATATATATATATATATATATATATATATTACCAAATTTATTTTTAAAAATATAATAAATAAAAGTATCTTTTAATTAGATTTTAAACAAGAGAGGCTCAGCTTTTGAACCTCAATAGACGCTACGCTACTGCTAATGATGATATTTTGCAATGCACATATTTCCATATTAACAGAAGTAATAACAGAAGTAGTAATAACATATTAACAGAAGTAGTTTGCTGTTATATAGTTCAGCAAGAATCCGTTGTTGCTGAACTATATAACAGCAAACCCTATACAGTAGGGCAGTTTGCTGCTCTATAAGTTTATTCTAAAATTTGATTTCAGTTAGTGAAGTTTATATTGTATTTAATTTAATGTTAGTGAATATTGAAATACATTTTTTTTCAGGTCCAAGTTCGTTTACAAGCAATTTAAAACATCTGAATTCTAAATATGCATATAGTATGTATCTATACATACAAGTCCATACATTTTACCTATAAATGTATCTTTAACACTTTACTTCTTGCAAATTATTCCTTACAAATTGCTTTTATTTCTTGCAAATTAACAAAATTTGATTTCGAGGAAATGGATACATACCACGATAATTCTTAGAACTTGATCTAGTTGATAATCAATAGCTTTCTTTTTGTGGCCGATTAAAAAGGAATGGACAATTTCACGGAAATCGCTTGATTATTTTGAGAGATTTCCCATTATCTGCAGAAAAGGGAAAATATATAACTGGAAGAACAACTAGTTATAACGACTAAAAATGGTAACAATTTATTTATAATAAAAGCAATTATACTGCATTTTATAAATAGTTAAACTATATAGAAAAATTGAAAATTTAGTTGTTTGTTTGTGTGTATGTTTGTGTTTGTCTCATCATCAATTAGAACGGCTTTACCCAATTTCATGAAATACAGGATAAGTTTAAAGTCAGGATGAGTTTAAAAACAAAGTTTAACCGCCCGTATAAGTAGCAGTAATAGAATTTAAATAAAAGTAAAGTATTATAGGGATTAGTTTAAATGTCGCATTTTATATTTAGCAGACAAACTTTAGGTGTTACAATAAATGTTGGAAATGACGTCCTGTTTCGCGAATGCAAAAGCGTATTCGTTGTACCAGGTTTCGTGAGACTCTGCGGAGCAAGGCAATATTGATGTTGAAATGGCTATTGTGATGTTCGTTTTTAGCTCAGCAATCGTGTGTGGATTATTCACTTAAACCACATTTTTCAGATACCCCCATAGGAAGAAATCAGAGGGTGATGAATCTAGGGAGCGAGGGGGAAACAATCCTTGGGAAATTATGCGCTCACCGAAAAAATTAGTTAAAAGATGGATAGTTCTGTTTGATGTGTGACAAGTCGCACCATCCTGCTGGAACCAGCAGTGGCATTCATCAACTTTCAGCAGTGAAATGAACTTTGGTGTACGCGACTTAAAAGTCACCCTGTATTATGGATAGCCGTGAGTAGCACCTCTTACAATTTATTCTGTGTTTTGAATTTCCATGACCTATGGTTGTCCAGATATTAATGAAAAACGAATCTTCCATAGAGATAGCATTATGCAAATGATATTTTATGCGCAAATGTATTTGAAAGAAAAATGATATCATATTGGTATTCAACGGAATTAAACCGAACGTGTTTATACAGTAGATGATTTTGGTTAAATCTTTAAATTATTAAGAAATGCATATAAAGATGAATTTTATCGCAATTACATTTTTGACTGCATTATAGCAATTATGGCCTTCGCTTTGAAAGGTAGGGGATTGTTGATATTTTCAATTTCTTAAGTCATCTCTTTATCTTACCAAATATTTTTCAAACTCATATTTTGAGTTCAAATTGTTGTAACAGGATAAAAATGGTACGGTTTTATTTTTTATTATCATTTTAGCGCTTTTGATTTAGCATATGTTGATCCAATTTCATAGGGTTTTCATTTTGGCATATATTAATCAAATTTCATATATTTTGATAAATTTGTTTACAAACGGAGTCATAATGTTTTATTTTTCATATTTGCCTGTGAAAATAATTTTATATAGCGAGAGCAGATATTATAATATACTCATTTTTATGAGAATTGAATAAAATATTTTAATAGAATGTTTTGAATAAAAATGTCCTTTAGAATACTACAAGAATGTGCTCATTATTGTGAATTTTAAGTTTCTTTATATTATATATTACGTACGTACAAAGAACGGTTATACTGCTAATAGTAAATATATTTTGTTTTTAATCCATTTTTTTAATTTTTGATCACAAACACATAATGTCTAGCGAAGGATGTATGTTAACGTTCTGTAAGAATAATTTGGTTAAAAAGATACACATTGGCTATTTCTGTGCAGGATTCTAAACTAATTATTTATTATAGCTTCTTTTCGAATTTTGAAACAAAATGTTGAACAAATGGATAGCCTACCCATAGTCCGAGTTTCCCTTCCACTTTCCCGAACATAAATAGGTCTCTGATGTTCATCTATTGAAACATTCGTATGAATTTTCAATTATTTAGCCTCTTCAAGAGATATTGCGCTAATAGATTTACAGATACACCCACTCATCAATAGATACAGGGACATCATTGAAAAAAAAAATGGTTGATTCTCATTCAGAAATATTTAAAAAGTGTAAGTTCATAAAATTCCGAAAGTTGGATTTTTGACCCCATCGTACGTGTCCTTTACATATGCCACGTATTGTATTGTAAATAAAAATTGCAGTCTGTCTTTTCATGAAATCTGTTACTGTTACTGAAAACCAATTGGCTTTTTCTAATTTTTAATTGTCGGAAATTGTCAACACAATTACTCGATTATTTCGAGAAATATTTCTTGCTGATGAAGAGAAGTAATCGAAATAGAAACTGCAGTGGCGGTGCGTGTATAGGCACTGCGGCACTGCGGGAGCGACAGTGCTCTCTCTTCCTCGCAGCCTGGCGTGCAGATTCCTACTTGCGCATGCGCACAACAGTCAAACACCACGCCGCTGGAACTGTGAAGCGTGGTGTTTGACTGTTGTGCACATGCGCACATAGGAAGCTGCACGCGAGGCTGCGAATGAGGAGACTGTTGCGCCCGCAGTGCCTATGCACGCACCGCCACTAAAAACTGTTAATGAAGTAAATAAATAGAACACTACGTGAAATGCAGCAATTTTTTTTTGTTTTATTTTATATGGTGCTACGCTAGTCTTGTGTCTTTTAGCCAATTGTCCCCTGGAAATCCAATAGGACGAACACATAAAGTGCTGTTGTTGTTGTTGAGACCCAGACCGTCCGACCTACCTGAAAAGTGCAAGGTAACCGTTTGGACGGCCGGGAAGTGCCACCCAATTTAGACCGGAACCCAGTGGGGGAGGCATCCAAAAGGGACCGTACCCTCCTTCCCCTACCACCAACCTCTCGGAAGGATTTAGGACCCACATGTTTAATGTGATCGCACTCCTCATGAGCAGGGCGGCAGTTATGGCAGCGTGGAAATCCAGTGAGCAAATCACCGGGTTACCTCGCCCGAAATGTGCCAACAGCACGCGGTGTTCCCAGGTGGTCACTTACCCAAGTACTAACTGCGTCCTATGCTGCTTGACTTCGGTGATCTAACGAGAACCGGTGTTTTCAGCACGGTAGGACCGTTGGCGAACACATAAGGTGTAGAAATCCTAAGAGGTAAATATTAACACTCTTGATTTGACAAGGAGACACCTGTGGGCCGGCATAGACCAGTGGCTAAGTCACGGGGGACCCGAGGACCACTCAGAGGACCTAAGTTTGATTATTGGAGGTTCTATCCCGCGTAATATAGGCATCTTAAATCTGAGAGTATGAAAGTCCATCTAAGAGGTAGGAAGTAAAAGAAAGTACTGTCCCTGTGGATTCCTCTTCTACCAGGGTTCTGGTGAGAATTTAGTGGCACTTTCCCAGTCAACCAAACAAGCACCTTATACCTTCGGGAATGTTGGACGGTCTGGTTCCAAAGAAAGTAAATTATATACCTAAGAAAGTGGTATCCATGCTACAAAGGGAGCATATTGGGAACCAACAAGTACAAATGTTGTTGGCCAAATGTTGCCAATTTGGTAAAAATGTTGTTGAAGTTAATCATATCCGGTTACAGTTAAGAATCGGGTGACTCCGATACGCCAAGGGGAGAATTCAAAGCTTCTTGTAGAGGAGGGCGTTTTATACCGCTTAAAATCCAGTAGGGATTTACAATTGTCAAGAAAAAATTCTTATGTGAACGGCAAATTAGTTTGACAGCTGTGTTAAATAAAAATAGAGGATTTGGTTAACAGAAGCGCATCAATCATAGCCAAACTTCCAGATTTCTCATTTTCAAACATAGTGCACAATTATATAACTGGTATAATTATTTAAACCACAAATGGTTAGGTTATAAAATCATAACTGCTCAAACTGTAAGAGACCTAACTGGTCAAAACCATGGCTAATCCATGAACAATCCACAGTGATTTCATAGAAAAATATTTAACTGAAATGGTTGGAATTTCTATTAATGTTAAAAGCTTGAAATAAACTGGTATTAACTTAATATTTAAACTTTAAACTGAAAAATAGAGTAAGTTATATTATCTAATATGACTTACTTTTCTACTAAAATTGATTCACTTTGAAATAATGCTAAATTAAGAGCACAGTATCCTCGAATTAAATAGAACCACATGCACAAAAAATTAATGTATAATACAAGCTAAAATATATGATAAAACTTTAATTATACCATAAAAAACTGTCGCCTTAAAAAGATTATACAGACCTGTGATATTTCTGTAAAAATATAAATTAATTAAAGTCGCCAAATGAAGTGATAACACTGAAAGGGTAGCATAGGTAGAGAAAGACAGATATATTTTTTATTCTATTTTGATAACATGTACATAATTTCGAAACAAAAAGGAATTAAAGAGTCACTCCTGCATATAAAATAATTAATAAGATGAAAAATGTATCAAACTGTTCCATTATAATTTAAAATTTCCATTTTATATCATGATTGAAAACATAATGCATATTCAACAGAGTATTATATTAAGGAATTTATATATATATATATATATATATAATACAATGTCAATTCATTAAATATTCAAATGTATAAATAATTAATATATATATATATATATATATATATATATATATATATATGTATGTATGTATCTATATATATGTATGTATGTATGTATGTGTATATATATATATATATATATATATATATGTATGTATGTATGATAGGTAGATAAGGTAGATTTGGTAGATAAGTCGCTTGTGGGTCACCCTGGTGCTGATTAGATTTTGGTATGATTCGGAAAAAATTAACCGGCTTCTTTTTTGCAAAATGGCCCGCAGAAATCGATAAAATCTAAAATACAAAATTACGAAATGTATCCATTAAATGCTCGTTTAATACGTAATTTTTAGCGAAGAAAAGAATAAGATCAACCCCATTACATTAGGACTAGCCGTTTCCGAGATATATTAGTTTTTTTCGTATTTTCCCCACGCCACCTTTGAAAAGAAGTCCAGTTATCAAATGAGAACGAAAATTGAATTAAAAGTGAATTAAATTTAATTAAAATAAAGAGAACGTGAATATAAGCCTGCAGGGAAAGTCATGTGCTGCCCACATCAGATGTTTTTAAAATTGGTTTTCAAACGGGATCATGATATTTCTTGCTTCTGTGCACAGAATTTTATATGGCGAGAATAGGGATTTTAAAATCTTATTAGAGAAATTAAATTAAATACTCTTTAGTATAAATTTTTAAAGAACAATATCATTTAAAATATTACTGAAATGTTCAAATTTAAAACCACGAGCAACGCCAATGTATCTTCTAGTGTTTATATATATTAAGAATGTAGATGCATATTTATTATTTTATAAGTTAGCTAAAACTATATCAGAAATAACTTTTAAAACATATTTAAAATTTGTGAAATTTATAAGTTTTATTTTTAGGAAATCAGAACATAATAAGCCACGTAATATGTTTCTGCCGTTCCCGTAATCTGCACGTTAAGAATTTTAATATTCATAACATGATGTAATTTTGAAAAAGTTTAACCATAAACATTATAAATACAATAATATTAAATGGAGTAATATACATGCAATAATATCAATAGAATAATTTACATTTCAGCAGAAAAATATTACATTCTGAACATAGTATTTCAACATTCATAAAATAAGGCAATTTTGAAAAAATTTAATCTTAAGCATTATAAATATAATTTCGTTAAATACAGTAATATACATACAATATTATCAATAGAATAATTTAATATTTCAGCTGAAAAATATTACATTCTTAACATGACATTTTAACATTCTTAACATAAGGTAATTTTGAAAACTTTTGATCATAAACATTATAAATACAATTATATTAAGTACAGTAATATACGGGCAATAATATCAATGCAATAATTTAATATTTCGGCTAAAAGCTATTACAACTGAAGTAATAAGTAATCCCAATATGATTAATATATCGTCTTTATTTATTTTAGATGGTGTTTCAATGGTATTCCTTAAACATTAAGGAATACATATTTAAAACTTGCAACATTTTAGTAACTTAAAATATGTGATAAATCCTTAATATTACCATGAAAACACTCTCTTAAGAAAAATTAAACAGGGCAGCGATATTCCTGGAAGAAATTAATTAAATTCCTAAATGAAGTGATAACACTGAAACAGCCTGATCTTTTTTTTGTTTTGTCGAAAAATGTAGAGATTTAAAAAATAAAAATTCATTAAAGATTAACTTTTGCTTGTGAATTTTTTTTAAGTTGATAAGCTTAAATTGAAATATTGTAGTAGTTAGAAAGAAAAAATAATCCTTATCAAACGTTCAGAAGCGTAATATGGGCACAATCAACCACAAAAAACGCTGGAAAACTTGAAGATCTTGCTATCTAATTACATGAACCACATCGTTCAATTCGGGGTTGTTAATATAAATTATGACATTTTGGCATTTTATACTTCAAAAAGTAACATTTCTAATTCAGCGAAATTTCATATTTAGAAGATCAAAAGTATGTGGAATTCAATGAAATATATTAGTATGGAACAGCTGTAAGATATTTAATATTCGCTGAAGTCTTGAATAGCGGCTTATAAATTAAGCTCAGAGATGTGTGTGCAGATATAGAGCCTAACTAACATAGGGGCATGCGAGACAGCTACCCCAGAGACCCCAACATCAGACGGGGCACAAATTAAACAACTGCAATATCGAACGATTAACGTCGGCTTTATGAAAAAAAATATGCTATAGTAATAGGTTTGTCCAGCGAAAAGATTCATTTTGTGGATATATAGGGAATACCGTACTTATTAAGAACTTTGGTTTTTGGCTATAATCAGAAAGTAGCCAATAATTAAAATTTCATTAAAATATATAAGAACGGAATTTTGTATACATTTCTCTAGAATGCAATAACTGTATTAAAATATTTTTGCTTATTTCATATGTGTCAGGAGGTGGAGCAAAGCCCTGGAGGAATAGTATCTACCCCAAGCAACAGTCAGACAAAGTCTGGACCTGTGCATGTACGCCTGGATCACTTGCATTTGTAGTATTATGTTTGTTAGGGAAGCAGATAGCAAAAATTATATTAATCTTTTTTAGTTCGATCCGAATTTAGCATTTTTGACGTCGTTATCCGTGATTTAACATCGCAGCAAATGAAAATTGGGCAAGAAAAATTATTAATTTATTACATTTTTTAATCAACGGTTCTTTAAATGCCAGAAATTACGTCTAATAGCAGTACAGCAGATATAGAACAGTCATAGTTCTTCAGATACATCGTATCTAATACCACAGCTAGTTCTGCTCAAAAGATTTTTCTGAAACCAATAACAGAATCGTGATATTTCTAAACATATGTACTTTCTATTAGTTTCTAAATGAGTGACAGAATTTAAAGAGAAATTTAATGAGTGTAGATGTGCATTGTGCAAGCGCAGCGAATTGCAGAGTGTTTATTTAGGACTTATAAAAATGGCTTTTTATGCTCGCGTTGTATAATTGGTATGGTTTCGCATGGGGAAAACGAAGCGCGGGATTGATTATTGTGCAAAACAGACGATTGGAAAATTCAATGATATTATCGGTACCGTACCTGCGTTTATTTAAATAGCGAATGATTATTTAGAGCCCGGAATAGCAATAAATTCTGAGAACCAAAAATATTATTCATAATACATTTAATTCAACGCCGTAGTTTTAGTTTTAGCAACACAGAAACGCCATAGTTTGATTTTAGACACAGAGCAATTTTCACATAAATCGGCTCTTTAGCGATCGAAAATATTACCACAGAGTTTCCATCTTAACACCATCGGAAATATAGGAGAACGTTCTTTCCTACGATGGTTGAACAATATCCGAAGTACAAGTCCATATATATATATATATATATATATATATATTTATATATATATACATATATATATATATATGGTGTCCCAAAAAGATTTAAGCACTCTTTAATTCTCTACCTGTTGGAGATAAGAGGGCAATGTAAATTGCAAAAATGTTGAAAGTAAGGTAAAAATAAGACTACGTTAATGAAATAGTCCTCCCATTAATTTTCAGAAAATTACACTTTTTGAATTTGCATACGACCCCTTTTGACAAATTTCGTTAATCAGAATTTTTTTATTTTTAATGAAATAAGATCATTAAAAAATCCCCATATCTTTATCTTTAAAATCAACTGAATTATGGTAGAGGCAAAAATCTGACCTATGCCACTTTTCCGTACCATGTGGAAGGTTGTTTCATCGGTGAAAATAGAGATCATAAATTGACGATGGAAATTGTTTAGATCAAAAATACGTTAATATGTATCAAAATGTTTTATCACAAATGAATCTAAATAAAGCATTACACAGACAGAGATCATATAAAGCAGTGGTACTCACTATGTCTCCTATGTTCCCTATGTATTACCATCCAGTTTTATCTTTTTTGTGATATGTCACAAATTTACTTTTCTAATTTGATATAGAGTCTCCATTCACAATGTTCAATTTTCAATTAAATATAACTCGCTCAATTTTAAAGATACAAATATACGGTTGTCCTTAATGATCTTGTTCCATTAAAGTAAAAATTTTCTGATTGACCAAATTTGTCTAAGGGGGATCGTATAAAAATGTAAAAAGTGCAACTTTTTGAAAATTAATGAAGGGAGTATTTCATTAACGAAGTCTTATTTCCTCACTTACTTTCAACATTTTTGCAATTTGCATTGCCCATTTATCTCCAACAGGTAAAGAATTAAAGCGCGTTTCATTCTTTTGGGGACACCCTGTATTATATATTGTATATATACATGGTGATTAAAAAAAGATGGGCCATACTTTACTATGTGGTAGCACACATAAAACCAAGTATATTTCGTCATATTTTCCCAAGTCGGAAAAGAAACGTAAAGGTGTTACAGGGCGCTTACTCGTTCGAGGCTGACGCTCCGTAAACTTAAAAGATCATTCTTGATGTTATTTTCTGGTTGATGAAGAAAACCACGTACGTAAATTTCATCTGGGAAAGAAGAGGAACCCTTATGCAACACTCTCCTTGAATCTGAAGAGGAACTCGTTGCCAAAATTTCGGTCGCTGCTGCAGAAATGCTCGAGATGCCTGGCTCGAGATGCCTGAGAAAGTTCGCCAATCTCTCCATCACCTCTGTGAGACGTGCATTCATGTTGGCGGTCTCTCTTTTGAGCGATTACTGTAAATATTGTTTATTAAATGTCATTTTATAACTTCTAAATCATTCTTGTGTTTTCGCCTCACCTCATCGTTTTCACCATTAAGCGTCCACTGGCGTCCTTACGTTTCATATTCGACCCCGGTGAATTATGCCGAAAAAATGCTTGATTTGGTGTATACTACCACCCCATAAAGTTTGTCTCCTCTTTTTTGAATCGCCCTATATTAATCTGACGTCCTAGTTTTTGTTTTAGTAACGTTCATTAGATGACGATATCAGTCAAAAGAACCAATCAAAACTGGCCGCTCTATAGTGAGATTGGTTTATGGGATAGGACCGAACTTCGACTATTAAATTCATCATAATTCGAATTCGGAATAAAATTCCGCTGAACCGTATTTGCCTAGGTTCCTGTACCAAATTTCCTGGCAGTACGATACTTAATTTTTTCGCCAAAGACGACACAAACAGGCAGACAGACATAGTTTTTTACTATTGTAGATTCAAGTATAGATTTTATATAAAATAAATTTTTACATTTTGGGATTAAATTGTAAATATATACTGCTCACAACTGAAATCACAACACCATAAAGTTGTAGGGGTAGCTCTTTATGTAAATCATGCAATGGAAACAGCAAGGCGAGATATGCAAATGATCCCAGTTTCGTTACGCATAGTGACGTAACACCTTGCCGATCAGCATAAAAGAGTCAGGTCAAGGAGGAGTGAGATCACAGCTAAATCGTAGCGTCATTTATTTCAGGTTGTAAAAGTCATCACAGTATGCCAACGTCGACGTATCTCATACGTTCAGTTGTCGTCAACGGAACAGCAACAAATCATTGTTTTACGTGAGGATGGAATGAGGCTTCGAACGATCGCTGAACTATTGGGTCGTGATGTGAGCACAGTTCAAAGGTGTGTGTTACGGTTCGTGAGACACAACGAAACGACACGAAGACCAGGAAGTGGAGCTTCCAGGTGTACCGCACCACATGAAGATCATATACTTCTGAAAAGCGCTGCGCGGAAATCGTTTACCACGGCAACTGTGCTACAACGACATTTATTCCACAACAGGTAACGCGGTTTCGATGTAAACAATTCGAAACCGTTTGTATGACGCAGGACTCTGAGGTAGACGACGTTTTCGATACCTGCCTTTACAACGTCTTCGCCGGTTACGTCGCCTCCACTGGTGTCAAATGAGATGCAATAGATCGACGAAATGGCAAAACATTCTGTTCAGGGATGAATCATGATTCTGTTTTGGCATGCCAGAGGACCGTACTCGCGTATGGCGGCGCTTTCAACAACGCCACCAGGAAACTTCTTCTATCAGTATCTACACAGCTCCCATTAGCTAGTTCACAGCGGAATAAAATTTGGTGGACGAACACCTTTGGTCCACGTTTCTGGCAATATCACGGCACAACGATACATCTCTGACATTATGAGATCTGTGGTACAACCATATCTGTCAAACAGGCCTGGACTGCTTTTTCATCAAGATAATGCCAGGTCACAAAATGCACGGGTATCTATGAATGGTTCACAAGGTTTTGATATCCATCCTTGGTCTGCATATTCTCCGCATTTGTCGCCAATTGAATATATCTAAGACATCATGGGTCACCGATTAAGAGAATTCCCAATTCCGACAAACCATGTTCAGTTACAAGTCCAATTGCATGCTGTGTGGCATGCCATCCCTCAGCACACAATTGACCATCTCATTGACGGGATGCCTCGTCGTATTCAATCCTGCATAGCCACTCGCGGTGTGCCTATTCCATATTGATCTAATGTCAATAAAGTTCCATGCTTTCATTTCCCTGGTTTGACTTTTTGATCACTTGCACATCTCCATGTTGCAAGTATATTCTGTAAATTTCATAAGGATGCATTAATTTCTTCATGGTGTTGCGATTTCAGTTGTGAGCAGTGTAATTAAATTTTGTTATTGTAAGTAAAATTTAATTTTCAGATATATTGGATTTTTGTCGACTAGACAACATTGATCCAAAATCGCTAAGATGGTGATATTTTGCCAATTTATCTCCGGGGTCGATAAATTTGTCACTAAGTCTGAAAGACAGAGATATAGGCTTTTTTTCATGTATGTAATTTTAATGGCATATAGGCCATATTTTGCTACAGGCAGAATAATTTTATTAAATTCTTATATATATATATAAATTCTTATATATCAATTTATGTTTGTTTTAATTTTGCAATTTAAAAAAACTATCTGGTTTTAGGGGTTTTTTTTACTTTGACTTTCTGATTGCAAAATTTCAAGACCAATCAATAATTACTCTCGTTCTTGAGTTGATGTATCTATGCCTGATGATGTATCCACACACGATACAGTATATATTAATCCCCAAAGTGTGCGGTGGAAACGTGTTCAAGGGCTCTCGAATATTGTATAACCATAAAAATTAGAAAATTGAAATTTTTTGTAAAACAATATTTTCTTTATTGCACGAAAAAGTAAAACATGTAGAATAAAGAAAAACTGTAATTCGTTATTGATTCAGCGAGCAAAAAAGTGTTATTTTTAAACATTAAATATTGTGCTTTTTGTACACTCTCTAATTTTTTTTTACTAAAGGTCATAAAATACGATTTTTTAAGCTATAAGAAAGAGCTGAAAATCCCCAAAGAAATCATAAAGGGATAAAAAAGTGAATTACGGAAGTTATCGATTTTCTCGATTAAGAGCGATCTCCGACTGTTAATTAGTGAGAAACTTTTTATAACCACACAGAAAAAAAATTAGTCATTTGATATAAAAATATAATTAGTTCTTATCATATGCAATAATTTTGCTTTCATTTATCTGATAATATATTGCAAAAGGAGAGATAAATTATTTAATGAATGTAGTAAAGTATAGGATTGTAATTGTTCGTTCTAAAAGTGTGAATATTTTTAACATCAATCGGCTGCAGTCCAATGAAATTTTACAGTCGGCTGCATCTCCAATGAAATTGCATTCGTTTTATTCTCTAATTAAGATAAATTAATTAATACCACTAATTTATATCGGTCAATATGTTGAATAATATGAATTGATTTATAGACATAGTAGTAATAAATGTAGTGGTTAATAAATGTAGTAGTTAAATAACAACTGAACAACCAGCAGCGTTGTGAGATCAGAAGACATAGTATGCAATTTTTGATATTTACGACGAAACAATACGCATACTTTTAGGCACCGTTTTGTGACAGTCTTGGCCGGGAAAGTCATGATCCCAATAAATACATTTCACGCAAATTGCAGGTGTGGTTGGGGCAAAATCTCCTAGGGCAAAATCTTAAACCAAGCTTCATTGGAAACTGAAAGAGCCAATAATTCAAAAGTACGGCATCGCACTGAGGAGCATCAAATGAGAGCAAGGAGGGCGTATCTGAACCCCTGGCAAAATGATGCTGCTACAAGAAGGAAAGTTAATTCATAAAAATAATTAAATTGTTGTTCGAGAGTTAAGAGAGAGAGCCGTGTTTTTAAGCAGTGTAGTGGTTATTCATTTTAAGTAGTGAGAATGGAATAGAAAATGACAAAATCTCACTCCAAATATCGGCAAAAGAGTCGGAGCAGATTCTAGTCATGATGAGCTGCAGACCCGAAATACAGAGGTATGTGCCAGTCTTCGTGTATGTTAGGTCAATTTTTGAAATTTTTTCTTTGGAATAATTTTCAAAAGATCTGGTCTCACACGGTGCTTTTCTCCTCCTTAAGCGTTTGTTAATAAGTTGATGTAATTTTAATTATAGCATTAATAGAGGTGGGAATAAATGAAAATTTGTTTTAAAAGTTAAAAATGTGGATTTTAATGAGTAGTGTTTTGATTTAATGATTATGTTAAGAAACTCCTGGAAAGAGGTAATGGTGGTTTTTTTGGCCACGATAACAATGTGCGAATGTTACGATTCACGACCACTTTAATTAAGATTAATAATTTAATCCAAATTCATTTACTTAAAAGGCAAAGCCACGTAATGATTTATTCCCCACAGGTGCATTTAAAAATTTGTCGTGGCTCGAACCTAAACAAAAGAGAACAGCTATTATCCATTTCATATTTTAAAACTAGAGCATCTTACTTTAAAGCTGTAGCGTTTTACTTCAAAATTGGAGCTTTTTTACTTCAATAATGAAGCTTTCTTATACCGAGGCTTTTCTAAACATCACATTTACTACTTAAATATATGCAATTTTATCTAATTTTAAATAATTTAACCGTAAATGAAATATGAAAAAAATGTGAAATGATCAAATACTCTCACAGGTTGTGCCAACATTCGAGTGTATTTTGAAATTAAAAATTTCTTTAAATGTCAACCAATTCGCGATTTTACCTACACATAATTCTAACAAAAATTTAAATTATCAACGCAATATAAGTAAAAGCAAATTAAAAAGCAATGAAATGGATTTCATATACCTCTAAACTCAGCAGTTGTGCCGGCTTCATGGGTTTGATGCACTTTTTAAAGCCCCGATAATTTTGTTGTGGGTTCCTCTAACACCTAATAGTTTTGGGCGCATTTAGTGGGAAAAATGTACACGTATATGTATAAATTTTGTTTTCTGTTATCAATTCTTCATTATTCGTTCCCTGTTTACTATATAAAAACTAATAATATAAATTTACTACGCAGACTGTTTATTCAGTTCTAAAGATGAGATTGTAACTCAGAAATGATTTAAATATAAATTCATTGCCATTTTTAACAGTGGTAAAAATATTTAAATAAAAATTTTGCAGGTTCTATTATTTTTATAAAGATGATTGAGTTTTCGTTCTTACGGCATCTGTGTATTGTATATAATAATGTTGCAACTACAAAAGCAAATTAAATGAATTAAATGAATAATTATTTAGAGAAGAATAAAATATGTTTCTGTTTTTAATTATAATTTGCTTTATTTTAGCATTTCAGACGTCTTATTGTGGCAGATAATATGACTGAATTAAATTTAAATTAGACTTAAATCCTTTAAAAATGCATGGGTTATTCTATTTAAAATTTCTGGGACCCCCTCCCCCCCCTCCTTCCAAAAAAAAAGGTTTTAAATCGCCCCTATAAAACCCAGCATTTATTTATTCTAGTATACCAAGCTGTTTGTTTTAATTTCTAATAAGGGATGTGGATAATACGAAAAGGGTGACCGAAAAATCGCCCACATCAAATTTTAAAATTATATATTGCATCCAGAAAATGAAAGAGTTGGCCCAGCTCAATTGCATACATTTGGTTCAACTCCATTGTATGAGTTTAAGCGGGTACACAGATTAATATTATTAATACCCCTCTTGATTTTATACTATAAAGATAACGAATATGAAACAATTATAACAATTTACATAATAAATAGTAGTAATTTATTACTATATACATAATACATTAATACTAATTTATTGCGTATATGCCTTTCGAACGACACACGGAAAAATCGGAGGTAGCCAAGTTTGGCGATTTATCGCTTTTCCTCCCAAGTCTTCTGAAATTGAAATTCACGAGATTGGTGTCTCATCTTTTACGCAATTAACCGGATATTACTATGCGATATAACAAGTATGTTTAAAAATAACCTTATTGGGTTTGTTTTCGTTCCACAATATTTTATGCATATAAACGGGGCATGCGTATAATAGTTACCCGTTTAAGAGGGGCCGACTGTAGTTTAATTTTGTTCTTTTAGGTAGCCAATAGTAAACCCTTAAAAATATATCAAAAATATCGTCTGCTGTTTTTAACGCGTCAGGCGATCATTATAAACCTTTTTTTTGTGAATCGAAGAACATGGATTGGTCACGGGTTGAAATATTTTCTTTAATTTAGAGAAATGTGTCTCTAGTAATTCTTGTGAGAGTGACATTAAAGAGTTTCAGAAGAAATATCCATTCTCTAAAACACTTAACGATTAAATAATTACGAGGCTTGTAAAGAATTTTTGTGAAACTGGATCTGTTAATGAAAGGCATGCCTGTTTGCCCTTTGTCTATAATATATCAAAGTTTCTCGGAAGCACTTGCTTATTCGTTCATTCCATCTGAAACCAGCTTCATTAATGCCTGTTTCATTACCTATCCTACTGTCTGTTTATTACTTATATATCCGAAATCCAAGTAACTGAAAACGCAAACTGAAAGACATTATTTACCTTTTGTTAGCTTTCTTCTTATATTTGTAGTTGGTAATTTCCTCCCAGTGATTTTTTGACCTCCGATAATTTTGATTTAATCTTTAACCGATAAAATTAAAAACATTTAAAAGGGAAAACGGTTAGCATTGGTGTATCGATTTTGGACCCAGTTTTTTAACTTTGTGTTAGGCAGGAAAGTTATGAAGAAAATTTATTAATCTTGGGCATTTTATGTGTATCCTGCTAAACTTGGATGTTTTTTTAAATTAATATTACACAAAAACAATAATTGATTTTTGTATTTTAGAAATCTTCCTAATGTCTCTCTATTTCTTTGTATTAAATAAATAACAGATGCTGCCGCTGCTTAAGTTATTTTTAAATAGAGCTTTTCTGTCATGCAAATTACGATGTATATGAAAAACAGAAATAAATATGAAGGAATTTTTGATCGCTCAGAAACCGATTTGGGTGAAAATATTGAAATATAAAATAACTAAAAAACTAATTCAAATATTTAAAAATTAACAGAGGTACATCTTCTCTTGTCCTGTTGTACCTGTGTACCAAATTTCAAAATCGTACCATGCTTAAATTCTCCACTACAGACTCTACACACGCTTATAGACATACATATTTTATTAAGTAAGATGAAATTGATTAGATTATCTCAGAATGTTATATATAACTAAGAAAGATTATAAAATTCACTAAAAATCTTGTATTCTTGTATATAATGACGAAAAACTGGTGGAATCTGTCAGAACCTTATATACCGTCATCAAAGTATTTTATATTCTCTTACAATATTATAATGACCAAATCTTTATAATATTGTAAGCCAATTCTATTATATTCTATGTTACATACAACGGCGAAAGATTGTAAGATTCACTTAAAATCTTGTATTCTTGTATTGACGAAAAACTGGTGGAATCTGTCAGAACCTTATATACTGTCATCAAAGTATTTTATATTCTTTTACGATATTATAATGACCAAATCCTTATAATATTGTAAGATAATTCTATTATATTCTCTCTGTTACATACAACGGCGAAAGATTGTAAGATTCACTAAGAAACGTTTATTCTTGTATATAATGATGAAAGACTGGTGGGATCTGTCAGAACATAGTATACTGGTATCAGAGTCTTTTATATTCTCTTACAATATTATAACGATCAAATCCTTATACATTTTCTTAAAATCACACAGCTAAAATGAGTGTATAAAATCTCAGGGAATATTATACAATACTTTCAGGTTTTGCCCGCTATCGGTCACTAAATATATAGCAAGCAGTGATCTGTTGTAGCAATAAATTTATTTCACCAAGCTCATTCATTGCTTGCTCCTTGCAAAAGTCGCAATGCAGCGAATTTAAAGTCAATGATGTTTAAGTAGGGTACACCAAGCCTGCAGAGTGAAGGTAATCGGATTGTGCATAAGGACATTGAGCATCCTATGTGCATACTAAGGAGGGGCTTAGAAATAAAAGGTGATTGCCTCCGGAGTTCACAGCGCTTACGTATCATGCCGAACGTAAGCGCTATGTTCAGGCCATATCGCATAGGTGTACTGGGATTTAAAAAATGGAGTGAGAGGCCTATGTGGCTGCTAAGCTACAGTTTATTGACAAAGACTGTGCAGCGGCTAAATCGTCCTCACATCGCGTTAAAGATATTTACTTAGGACGTATCACGCCCACTACGTGAGTGTACCCTGATTACTTATTTGGACTGAGTGGAATGTGTGCACGCCAAGCGGTCACTTATTACAAGCAGCCGAAGCAGACTGCACCCATGCAGCAGACAAAGACGCATAATATGGCTTATAGAGGCGCTTCGAAAGGTGTGAAAGCCCCAGGCCGTCCGACTCGTCCAGAGGACTTAGAGTATCTAATTGGACGACCGGGCTTCGAAAGGTGTGCCAAAGGCGTTTATTTAAGGCGTATTATGTCGATTACGTGGGTTTAGCCGGATTGCATAAACGGATTGATCAGATTATGCGCATGCTTTGAGGTTGTTTAGCGGACAAAGCGCACTACGTCTGTACAATGGGACAAAGGCAGCAAAGGAATTTAGAGCCCGCTGTTCGAGTGTAATTTTATTACTAAAGGAGACAGAGAGGTCTATTCAGTTGCTAAACGGCAGTTTATTAACAAAGACCTCGCCGTGGTCGAACCGCGAACACCTGTGATTGGACAAACCTGTGAACGCCCAAACTTGTAATTGTTTTAACCCGTGATTGGACTATTTCAGTTTTACTTTTTAGTGCCTATTGCAATTGCTTATTTCGAAATTTTAGTGCTTATTTCAGGTGCATATTTTCAGTGTCTATTTTCAGTGTCCATTTTTTTTTTTTAGTGCCTATAAACTCGGGATAATTAAGGCGACAAAAAGGATTGCGCTTCGGTTTCGACTATAAGCAAATGACTTTATGTCCAGTGCCTGGCCTTGGGAAAAGGGAATAGAACTATATCATTTATTTTAATAAAATTGTATTACTTTCCTTATATACATAATGTATAAGGAAAATATTGTGACGAGGTTGAAAATTCGAATTCGAGTTTTTGACGGGAGAGCACGTTTAAAGCATCCCTGATCACGAATCAAACATTTTTGAAGTGATGTCTGTGTGTGTGTGTGTATGCGTATGTGTCAATGAGTCTGTGGAGACGATAACTGACGAACGAATGGACCGATTCGAACGAAATTTGGTACAAAATTCACAGTCCGTAAACACAGGAACTCTATTGTTTTTATTCGCAATCGAATGTTCAGAACCCCCCTAAATTTTCGAGTGAATTTCTGAAAAAATCGTCAAAATATCAAAACCGCTAATAAAGTTGCGCAAATAGACATTTCTTATGTAATTTTTCATTACAAAGCGATTGACATAATTTTTAGAACGCTAACATGAACCGTTCTTGAGATATTGCACATTTTTCAAAAAAATTATCAAAAAGTTATATAAAATAAAAAAAAAAATTCCTATTGAGAAACATGTTTACTTTTTATATGTAATACCATGCGATAAATTGGGTGACATCATTCTCGTGGATCTAGATCGTTCCATTCATGAAAAAAGATACTCTGAGTAATACTTTTGTATTTGAACGCGAATAGTCATTTATCTGCTGTAAGAATAACTTATTTCCCCATCCATAACACTTGGCGAGATTTTGGCGACGAATTTGGCGGAATGTCGCCAACTTGGCGACATTTTCAATTGTTGCCAATTTAACAAAAATCGCGCAAATTGATAAAAATGACGCTAAATCATTGAAAATAACGACTAATTGAAGAAAATTCAATATCGAAAATCTCGCTAAATGGAATAAAATGAAGCTAAATCAATCAAAATGACAACTAATTGTGGAAAATTCAATATATTGGAAAGAATATAAGTATCTACTACAAGAATAACATTTTTTTAACTGTAAAAGTAGTAAATTCATTGCATTATATAAGGACAGTCATGTGCTGCCCACATCAGACTTTTTTTAATATATAAATAGAATTTTTTATGTGCATTATTTGAATCCAAAACTTTTCAGCACAAATATTCGGATAAAGGTTTCTCAAATTTTTTTTTTTCAAATGTTTAAATTTTTTTCCAATTTTGCGAGCAATAGTTTCAATTTATTATCAAAATAATTTCAAAGTAGTCGAAAATAAAACGTTCAAATAACAATCCATAAGTGCTTCGGTTTTTGTTAGTTTTTTCTATAACAGGCGTATATTATCCAAAATACTTCTCAGTTCACTTGAAATTCGAAATTAAGAAAAGTTATTCACAAGTTACAAAAAATTTGTTTACACTATACAGTGCATTTTCTTTGGATTTTCAGAACAGTATTTATTTTCTCATTTATACAAATGTTTATTTCATTATCCATCGAATAGAATCTCAGGAACACGAAGATATACTTTTTCTTATCAACCTTTTCCTTAGCAACTTGCGAGTATTCGAAGTTTCATAGTTTTTGCTTTAGTGTTCTGACTTATTTGACCTTCGTTAATGTTGAATTAATCTTTATTCAATAAAAGTGAAGCACTTTAAAAATAAAAACTCTAAGCCTTGGTAAAGGTGTATTGATTGGAAACCAACTTTTGTAAATTTTGTCTTATGTTTTATGCAGAAGAAGAATGAATGAATATTTTACTTAAATGTTTTTACTTGTTCTATTGATTGCACTTAAATTTATATTTTATCTGAACATTTTAAAGGAATGGAATTTTTGTAATTGGTCAAAATTTCTTTAAATACAAAGTGTGAAATTAATGCTTCTATAGCGAAAGAAGATATTGTAATTGCAATGAATTCTGGAATAAACAATCTTATTTTTCTTATTTGAAGTAATAGTAAGAATACTCGACGTTGGCCGAGATTTAATATGCAAAACTCTGATTAAAAATGTAATAGAAAACGCAGAGAATTAGCAAAAACTAAACACCGAAAATAAGTTCCCATGAAGCGCTTTAAATAAGTGTTGATAGTCAATCGTTGTCAGAGAGACGCATTTTAAAATACTTGAAGTGTCGTTTAGAAGGAGGGTCTGCATTAGCCCCGAAGTAAAATTACAAAAATCTGATGTAAGCAGCACATGACTTTCCTTATATAATGCAATGAATTTAACAGAAAACTTTTACAGCAAAAAAATAGCTTTTTCTTAGAGTCGATACTTTTATCTTTTCAAGATATTGAATTTTCGTCAATTAACCGTCATTTTCATTGATTCAGCGTCATTTTTAACAATTTGGCGAGATCTTCATTAATTTGGTAACATTTAAAAAGTCGCCAAATTGATGACATTCCGCCAAATTCGTCGCCAGAATCTCGCCAAGCGTTATGGAAGGAGAAATGAGTTATTCTTATAGCAGATAAATGACTATTGGTTTTCAAATAAAATAGTGTTACTTAAAGTATCTTTTCTCGTGAATGGAACGAGCTAGATCCATGAAAATGATGTCACCAAATTGATCGCATGATATTACATATGAAAAGGGAATATGTTTCTCAACAGTTAACATATTATTTTAAATTATGGGAGTTTTTGATAAATTTATTTGAAAAACGGGCAATATCTCGAGAACAGTTCGTGCTAGCGTTCTAAAGTTTATGTCAATCATTTTCTAAGGAAAAATTACATAAGAGATGTCTATTTGCATAACTTTATTAGAGGTTTTGATTTTTTGATGATTTTTTCAAAATTTCACTCACAAATTTAGGGGGTTCTGAACATTCCATTACGTTTAAAAACAATAGGCTTCAAGTATTCACGGATTATGATTTTTGTACTAAATTTTATTCGAATCGCTCCATTCGTTCGTGAGATATCGTCTCCACAGACTCACTGACACACACACATACTTTCACACACACACACGCACACAATCATCACCTAAAAATGCTTGATTCGTGATGAGGGATGCTTGAAACGTGCTCTTCCGTCGAAAACTCAAATTCGAATTTTCGTCCCCCGTCACAATACTTTCATTATACATTATGTATATAAGGAAAGTAAAAATATTGCTATCTCAGAATTTTCATCCAATTTAAGTTCACTGATTTTAGCGCAATGCTCTTAAAAGTAACCACATTTTAAATACATTTAAGGCGGATTCCTTCATATTCGCAAAGTTAGAAAACCCCTGAATTAAATGTATTTGATGTGCAATCAGTTTTTAACACGTTACAACAAAGCTGAAAAGTGTTTATGACTTTATTCATTCTGTCTGTCTGTCTGTCCTATTTTTGTCCTATTTTGTCCAACGAAGCCTATTTTTCACTTATGTAAAATGTAAACCGCAAAATATGTAGGATGAGTTGTATAAGAATTGCTGTATTTCTTTAACGCAAAATTATTTATCTCATGGAGTCAGCATAGCTGATATGAATGAAATATTCATTGATTTTACAGAGAGAAAGACGATTTTTTTAGATGAAGTTTTAAGCATAGAGTTTAATTACTTGTAGCTCCATGGTCTTAAGTTTTTAAATAAAATAAATTACTTTAGTACTGTGATAAATGAAATGAATGGGAACATGTTATGAATGAAATGCTGCTTTTAAAGAGAGAGCCAGGCGTGTTATATTTTTATGACGTCATTTGAATAAATTTCAGTTGTTGTCGATGAAGTTTTCAAATTTAATAAATCATTGTAGTATTATGGTAATTTTAAAAACATTACCGACGAATGTATCGCATTTTAGAGATGTTTAAACCAGGCAATTTATATTTCAACGACGCCATTTGAATGAAGTTTATTTTTTTCGATGAAGGTTTAAGTTTTCAAATATAATAAATTAATGTAGTATTGTGATAAGTTTTAAAATATTACCGAGGAATGTATTGCATTTTAGAGATGTTTAAATAAAATTGCATTGAAGTTGGAAAGTGTTTCATAATCAATACTTTAAGCATGATTGATATTTCTTGTTTTTTTTTCGTCGAAGCAAAACGTCTGCGATACAATGTCAAAACCTGCTCTCGATTTATCTCTGAGGCTGCAAAGAACGATTAGATTTAATTTGACAAAATGACGAAAAATGTGATTTTCAACTTTTAAAATCCAATTACTTTTAAACAATTTCGTATTTAAAAGAAAATCTCACCAAGTTGTATTTTCTGAGGAGCTAAAGTACCTCTATACCGCCTTGCACCGCTGTCTGAAGCTTGAAGCTTCGACTATCAGCTACAAACGACAAATACATACACACAGACATATTTCATTATGTACGACTAACACAAATACGGAGACTTTCCCGGAATTTAAAGGCAAACCACTGATTAAAAATATACCGGAACATACAGCGTATTATCGAAAACTAATCAATGCTTTACTCTACTCCCGGTTAGAACAAAACATAAATAATCTATTTAACGGTTCGCCCTAAATAAGTGCTAAAATACACTTCCGTGGTGGAATACGCAAGTATAATGCACTCTAATTATTCATACGAGGCACACGCAATAAGAGTATACGTCCTTCATCAGCTCAAGTTAGAAAAGTATAGTCTTTAAATCTAAGCTCTAGCATATTTAGTATTTGAGATATGACGAAATTAGTCAAAGAAGAACAGAAGACTGATAAAACACACGTGGAATCAATCGTCAGTTTTATAAAGAAAAGCTAGCTTATACATTAACAATTCAAAATAAAAAAGTTAAAACAAAATTTTGAAAAAAGTCAGCTACAATGCACTTCTTTATGATGTGACTCATAGTTTGCTAATAAAAACTTCTTCAGAAAAAAAATTATCCACCAAGAAAGATAAAATAGCTATTTAACAACTATATTCCAAAGTTTACATACGGTTCAAGTAAAAATTTCACAGAATACCTCTAATTATGAAAAAAAATCGTACATCTAAAAAAAATATATAGCTCTAAAATTCCGAAAATTAGAATTTTGCATTTTAAATCACATATTTCGTGATTAATACAATGATTTATAGAATTAAGAATCATTGAATGTAGTATAAAATATTGTAAATACACTAAAATGAAACAATATTTTCTACTATTTAGTGTTTTGACGTACCACCAACCCCTGATTAAAAATACTGCATATTTATGCAAATGAATATTCAATATTAAGGTGTTGCAAAAATCGAATTGAGAGGTACGTCTAAAAACCAATACAATCATTCTTAATGTGTTTCATATCCAAACACTTTTTTTTATTTCCATTGATTATTCATTTGTTTATACGTTCTAATATCGATTTTTTACAAAAAAAATATATATTTTGTTTTCTCTCAATGATGCATTAATGAATTTCAATTATGACGTAAAAAGTCACAAACGTAAAATATATAGTATATAAATCGTAACATAACAGAAAAGGGTCGCTTTATGCTTTGCGTTTTCATGTCCTGGAATCGTAGCAAACATTTAGGGGATGATTTATAAAAGCTCATAACTAGTTTTTCTGATTTTCACGATTAATACTTAATTTTCACGATTAATACTTATTTTTCACGATTAATACTTAATTTTTACGATAAATACTTAATTTTCACGATTAATACTTAATTTTCACGATTAATACTTACGATTAATACTCACGATTAATACTACTTGGCATCGTAGCAAACATTTAGGGGATGATTTATAAAAGCTCATAACTAGTTTTTCTGATTTTCACGATTAATACTTAATTTTCACGATTAATACGTAATTTTCACGATTAATACTTAATTTTCACGATTAATACTTAATTTTCACGATTAATACTTATTTTTCACGATTAATACTTATTTTTCACGATTGATACTTATTTTTCACGATTAATACTTAATTTTCACGATTAATACTTAATTTTCACGATTAATACTATTAAAAACTTAGTCTCTCAAGAAATATTTTTTCTAAATTTCATTATACTGGGTGCAATGATTTTCGAAATACGGCGTTTCAAATTTTCCATTAACTTGTTGTGATGAACAAAAATTGACACACACAGCAAGTCATTCACATTATCAATTCACAGCAAATTGACTCAACGGCAAAATAAAGAAAATTACCAATTTAAAGAAACAAAAGATATTAGAACAAAAAATAGATTTATACTCACGATTAATACTACTTGGCATCGTAGCAAACATTTAGGGGATGATTTATAAAAGTTCATAACTAGTTTTTCTGATTTTCACGATTAATACTTAATTTTCACGATTAATACTTAATTTTCACGATTAATACTTATTTTTCACGATTAATACTTATTTTTCACGATTAATACTTATTTTTCACGATTGATACTTAATTTTCACGATTAATACTTAATTTTCACGATTAATACTATTAAAAACTTAATCTCTCAAGAAATATTTTTTCTAAATTTCATTATACTGGGTGCAATGATTTTCGAAATACGGCGTTTCAAATTTTCCATTAACTTATTGTGATGAACAAAAATTGACACACACAGCAAGTCATTCACATTATCAATTCACAGCAAATTGACTCAACGGCAAAGGAAAGAAAATTACCAATTTAAAGAAACAAAAGTTATTAGAACAAAAAATAGATTTTTTGAAGACCTGTTTATGATTTATTAGTAATCATAACCAGAAAAGTGTAGATAGAAATCTTTACGTATTCATGTTTGAAACATCTTGGTAAAATGTTTCTGAAAGTGGGTGAATGAAAATCAATGAAAAGTATATCTGTTAAAAACGTCTTCAAGGTCGCATTCTAACATACAAAAATTATGTTATTTCTATGATTTCTTGAAGCAAATGATTAAAAATTATGCTATCTGAGCCCAACAACTGAAAAGAAAACCAGATTTTAAGAAAAACGAGACACTAGTAGATAATACTAGAAACTTTTCAATATAATATAAAATAAGCGTAAAATCAAAAATTAAATGGAAAACAAGTGAATAAGTATAATAAATAAAACTGCTAATTGTAAGAATTATACTTATAATACGTCCTCTCTTGAAGAAAGCAGGAATATGTCAGTAAGATGATCGCAATTTTTTCTATCGTTCTCAGCGGTTGCTAAGAGCGCATACTGCGCTTTCTATCTGAGCGAGATGACTAAAAACTCCATCGAAACAATTGTAGTCACCTGCATTTTATCCTTCTAGACGAAATAAATCAATAAAAAATTAAACAGGCTTCTGACCTATGAAAATATTTTCAGTAAAATGATTAGTAGTTGGGGTAGAGCGCCAATCTTCGAATGATTTGAGAAATGCCTAAATATAATGACTTTGTAAATATACTGTATTGTGATACAGTGGTGTGTGTGTGTGTGTGTGTGTGTGTTGAAGTTCCACTTCTCCTAATTTTGTACCATTGCATATGCGTTTTTCCAGCGGCCAACACGTAAGTGGGAATGAAACGCAACATGCATATGTATTTGAATTGTATTATAAATCGAATTATGTATGCATGTGTGTGTGTGTAGGGAGGGGGGTCATGAAATGTAGAAATTTAGAAAATTCAAATATAATGCCGGTTAATATACAGGATATATTTAATAAAGTATGAGAATATAAGAAAACTGTTGTCAATTGATCTCCGCTTTTATCTACTGTGAATGGCAACAGTAGTTTCTTTCGTTATAGCTTTATGACAACATTTTCTCAGGTAAAATATCTTTGATTCCTATTTTATTTATAAATATTCCAGTTTATGAGCATAGTAGATTGAGTTTATAGGTATTCTCAATCTCAGTTTTCAGAAACAGGCTATTTTTGGTCATTTTGAATAGATATTAGGCCTGGCCTTATAACGTATCTGTTCAATGTGAATTCATTAAGCCTAGTGCTTTTTCACGTATTTGGCTTTAATGCTTGGACATTTTCTGTTTTTCAATTTCGAAATCCCACTATTAATAATTGTAAATTATATATTGATTGATAATTTGATATTTCCTTTTTATTCTCCCCTTGATTAATGAATCTCTATTTTTTACATCTTTTTACGTAGGTATCTTATATTTTAAGTTATGGATATATGAGTTAACATTTATCTCTAATCTATCACTGGTATTTCATATAATATTTTTATTATTGAAATCATTTTCTTTATAAGCTGCATTTGCGCAATAAATTAAATGTATTTTACTTCGTTTTACTTTATTACTTTATTACCTTTAATTTATCTAACTTTTCATACTTGCTAAGTAAAATTAACACTTTTAGTTTGCTTCGGTATTTATGAATATTTTAATATATATATATATATATATATATATATATATATATATATATATATATATATATATATATATATATATATATATATATATATATATATATATATATATATATATATATATCGTATTTTTATTGTAATTATTACCTCCGTTAATATTAATTTATTTATAATGATTATTTTCTCAATAATCATGAAAGTCAAAAGAAACTATATACTTTAGCATTTAGCAGATTATATCTATTGAAATATTCACAGTATATGTGTTTCCACTTTGTCAGTTTAATATAAATAATTTTTCTTTTAGAATCTATTATTGTTATTTTACAAAGCTAATTTAACAATAGCAAGTAAACAAAAACTAATTCGTTCTCCTTGCACGACTGCTTTATTACATAGCTAAATGGTTATCTGTTTTTACACGCGTCGATATTTTTTCCCTTCTTCAAAGTATGCCTAAATGAAAAAGACATTTTCTTTTTCTCGTAAAGAATTTATTATAATATTGCAAATGATTAGAAATTATTCTTTGATTCAGATGTACAGTCATTTTCTTTTAATTGATTACGAAAAAAAAAAGGCTGCATGTGATTTAGAGGAGTGTTAGGAACCACCACCAGGGTACTAGATTTAAACGTACATTTCCGGTTTCACAGAATTTGGCGCAATCCATTTTATTAATTTATACATTTTTTGGGGAGCAGTTTTTACTTTTTGTACTAGGAAGGGACATTTATTTTTTACCATAAAGTGGTATTTTTGGACGATTAAAATTATCCCTCATTTACTTTCATTGTATTACATAATCGTACAATGTCAAATAGCATAACAAGTTTCAAAGAATTTAAAAGTTTTTGTTATTTTATTTACCAAAGGATATGATATCATCTTAAAATGAAAGGAAAATCATTAATTGTGTACAATAGGTGTTTATTTCTTGTAACGTACATACAATATGTGTATTATTCATTTAATTTGTTCAATAATATATTACATTATTTTGGAAATTTCGACTAAGCATTTTTACTTTCCTTATATACATAATGTATAAGGAAAGTATTGTAACGGGGTCGAAAATTCGAAATCGAGTTTTCGACGGGACAGCACGTTTCAAGCATCCCTGATCACGAATCAAACATTTTTGAAGTGATGTCTGTGTGTGTGTGGGTGTGTGTCAGTGAGTCTGTTGAGACGATAACTGACGAACGAATCGACCGAGTCGAACCAAATTTGGTACAAAAATCACAATCCGTAAACACTGGAAGCCTATTGTTTTTATACGTAATCGAATGTTCAGAACCTCCCTAAATTTTCGAATAAAATTTTGAAAAAATCGTCAAAAAATCGAAACCACTAATAAAGTTACGCAAATAGACATTTCTTATGTAATTTTTCATTAGAAAACGATTGACATAAATTTTAGAACACTAACATGAACCGTTCTCGAGATATTGCACATTTTTCAAAAAAATTATCAAAAAGTCATATAAAATGAAAAAAAAATATTTCCTATTGAGAAACATGTTCTCTTTTCATATGTAATACCATGCGATAAATTGGATGACATCACTCTCGTGGATCTAGCTCGTTCCATTCATGAAAAAAGATACTTTGAGTAATACTTTTGTATTTGAACGCCAATAGTCATTTATCTGCTGTAAGAACAACTTATTTCTTCGTCCATAACGCTTGGCAAAATTTTGGCGACGAATTTGGCGGAATGTCGCCAACTTGGCGACTTTTTGAAATGTTGCCAAATTAACGAAAATCTCGCCAAATGGATAAAAATGATGACTAATTGTCGAAAATTCAATATCTTGGAAAGAATATTAGTATCTACTATAAGAAAAAACCTTTTTTTTTACTGAAAAGTAGTAAATTCATTACATTATATAAGGAAAGTCATGTGTTGCCCACATCAGATTTTTTAATAAGTTCTAAGTGGTAAATGTGATATTTCTATATAATATGATTATAAATGTAATGCATTTTTTAAAATTACTACTGGACTCCACCCCTTGCTCATTACATTCAACAAACCCAGTGACTCACTTCGCCTCTCACTCGCTGAGCTTCTTCACACGCTGTGCCGATTGCTACGTAGACGTTATATGCCCGTTGGACACTGTACCTTGTTAACTGACACTCACTTGCCCTGGAACTCGCTCTGCGAGTTCTTTCAATCCGGCAGGTTCATACCAGGGAGAGTTAGAGATCAAAAGATCAGAATACCGCTGTTGACAGTATTCCAGAGAGTGGACGTTATCGCCGTTCGTGACGTCACTTTGTTTAGAAGGATAAATGCTAGTTTCTCCGAGTTGTATTGAGTTCTATGGGAAAACATAGACTGTGTCAGTCGTTGTTTTAATATAATTTGTGATTCTATCGTAAAAGTGAAGTTTAAGTGTAAATCTGTGTATTATAGATGCGTATATATTAGTATTTTTACGTATCTAAAGTATAATTTTGTTTAATTGCTGTATATAAATTGTGTTTTGTGAGCGCAAAAATGCATGATTACTTTGTGTTCAAAGTATTATAAGAAGTCAATGGGATCTATCAGTTTTCATAGATTTCCAAAAGGTCCTACACTCCAAAAATTATGGATCGTGAAGTGCAAAAGAGAGGATAAAATAACCATTGCTAACGCAACTGTCTGTTCGAGTCACTTTTCTGATGAAGATTTTGAAGAAAATATTCGGGCTAAATTTTTGAATTTTAAGCCGGTTAAACAATTAAAACAAGGAGCCAACGGCACAAAAATCTCACATACCATTAATACTGCAGTTAAAAACAATGTTTTTAATATAGCAGTATAAAAAATACTTACGATTGACATGTTTCATTGATATGTAAAATAGGTGCTCCCCTAAGTAATTCAAAAAACAAAATTAATAAAATAAAATTGACTTCATATGCAGTATCTAAAATATATAAAAATAATTTATATTTCTGATATTAGCAATTATGGAGTTTTCTTTCTTTTTTTGGAGGAGGGGAGGGGGGGATATTAGCATTTTGTAAGCTAATTTACACAGTTTAGGTTATTGCAAAATGTATGTAAAGTTAATTTTAAATGTCTTAAGCATTTTACTTTGTTATTAATGTACATAATCATAAAACGCAATTCTTTACTAATCATAATATTGACATTATATTCACATCATCTCAAGTTATGGGACATTTCATTTTGATATGTAAAAAGCTTAGAATAGAAAACTAAAAGTTGAAATATAATGCATAAAAAATTTATTTACAATAAAATTAAAATTCAACGCCAAATTTTTCAGAAGAAGTAAAAAAGTGGGGGCATGCTTTCTTAGAAATGCATGGCGCATATATATCAAAAGAGAAATGCGTCATTAAGAACTTGCAGTCAAAGTTAGCAAACATTTCACCTTCTATATCACTAAAAGCCAGAACTTTGTTTTCACGAACCATAACATTCATTCGCATTAAACACTTAAATAAGACTTTCATGCAACAATTAGTAAAGGGAAAAAAGCAAAGAAAAGCCTCTAAATGGTGTAAAGCAGTATCATAGCATAAAAATGGTATGTATTGATTTGTTATTTATGATCCATGTGAAAATTGCTTTAAAATTTTAAAACTGTACATAGTTTATATATTTAAAACTCTATAAAGTTTAATAACATCAATTTTGCATGCTTAAAATATCTTTGTGAAAACTGACATATCCATGAGTCATAATATTCTACTAGCTCACAAAATGCATCGTCTTTTTGTTGGGTAAATAAAATAAATCTACTGCCATTGACCATCCATTCGACCGTCAACACCCCCCTTTTCCCAAGATCCGATCTACGCTTTTTAATATAATATATAGTTATGTAACTACTAGATTGATGATATTTCATAGTCATCAATATATGTTATATGTATGTGAGATTTTTTACGCTATTTGGTATTTTTGAAAGACATATTTATATTACATGTAGAAAGTATTATCAATGTTTAAGATAATGGATACTATATTTTTAACAATCCGATGATTAGATATTTATTCATATATGATTATTAGATATTTATTCATTCATATATGTGTTAAAACACTTGTAATGTAATTTTTATATTTACTACATTTTTCACGATATATTTCAGCTTTTATTATAAATATTATATGAATTGTAATATTTTAATGATAGCCCTATGCATGTATAAGTAGAAACATTTAATTTCATTCTTCTAAAATTTTATTACGAATGGCCTTATCTCCTTTTCGAATTATAAAAGCGAACTTGTTAAGCTTTATAACGCATCTCTATGTCCCCTATTCTTGACTTGTAAGTCAGTGACGTCACGCTTCAAGTTGCTCTCCCGGTCGAAAAGCAACCCCCTCTCTCTGACCTACCTTATGTTTAAAGTACCTTGGGTTCATACAACCACCTACGTGATATATGCTCGCTGACTCTCGCAAAACGCCGGGACTGTGCTTCCCTCCTTTTTACAGCAGCTCGTTACCGGAGCTCGCCACAGGCGTAATATATCCGTTTTGGCTTCGCCCCCCCCCCTTATTAACTGACGCTCACCAACTCCCTTAACGCGCTTTGCGAATAATTTCACCAAACTCAGCCTCCAAGTCCCTAGCTCGCTACGCTCATCAGCCCCGTGATTCCTTTCGGGAGTCTTCGTCTCCTGTTTCCTGGCGTTCGTTCAGCCTGCATCACGAACTTTTTCGTGCTGCCTGCTCTAACAAACAATTTCTTACTACATTGCGAGCAAACGGCAAAATTTCAAAATTGTACGTTTTGCCAATGGCAAATACAGTGGCAAAATATCATGTAACGATTTCAATATAGAGATATTTACAACGATAAAACATATAATTATTGTGCATTATAAAAATTAAATCGTAGTATTCACGATAATAATAGTTGCGAAACGCTCTGTTTTTTTGTAAAACTGAACAATAAGGCACATGATTGTCAATATTCCGCACTTGTCCCAAGTGCATTAACTAACGTTGTATTCATATTTAGAATTAAATATCTATACTTTTAATGTTTTTAGTAATTCATTAATTCAGTTCTCTGCCATTTTGTAACGTTTCTGACAGCAACCTGTCAGAGAGAAACTATCAATCGGCTCGACTAATTAAGTCTTCATTCGTAGAGAAGAACATTTTTCAATTCAAAAGTGCATAAAAAATATAATCAGTCATTAACTAAATCGAAATTAAAAAAAAAATTACTCCGTCCTGCAAAAACTCACCTATTTGCCTATAAAAATTCGAGGTTATGCTATTGCTAGTCTGTTCAGGACATGAAGTCGCAGCTCAAATACTTTTCGTTTGATTTTGACATTAAATACTTCTTAACTAAATTATAAATCGAAGAACAGTTTATATCAGCGTATTTCCCTAATATTTCCCTAATATCATTGCATTATATAAGGAAAGTCATGTGTTGCCCACATCAGATTTTTTTAGTTTATCCTAAACTATATATTACTTTCCTTATATACATAATGTATAAGGAAAGTATTGTGACGGGGTCGAAAATTCGAATTCGAGTTTTCGACGGGAGAGCACGTTTCAAGCATCCCTGATCACAAATAAAAACATTTTTGAAGTGATGTCTGTGTGTGTGTGGGTGTGTGTGTGTGTCAGTGAGTCTGTGGAGACGATAACTGACGAATAAATGGGCCGATTCGAACGAAATTTGGTACAAAAATCACAATCCGTAAACACTGGAAGCCTATTGTTTATATACGCAATCGAATGTTCAGAATCCACCTAAATTTTCGAGTGAAATTTTGAAAAAATCGTCAAAAAATCAAAACCGCTAATAAAGTTACGCAAATAGACATTCCTTATGCAATTTTTCATTAGAAAGCGATTGACATAAATTTTAAAACGCCAACATGGACCGTTCTCGAAATATTGCACAATTTTAAAAAAAAATTTCAAATAGTCATATAAAATAAAAAAAATATTTCCAATAGAGAAACATGTTCACTTTTTATGTAATACCATGCGATAAATTTGGTGACATCATTCTTGTGGATCTAGCTCGTTCCATTCATGAAAAAGATACTCTGAGTAATAATTTTGTATTTGAACGCCAATAGTATTTTATCTGCTGTAAGAATAACTAATGTCTTCGTCCATAACGCTTGGCGAGATTTTGGCGACGAATTCGGTGGAATGTCGCCAACTTGGCGACTTTTTTAAATGTTGCTGAATTAACGAAAAACTCGCCAAATGGATAAAAATGACGCTAAATCAATGAGGACTCATTGATGATGACCACATGGAAAATGACGGCTCATTGACGAAAATTCAATGTCTTGAAAAGAATATAAATAACTATTATAAAAATAATCTATTTTTTTTACTGTAAAAGTAGTAAATTCATTGCATTATATAAGGAAAGTCAAGTGCTGCCCACATCAGATTTTTTAGCATAGAGAGAAATAATAAAAGCATAAAAAATATACTATTTCAAGGATATTATTCTATTTCAAGGATATTATGAAATAGGTAAACAATTTCAGTTATTTTCCTCTAAACAGGTGCCTATTTGGTATAAACAATGATCGTACGTTATATGTATATAAAAACTGCATTTAAAATTATCGGTTGTAAATAGAACAATCAGAATGCAAATTACTACTCAAATAAAAAGAAAATAGCAGCAGACGAATGCTTCGGAAATGATTGTATTTACTACTTCAGGGCGAGCGAATCTAAATCTGAACCACGACGTACTATCAAATCGACTACACTGAGCTAACATAATTTTTGCCATTTCGTTATTAGTACACCCAGTTCTTATTTTGTTTTCTGCTTGCTCTAGGCTTGTTCACATTAGAAGAAGGAAATACTATAGTATTTCCTAAACAATCTTTTGCTGTTGTTATTTTATTTAAGTAGCAATTTACGTTGCAATTGCTTTATTTATTAATCGTACGCATAATTACGTTCTACTCTTATTGGTTATCTTAAAATTTACAATTTTGTTTTGTTTTAAGAAAATATATATTTTATAATAATTGATCCCATTCAACTAGTTTAAACTATTCGAACTAAATTGCTTAACATGTCATATTAAAAAATTAAAGCATTCACATAATTTATTCAAAGTACCCAATTCAGTTGATACATATCATGCTCAGGGGAAATTTCGTTATCACAAACATGCCTGCATAAGATATTTTTATTCATTATCAAAGTGGCATTCATTATCAGAGTCCTAGTGAAATACAAAAGTTGATTTTTTTTTACTTTTTCTACAGAGTATAATAATGCAAACACAAAATATTGGAATGTAATAGAGACCATTTAATTTTTAAATATTCCTTGGATTAAAACATCCGGGACACATTTTAGGATAAGGAACCACAACGCTTAGCATAATATCAGTGTGTGTGCGTGTCTATTCGTATAATATATGCATCTACTATAAATCAAAAACAATTTAACCAATATTTAAAAAAATGATAGTTAACTATATAATGTAATAATTTGGTGATTTAGGATTTTACTACGATTGGGGAAAAGCAGGAGAAAAAGAACTGCATGAAGAGAAGACATTTGCTTGAAATTATTAATTAAATACTTCCCTTGTACAAAAATTTTAATAGCAGAACGAATGAAATACTTCCTATTATTATCTAAGATAAGGTGTTACCAATTTTTGTACTAAAGTGGAGACTTGCAAATTTAAATCGATAAATATAATGAATGAAAGAAAATATACATTTTCAGCCAGTGGGGAAAATCCTGTACTGCCCATATCAATTTTTTCCTTACCTTTAATGTAACACTTTTACATTACATACACCATACATTTGTAGTTAAAGTAAAATATTCTTTTTGTTTTATAAAATTATTGTAAAAGCAACATTTAATTTTTAATCTTTCGTTTCAGTAAAATATGCAAATTTAATTCAGTTAGTTCATTACACGTAGCAGTAGAATTTTATTATGCCATCTAAAATCACTGAAAGAGAAATATTAATGGTTGGGCAGCCAGAAAAATGTTTCTATTCCATTGTTGACTTCGCAATAAATTTACTTCACTTTAGGCTAACAGATATAATTATGCATTCTTGTTTCTTAATTATTTTATATCAAAGGAATAAATTAAAATGTTTAAAAATTAATATTTTCTGCGTTGTTCAGTTTTATTTAGATTTTTCATTTCAAAGCATAGTTCGATGCTATATATTTTATCACTAGCCGCCTTTGGCAACCAGCCTGTTCGCTACCTTTGAAAATTCTGCCCGTGGCAAACTCGCTGGCGCGACCTACCAGAAAGGTGTAAGGTAACTGTTTGGACGGCCAGGAAGTGTCACCCTGACCCAATTTAGACCGGAACCCAGTGGGGGAGGCATCAACATGGACCGTACCCTCCTCCCCTACCACCAACCTCTCGGAAAGACTTATGGACCCACATGTTTAACGTGATCGTACTCCGCGTGAACACGGCAGCAGTTTTGGCAGTGGCTGGAATCGATCTCGGGCCTACCGAGTGAAATTCCCGCACGCTAATCACTGGGCTACCGCGCCCTCCGCGACAATCTCTATAACTTTTTTTTTATTCACCCAATTTAGACCGGAACCCAGTGGAGGACGCATCCACAGGGACCGTACCCTCCTTCCCCAACCACCAACCTCCCGGAAGGACTTACGGATCCATATGGTTAACGTGATCGTACTCCGCGTCAATGACGGGAATGGAACCCGGGCCTACCGAGTGCAATTCTCGCGCGCTAATTTATATTTTATAATTAAGCTCTTAATTCCATCATCCTCGTTCCATCGTTCCATCATTTAAAATATCCATAAAATTAAAATATCCATTTAAAATATCTATAAATTAAAATATCCATTTAAAATATCCATTTAAAATATCTATAAATTAAAATATCCATTTAAAATATCCATAAATTAAAATATCCATTTAAAAAATTCATATCGTTCCATCAATCATCCATATCGTTCCACCAATTCATAAATATAATAATTTCAAATACATCACCACAATTCAAACCACCATAATTCAATCATTTAAATTATTTAAAATATCCATTTAAAATATCATATAAATATAATAATTTCACCCGATGTATCCAATGTATATGCTACGCTCTTAATTCATTTAAAACCGAAAGGGCCGTCTCCATGGAGACGGGTAAAAAACTACTGCGGCGGAGGAAAATGCCGTTGACGAACTTAGCGGAATGCCGAGAAATATAATATCATGACGTCTTTAAAATTGCGATCCTGCGGGCAATTTTCATTATTTCTAGACCAGATTGGACTTGTAAGAATTCCAGATCTTTGACCTTTCTAAAAATGGAAATTATTAGTCGAAACTATTAGAACTTTTTGCGCTGTGAGGATTTAAAACTAAAGTTCGTTTTTTTTTTTTGAGCCAAAAGTGACTTTATTTTTAAATCTTAAAAAAATATTAGAAATAGAAATTGAAATTCGAAATTGATATATTTTTACACGCAATTGTCTGCTCTTTCCGGTGGTGTGATTTGTTTTTTTCTACGACGTCTGGATCGTGGAGAAAAAAGGGCAAAAATGGCAAAAAACGGTCAAAATCGCATAAAACATTAAATAACTAAAATAATAATTCAAATTTTATAAATCGGTTTTCACGTGTCCCCTTCCCACCCACACCGGGTCTCCGATTGCCAAATTTCGTAGCTCTCCGACGCGCGGTCGCTGAACGTATAGTGTATAAGACACACCGACAGGCATTGCCTTTTATTATATAGAGATACGTTTTGCTTGATTTCTCAAAGTATTCAAAACATTTAAAAAGTGCAAAGTTCTTAAGCACCTCAAAAGATCCATGAATCCACATGTTAGTTCTATCTTCAGTAAAGTGACCATGCCCGTTTGAATAAAAAAGATTGTAACGCTCCTAGTGACAAATTTAAAAAGTTAAGATAGCCAATTCGGCAACAAATCGAAATAGAAGAAAAAAAAACAAATACATAGGGCATTGTGTGATTAGTAGGATTCGACATCAGAAACGAATAAGACGCCTATATAAAAAGCAATAAATGCATGTTAAATAGCCGTATCACAAGGGTTTATAACAGTGTGACACCAGCAATGCTTGTCAAAGTACTTTATGGAACCTAACGTACCTTCATAAAAGCCTAATGTTAAACTTTATATCTGGCTTTCCGTATACACGTATTGTTTATTTCCGGTTGCCAATTCGTACTTATTAGGTGGTTAATATGTTATTAAGACAATAGTCTACAACTTTGTAATTGACGTTTTACGTCTATCTCACTTTATTAGTCCGTTATCTTAGTTTTATAAGTTATCTACTAGGGGTCGCTGCAATTACTTTTATTCAATCGGGTATGATCACATTACTGTAAATATACCTAACATTTACAATAATGGATCTTTACTTACAACAATATTGGAGTGCTTAAGAACATTCCTAGGAACCCTTATTATAAAAATATAAGTGTGTGTGAGTGTATGTGTGTATGTGTGTGATTTGTAGCGGGAAATCCAAACGTCGTAAGGTCATGAAATAATAAATACATTTAGTTCAAAATCCTCGAAGGTGCACCTTGGCGATAATTTTTTAATTCGATTTAATTTTGGAGTTATTTTTATATTTTAACACGATTTTTCACACAAATTGATTCCTAAGCGTCCAAACATATTATTACGGAGATTCCATCTTGACACCATCGGAAATATCAAAGAACGTTCTTTCCGATGATTTTTGAACCAAATCCATAGGATAATTTCTTCATATATTTTTTAAATACATCGAACTTTGTATTTTTTTGGGTTATATTGTACTTTTTTAGAATAAAAAAAATCCGAAAATAAAAAAGGACAGTTCTGAAGTTTGGCAAAAAGTCCCGTTTATGTTTTCACATTAAAAAAATTATTTCATTCGTAATCTTTTTTCTTGTTTTAATTTCCAATGGCAAGAGAAAATGACAAACGTCTTACAACAAAAGACACAAAAAACAAAAGTCAATGTCTCATCAGCAGGTCTTTAGCATTCCAATATCTTCTTACCTAGGAGTTCCCACGCAAAACCGAGCATCCCTTGATATAGGATACCTGTCCATGGATACCTGTATGGATATTTGATTATTTCTACAACGAAGCCTAATGTTAATGGATGCAGAATGTAAACAAGTGATTGTAAGATGAATTGCATAAGAATTGCTCAATTTTCTTCAGGCAAAATTATTTAACTCTGGAGTCAGGAATAAAGATGTATGAATGACATATATTCACTGCTTTTAAATAGAGAGCCATACGATTTATATTTCGATGGCGCCATTTGAATACAGTTCATTATTCCAACGAAGTTTTAAGTTTTCAAGTAAAATAAATTATTGTAGTTCTGTGATAATTAAAAAATATAACCGCTGAATGTATCGCATTTTAGAAATGTTGAAATAAAATTGCATTTCAGTTTGTTTCATAATCAATGCTTTATGCTTGGTTGATCGTTCTTGTCTCCTTCTGTGAAAGTAGTACAGGGGTTGGGAAATTTTTGTGAAAGATGTAAAGGCGTAGGGAAATTTTGGGGGAAATAATGCATTATGTAGGGAAAATGATGGGCTGACTAAATCATATTTGTTTAATGTGGCTTAAGATTTAAGTAGTAAACGGAAAAATATTGTTTTCAGAGTAAATAGCATTTTCTCGAAAGGCCAAAATAGAATTATTTTATACAAATGATAATTTTATTCATATTAAATTATTTCTTTCCTTATATACAATAATGTATAAGGAAAGTATTAGTAATGTATAAGGATCGAAATTTCGAATTCGAGCTTACGACGGGAGAGCAACGTTTCAAGCATCCCTGATCACGAATCGAACATTTTGAGGTAATGTCTCTCTCTGTGTGTGTGTGTGTGTGTGTGTGTGTGTGTATGTCAGTGAGTCTGTGGAGACGATAACTGACGACCAAATGGAGCGAATCGAATGAAATTAGGCACAGAAATTACAATCCGTGAATACTGGATGCCTATAGTTTTTATACGCAATCGAATGTTCAGAACCCTAAATTTTCGAGTGAAATTTTGAAAAAAATATTAAAAAATCAAAACCTCTAACAAAGTTGCGCAAATAGACATTTCTTATGTAATTTTTCATTAGAAAATGATTACCATAAATTTTAGAACCCTAGCTCGAACCGTTCTCGATGTATTGTGCAGTTTTCTAAAAAATTATCAAAAAATCATATAAAATAAAAAAAAAATTGTTCTATTGAGAAACATGTTCACTTTTCATATGTACTATCATAAAAATATATAAATTGGGTTATATAATTCTCGTGGATCTAGCTCGTTCCATTCATGAAAAAAGATACTTTGAGTAATGCTTTTGTATTTGAACGCCAATAGTAAGTTCTCTGCTGTAAGAATAACTTATTTCTCCATCCATAACGCTTGACGAGATTTTGGAGACAAATTTGATAGAATATCGCCTACTTGGCGACTTTTTTAAATGTTGCTAAATTAACGAAAAACTTGCCAAATGGATAAAAATGAAGCTAAATCAATGAAAATGAAGGCTTACTGACGAAAATTCAATATCTTGTAAAGTATATAAATATCTACTATAAGAGTAATCAATTTTTTTTTACTGTAAAAGTAGTAAATTCATTGCATTATATAAGGAAAGTCATGTGCTGCCCTCATCAGATTTTGTAGTCTGGCATCAGACATTACATATTTTTTTTTTATTTTAATTGGAATAATAACCTCATTTTTCATTTACAGCAGTAATGCATAACAATGAATGTGTAATGAAAATAAATACTAAAATATTTATCTTATCTCTGATAAAATATTCACAGAATCTGTGTTTGCAGTTTTATCAGTTTAATATAAATTAATCTCCAAATTAATTTAACAACTAAAAACTACAAAAACTCATTAATTATTATTGCACGACTGCCCCATTAAATGGAAGCTAACTAATTATCTCTTTGTTTTTATATAATGCGTTAGTTTTTCATTCTTCGAAATAAGTACAAAGAAAATAGTTGGTGTCCCATCAATATAAAATTATTTCTGTATTATAAATGACTAGCTGTTTACCCATTCTTCGTATGGAATATATAGTGTAAATAAACTTGATTAATTTATACATTTAAAATTTACAATTGGCAATGAACTGTTATTACAGTTTTCCGAGTTTTTCTTCTTGAAAATATTTTAATAATTCTCACAAAAATAAATCATATGATTTCTTCCATGACGAGCTAATAAATAGACAAACATAGAACTTTATCCGAAATATAATCAGCACCAGGATAAAGCACAAGTAACTTGCCTACCAAATTTTATGACGTTTGGTCAATTAGATTTTGAGTTAGAGTGGAGGCATACATTGCACAGATAGACAAACAGACACATACACGCATACGTCACGCTAAAAATGGTTTTTCATGTTCTAGAGTTTGCGAAATGTGTAAATCCTTCGAAAACTCGAAATGCGATTTTCGACACGATTCCAATACCTTCCCCATACATTTTATATGCATTGCAGGGAAAGTAAAATTTATATGAAATATGGATGGGGCAAAGAAAATAGACTTTTTATTAATGTTGGGTCTCCAGAATTTACCAACTTTCCATATTGTGAAAAAAATATTATTAATTGTAAATTGAAAATACGATCTCCCATTTTGTGAATTCGTTCACGGGTTCCTTGAGCCCCCTTAGCGGCCGTATCTTAGATGCTGTGCTAAAAATGTGTCTGCTAAAATGTCGCCTCTTAAGAAATTACAGATAAAAAATTTAACCTCCAGCTGCGGACATCGCAGTTGGCAAATATTGAAACATGTTTTAAAATTTTGCCATGTTGTAAAGTTCAGAAAGAAAATTGATCAAGCCATTAAAGTTTGAATAAATATTTTAGAAATATGAATTACAATTAAAAACATTCCAACACTCTCCTGGTAAAAATCACTATTAATTGTTGTTAACTTGTATCAGAACGTCATCCCGATATGGTAAAATCAAATCAAATAATTAAATTGGTTAAAATGTTTAATTTCAAGGGTTACAAAATAATTTCGCAGTTCGACTGCTGCATTCCTAGTTCATATGCCGCCTTCGGATCAAAAGGCAGTTGACAAAACTCTGTAGGATATTTAAAAGCCTTTACAAAATAGCGAAGTAACTACATATTGCCATAAATTGGCGTTGTCGAATTGTCATACATGCCTAACACGTGGATTTCCATGCCACAAACCAATTTTTCTTGTAGATAGCCAATGTACTGAAGAGTGGCGTCTAGGATAATTTATTTTGCTTGTTTCAATTTGCTGCAGCCAACATCGGCACAGATTTTTAAATGTGTTTCACTTTAATAACTTATATCACCATATGTTATATGAATTCATTGTATATATAAAATAAACTTTTAAAATATTATCGATACATATGAGCCGTATGCACAATTATTTTATTTTTTAGTTTTTCACAATATCATACTTTGTGGGCGGAAGATAGGAAAACTATTATCCGATCTATTTTGTGTTTATACATTTTTGGCTATTCAAATGGCTAACGTCAAAAAAGTGAACCTATGCACATTTTTAGCTATAAATAAAATAGGTATGTAGAATTAAAATGGAAAAATTAGTGACAATATAAAATCTACATAGGAAATGTACTTCAATTTCTGTAATTTTCCGTTGCCATTTTTGCTTCTGCGGAAACAATGATTTCAAATGAAACCATGTGCTTCAAAATTTACACATCTTTTTGATATTTACCGCAAATAAACAATAATAAATAACCTTAGAAACCTCCCAATGCAAATGGGAGTGGTTAAATATGAGCCACTGTGTGTGTTCCCTAAATAATGCTTATTCTCTAAAATCGAACTGAATTGTCATGCTTTTCGGTTTGTATATTCTTATAGGAGGCAGTATATTCTTATAGGAGGTAGGGTCGCCGTTTACAGGAGGTAAGGTCGCCATAACCGTTTCCTAGTCTCCTATACAAAAGAAAATACAAAACACCATTTTCCAATATTAGAAGAGTGTTTAAAAAAAAGTAAACAATGGAAGTATTTTTAACTGTTGGTTGCAGTCACATATGTTACTAAATTAAAAATTCATATTAAAATATAATTCAATTTTACTAATGGAAAAATATAAAAGCTTAGTTTTTGTATAAAATTATTCATTACTATTTTTCACTACATTTCTTATTAATTTCACTTTCTTTCTCCTTCGTTCAACATTTTTGACGGGCTCGTTATCTGATCCCAGAGCACATAGGGAGCCAATACACGGCACATGGTTTAATTTCTTAGCATATTTGTTAGTCACGTTATAACGTTACGTCATTTTCGCCTATGATGATTATGCTTTTCCCTTTTCATGCATTTTTACTTTCCTTATGTATAAGGAAAGTATTGTGACGAGGTCGAAAATTCGAATTCGAGTTTTCGACAGGAGAGCACGTTTCAAGCATCCCTGATCATGAATCAAACATTTTTAAAGTAATATCTGTGTGTGTGTGTGTGTGTGTTAGTGGGTCTCTGGAGACGATAACTGACGGACGAATGGACCAATTTGAACGAAATTTGGTACAAAAATTACAATTCGTAAACACTGTAAGCCTATTGTTTTTATAAGCAATCAATGTTGAGAACCCGCCCCCCCCCTAAATTTTCGAGTGAAATTTTGAAAATATCATCAAAAAATCAAAAGCTCTAATAAAGTTACGCAAATAGACATTTCTTATGTAAATTTTTATCAGAAAACTGTTGATATAAATTTTATAACGCTAACATGAATCGTTCTCGAGATATTGCACATTTCTCAAATAAATTTATCAAAAGATCCCATAAATTAAGAAAAATATTAACTGTTGAGAAACACGTTCACTTTTCATATGTAACATCATGTGATAGATTTGGTGACATCATTCTCGTGAATCTGGCTCGTTCCATTCATGAATAAAGATACTTTGAGTAATACTTTTGTATTTGAACACCAATAGTAAATTTTCTTCTCTAAGAATAACTTATTTCTCAGTCCATAACGCTTGGCGAGATTTTGGTGACGAATTTGGCGAAATGTCTCCAACTTGACGACTTTTTTAAATGTTGATAAATTAACAAAAATCTCGCCAAATGGATAAAAATGACGACTAATTGACGAAAATTCAATGTCTTGAAAAGAATATAAGTATCTACTATAAGAATAACATATTCTTTTACTGTAACAGTAGTAAATTCATTGCATTATATAAGGAAAGTCGTGTGCTGCCCACTTCAGATTTTTTTTTTTTTTTTGCAAATACTTGTATTCAGATGAAATATTTTCCTGGTTTTAGCTTATTGATATATGTATAATATTTCATAGGTATTCAATAAGTAATAAACACTTATTGAAAAGGATAAGAAAAACTTGAGCAACGTATTTAAGCACAAATAAAATAGTAGTGCAGCATACAACGTTTTCGAGGATACGCTCTCCTTCGTCCGTGAAATAGTACCAACGAACCCGAAGTCAAAAAATGAAATGATGATTCTTGTGCTTAAATACGATGTTCAAGTTTTCCTTATTACATTGTTTTTACATAGTTTACGTTTGAAATTATGAAAACTACAAAGCAAAATATAAATTATGAGAAAAGAAACAAGTTTTTCACTCTTCTCCCCTACACAACAGTGGCGCAAGGAAAAGTAGAAATAAAGTTTAATCAAGCATGAAACTGGACCAAATTGAGAGTGAAAGCAGGTTCAATTCAAAGCAATACTATGTAAATCTTACTATATAAATTGATATTAGTCAAAATTGTCTAAACTATGCTATTTGCCTGCATCATCATTTCTCAAGACGACAGGGGTTTACGTCCCATTGATACGCTCGCACAGAGGGACAGCATCCACTGGGATGGAGTCACGGTTTGGTGTACAGATTGCCTCCCGTTGGTTGTTAGTCTGGAAAACGCCTGGAATATTTATAATGCCAGTAACATCCGCGAAATGCATGCATACAGAGACAGTGATTTGATGGTGTGGGCAGAGATTGCTGCCGCACCCTCACTGATATCTACTACATCCTTGCGGTAATGGGACCGCAATGAGGTATGGAGATGACATCCTTGTTCAATGCATCCCTTGCAGCCATGGGTCTTGATATAATTTTATGGACGATAACACGCGAGTTTACAAGGCTCGCATTGTCGGCCAGTACTTCGATCAGAACCAGAATCGGAGCCAACGTTTCGTATGGAATGGCCATCGAGCATGTGTGGGACATGCTTGGGAGACTTTTAAGTTTTCTCCATGACTCTCCCTGGAACCGTTTAAGTACTAAGGACATGTTTGTTCTGTGAATGGACACAGAAACCCCTAAACCGCCATAGAAGACCTTATTACTTTCCTTATATACATAATGTATAAGGAAAGTATTGTGACGGGGTCGAAAATTCGAATTCGAGTTTTCGACGGGAGAGCACGTTTCAAGCATCCCTGATCACGAATAAAACATTTTTGAAGTGATGTCTGTGTGTGTGCGTGTGTGTGTGTGTGTGAAAGTATGTGTGTGTGTGTGTGTGTGTGTGTGTGTGCGTGTGTGTGTGTGTGTGAAAGTATGTGTGTGTGTGTGTGTGTGTGTGTGTGTGTGTGTGTGTCGATGAGTCTGTGGAGACGATAACTGACGAACGAATGAACCGATTCGAATGAAATTTGGTACAAAAATCGCAATCCGTAGACACTGGAAGCCTATTGTTTTTAAACACAATCGAATGTTCAGAACCTCCTAAATTTTCGAGTGAAATTTTGAAAAAATCGTCAAAAACTCAAAATCGCTAATAAAGTTACGAAAATACACATTTCTTATGTAATTTTTCATTAGAAAACGATTGGCATAAATTTTAGAACGCTAACATGAACCGTTCTCGAGATATTACATATTTTTCAAAGAAATTATCAAAAGTTATAAAAAAAAATATTTCCTATTGAGAAACATGTTCACTTTTCATATGTAATACCATGAGATAAATTGGGTGACATCATTCTCATGGATCTATCTCGTTCCATTCATGAAAAAATATACTTTGAGTAATACTTTGTATTTGAACGCCAATAGTCATTTATCTGCTGTAAGACTAACTTATTTCTCCGTCCATAACGCTTGGTGAGTTTTTGGCGACGAATTTGGTGAAATTTCGCCAACTTGGCGACATTTTTAATTGTTGCCAAATTAACAAAATTCTCGCCAAATTGATAAAAATTACGCTAAATCAATGAAAATGACAACTAATTGAAGAAATTTCAATATCTTGGAAAGAACATAAGTATCTACTAGAAGGAAAACTTATTTTTTTTTACTGTAAATGTAAAAAACATTCATTGACAAAAACAAATGACATTCATTGCATTATATAAGTGAAGTCATGTGTTGCCCATATCAGATTTTTTTAATGTGGTGAATAAATATTGATTTGGGTTTACTTTTTAAATGAATCTTGTGGATTAAATTATTAATCTTAATTAAAGTGGTCGTGAATGGTAATATTTGTACATTGCTATCATGGGCGCAAATCCTATCATTACCTCTTTGCACGATTCCCTTAACATAATCATTGAATCAAAACACTGCACATTAAAATCAACATTTTTAACTTTTAATGTAAATTATCATTCATTCACATCTCTATCGTTATAATTAAAATTACATTAATTTTAACAAAAGCTTAAAGAGGAGAAAAGCATCGTGCAAGACCAGGTCTTTAGAATCTTATTCCGAAGATCAAAGAATGACCTAACATACATGAAAACTGGCATATACGTCTGCATTTCGTGTCTGTAGCTCAGCATGACTGTCACCTTTTCCGATTATTTTCTGACAATTTGAGTAGAGGTTATCACATTCCGTACTGTTGGCAGACTTCCACCAATGAGCGGTTTTTGTCACACAAAATCCAACGTTTTTGTTTATCTATGTTTAATTATTTCTTGATAATTATCTCTGCATTTCCCTCAAGTTAGCGTCTTCTGTTATGATTCATAATCTGTGAAAATTTCAATGAATTCGAATATATACTTTTTTTTATCGGCTTTTTCCACTTTATTGCTTAACTTTTGGGCATGAGTGCATGTACCAAAAGTATATATTATTAGCAATAAATAAGTGAAAAGATCCAGATCAGTAAGTAGCGTTATTATATAATTTAATGAAACTAATGTGTATTTATTTGAAAGTCGAATAAATTATGTTGCTTTAAGTTTTGAATAAAATTCTTCATTAATACAGAAAAAAACATTAAAAACTAAAACTCTTTAGAACATATTTGGAATTCTTAGTCTTAATGATACTATTTTTATCTTAATCAATTTCTTGCACTATCCATAATTTTCATTTAATCTTTATCCGATGAAGGGAAACTTGCTCCAATAGTTGAAGGAATTGATTTTAACTTTTTTAGATTAAATTTTCTTTATTTTCATGAACTTTGATTTTTGATGTGCAATTTGGTTTTTTTTCTAATTTATTCTAAACTATTTATGAAGTGGACATCATTTGAGCAGCGGTTAAGAGTGGTGAGCAATGGTTGAGAGCAAAATGTTGAGCATATTTTTCATTCAAATATGTAACAACGACCGTCGATTATTAAATCGTTTAAATCGTTAAATTGTTTCGTCGTTAAATTGTTTCGTCGCTTATTTGGTTCACTGCATATTAGGCTAGCACCTTATTAGGGTCACTGTTCATCATATAACCGAATGACAAATTGATATTTTGAATTTTAAAGAAAGTTGCTTTGTTAGTCGTAGGATATGAACTTATAACTGCTAAAGTAATACAAAAGAATCTGATGTGGGCAGCACATGACTTTCTCTGCAGACTTATATCCACGTTTTCTTTATTTTAATCACATTTATTTCACTTCCAATTCAATTTTCGTTCTCATTTGGTAACCGGGTTTATTTTCAAAGGTGGCGTAGAGAAAATACGAAAAACTAAAATATCTCGAGAACGGCTGGTCCTAGTGTAATAAGGTTGATCTTATTCTTTTCTTCGCTAAAAATTACGTATTAAACAAGCATTTAATGGATATATTTGAGCATACGTAGTTCTTTATTTTAGATTTTGGCGATTTTTGCGGGCCATTTTGCAAAAAAAGGCAGGTTATTTTTTTCCGAATCGTACTAAAATCAAATCAGCACCAGGGTGTTCTATAAGTGATTTATCTGCCAAATTTTGTGAAATTCGGTCCATTAGTCTTTCAGGTAGAGTGAATAAAAGCTTTTGAGGGCCATTTCGCAAAAAGAGGCGGTTTTTTTTATCCCAAATCGTATCCAAAACAAATCAGCTCCAGATTAGCCTACACGTGACTTACCTACCAAATTTTATGAAATTCGGTTCATTAGGTTTTGAGTTAGACTGGATACAACATCTACACAGACAGACAGATACACAGACACACAGACAGACACACTGACACACACACAGACATCACACTAAAAATGGTTTTTTCGTATTCTAGAAGTTTTGAAACGTATGGATCCATCGAAAACACGAGTTGCGATTTTCGGCATGATTCCAATACTTTCCCTATACATTACCATGTATTGCACGAAAAGTAAAAAAATTATCAAAAAAGAATCGACACGCAAAACAGAGTTAAGGGGACTTAAATTTGATTTGAGCAAATTCTTAGAAACTGTTAATTATATGCAGTTATTAATTACATTAAAAACTATAAAAGTATATACAATAACAAATATTGGTTACAAATAATGGGTATGCCAATATTGCCATTATTGCCAATACTGACATATTGGATATATATTAGAATGCAAACATTGGCTATAAATAAGCAGCCAATATAGGAAACCAATATTAGAAGCCGATATTGTCTCAGTATGGCCAAAATGTCTACATTTTCCTATTGGCACAATATCGGCAAAATATCTGCTATTTCATATTGGCCCGATATTGGCAATACGTCCACGTTTTCATATCGGTCCAACATTAGCATGTTACAAGGGCAGGAGTGAAATGACGAACTGTGGCATGCAGGCTGACCGGGGATACATTTTTATGGACCTCGGTGAGGTTAATAGAAGAAATTATGCCATTTGTAGGAGCTAGCAGGCATATGGAAATGACTGAGATAGAAATTTGAGTTATAAATTGAGTTATATACTGAAGTTTCAAATTATCTTCAATGCAAACAATTCTGTAATAAATATGCATGGTATAGTAAATATTCAGAACTAAAAACCGTAAATATAAAACTGGGTACAATGTTTGGCTTAAAACTGGTGTATTAAGTTGCATTCTTGAAGAAAAAATTGTTTCATTATATTTCAACTCACACAAATTTCTCAAAAGGAATTCCGAAAATGAGTGGTGGTCGCGCTGTACTAGGGTATAAAAATTATCAATGGAATATACTTGACTTGCAGTCCAGCATATGTCACTGTTTGTGAGATAAGTACGTTTTGTTAATTAATTATCTAGGGGGTCGTAAAATAACATAACTGATATAAATCCAGCATCAAATTCTGGAGGAGGTAAGATGGTTCATTAAAGATTATCGTTCCCGGATTCTTTTACATTTTCCGCTCAAAAATGTTCGCTAATGTCTCCGAATTGGTTAAATTTAGAATTTAGATAAATCCTGATAAGGATTCAGCATTACATTCTAAAGGGGGTATGAGATTCACTAAGAATTTCCAATTCTGGCAATATCACTTCCGATTCAAAAATGTAAATTTTTCTTTGAAATATCCATTTCTTGGAATCTGCTATAGATATTGCTTAGATAATGACTGATATGGATTCAGCATAAAATTTTGAACGCAACAAGGGGCTATTTCTGAGTATTCGAAGTATGTCCACTTTCAGTTTTAAATAAAACATTTTTTGTAACGTCTACTTCTCAAGATTGGTTATGGCTCCCAGATGACGACTGATGATATTTCAGCATTCCATTTCGTAGAAGAACGGAGTTTAACCAAAAATTTCCACTTCGGTTCAAAAAATGTCTTTGATATATCTACTTTTCAGGATTAGCCAGAGATAGATAGAGCTTAGATGATAGCCGACATGGATTCAACACCGAATTCCAGAGGGGTGAAGGAAGTTCACTAAATCTTTCTATTACCGGTTCTAGCGACAGCAGTTCCGACTTTCCAGAAAATTCGTATGACTGTAGGAGATATGTAAACACATGATAAAAATGCTTAATAATTACGTCAAAAATGAAGTGAGCGCTCATCAAGTGTCACCGTCTGAAAAGTCCTTCATATATCTATATATATATATATATATATATATATATATATATATATATATATATATATATATATATATATATATATATATATATATATATATATATATTTTAATATATAAATAGGTCAAGAAGAATTCACAGTAAAATGAAAATTATTTTAGAATATAGTGAAAGTTTTATGCTAGACGAGGAAAGAGAAAATATAAGTGAAATTTCATCTTTAGTATTCTATGTCAACCTGCTTTAAATTTAAAATTCCTACTGAATATGGATTTCTGCCTATAAAGTCGCAAGCGTCAGCAGGAAAGTTGTAGAAATATTGTATTCATAATTTATGATGCTCAGGGTAAACAGTGATACGATTTTCATTCTTTTTAGAAGTACAGTTTCATGCAAAGTAAGATAAAAATGTACGACAGTATCTCCGTTGATTTGCTGTGTATTTTTTTCTCGATGCAGGGTTAAATACAGGGATAATATTGAGACGGGCTTAAAATATTATATAAAGTTTCAGACGAGAAAACGTTGGAAACATATTATTTAAGCAATAGACCCAAAACAAAGCTGAACAAGTAAATGAAAAATGGTTTTTAATGCATTCCCTTTTATTATGACCTTTCATTCAACGCGATTTGGTGTTTGACAGTGAGATTCAAATCTTTGACGCCTTGACTAATCAGGTTCTTATTGATCACAGTAACATGGAATTTGATATATCAATTTTTTTTGTTTGGATTCTTGTCGGACTGACCAGTTCTGAGCCCGCTATTGGACTGTATTGGTTTTCAGTGAATAAATCGGAAGCCAATCGAAAGCCAGCGCAGCCAGAAAGGGCAAATTTAGAATGTCGTTGTTTTTTGTGGCATATTTAATACTTTGGATTTTGAACCTTATCAGACCAGTCCGTTTTGGGTTCGCCATAGGAATATATTCGTTATTTTGGGGGAATTACTCAAGAACCGTAAACATTAAACACCCCAAATTTAGTATCTCGCTGTATTTTGTGGTATTTCTGAATTCTTTGGATTTTTAACCTTATCGCTCTAGCCATATTGAACCAACCACAGGAATGTGCTCGTTTTAAAAGATTCACTTAAAAACCGAAGAGTCTAGCGTCCATATTTCGTATGTCGTTATCTTTCCTGCATTTAAGTTACATGCTTTTTCATACAGTTAAGATACATACACAAAATAAAAGGGAGTACTTGAAAAAAACTGCATTTTTTGCTTTTATTTTTATGTGTATGGAATTCGTCTTGAAGATCAGTCATTGCAATTTAATTCAGTTTCAGTTATTTCCATAAAACTAGTACACTCCTAGACGAACCCAGTATGACATAGCCACATAAGTTTTGAAATCCAAAGAATTAAAATGTACCGCAAAATACAGCAACATACTAAATTCTGACATTCTTACCGATCTGATTATCGCGTTATTTCCAAACAGAAGTCCATTCCTACGAAGAGTCCATTTCCCCAAAAAAATGAAATATACCACGAAAGACATCGGTACGTCAAATTTGAGCTATCTAGATACTCTGAACGTCGAGTTATTTTCAAAAAACAAATACATTTCAATGGTGGGCACAGGACGGCCCAGCTAGATAAGATTCAAAATACAAAGAATTGAAATATACCACAAAAAGCAATGATATGTCCAATTTGATCTTTTTAGATACTCTGAATGTCAAGTTATTCCGCAAAAATGAATACATTTCTATGGTTAAAATCCAAATAATTAAATGCACCGCAAGCGATAGCAATATACCAAATCGCATTTTACTACTATTAATGAAACCTGATTAGTTAGGTCTTCAGAGGTTTTTATCACACCCATAAGATCAGATTAAGCTAAATAAAAGGGCATAAAAACAGACATATATTGTTTCATTGGAAGATATTCCAAGGGAAACAAACGGCCATAATTAAACCCATAGAATGCATAGTAATATATAAGACAAGCATTGGAAAAGGGATGGAAATGTCAGTTCATGTTTTTGATCGATAGGTTTCGAGAATACGAATTAATTATTTTCGTGAGGCATCTGTGAATGTGTATTTGTTTGACTGAGTCTAACTATTTAATATATATCCACTTTATAGTTCAAATACTATAATTCAATTTTCATAAGATAAATGTACGACATATCTTGGCGATAATTAGATATACAGGTAAAAAATCGATCCGGCTTCTATAAGGAATGATTTAGTATAAAAAAACTGTTAATAAATCATATTAATAAAATTCCTATTTTATACATAATTTTTTTTTTTTTTGGCAGAAAGCGCAAAATCACATGCATTTTACTGGGATAAACCGATCTCAGTATGTTCCAGTTTTTACTTTCACTTCAATACATGGTAATGTATAGGGAAAGTATTGTAATCATGCCGAAAATCGCAACTCGAGTTTTCGACGGATCTACACGTTTCGAGACCTCTAGAATGCGAAAAAACTATTTTTAGCGTGACGTTTGTGTGTGTGTGTCAGTGTGTCTGTCTGTGTGTGCGTCGGTGTGTATGTGTGGCTGCCTGTCTGTGCAGATTTTGTATTCACTTTACCTGAAAAACTAAGGTACCGAATTTCATAAAAGTTGGTAGGTAAGTCACTTGTGGGCGAATCTGGTGCTGATTAGTTTTTGGTACGATTCAGGATAAAAGAACCTGCCTTTTCTTGCAAAATGGTTCGCAAAAGCTTGTATTAACTCTAGCTGAAAAACTAATGGACCAAATTTCACAAAATTCGGCAGATAAGTTACTTGTGGGTCACCCTGGTGCTGAATAGATTTTGATACGATTCGAAAAAAAAAACCTGCCTTTTTGGCAAAATGGCCCGCAAAAATCGCTAAAATCTAAAATAAAAAGCTACGTATGCTCAAATATATCCATTAAATGCATTTTTAATACGTAATTGTTAACGAAGAAAAGAATAAGATCAACCCTATTACACTAGGACTAGCCGTTCTCGAGATATTTTAGTTTCTCCGTATTTTCTCTACGCCACCTTTGAACATAAGTCCAATTACCAAATGAGAACTAAAATTGAATTAAAAGTGAATTAAATTTAATTAAAATAAAGAGAACGTATATATAAATAAGTCTGCAGAGACAGTCATGTGCTGTCCACATCAGATGTTTGTGAAATTTCGAGTCACTAGGCAAATGTATTAGGTCACCACATGACAATGTAAATTGTTTTTGAACGAAAAATACGATATAATTTCAAATAATTATTAATTTTACGTGTTATTTTATGTGTTACATTAAAGTACATATATCAAGAATGAAACTGAAAATCAATGTGCAGCGCAAAAGTCAAATGTTATGTACAATATAAGATTGTTTTCTTAAAACAATAAATAAATTATATTTTGTACTGAAAATGCAGAATTATCTTTCGCAAATTATGCCATGATAATTAAAAACAGCGTAAGGAAATATCACGAAGTCTAAGAGTTAAACTGCAAGCCAAAAGACTGAATCACGCAAAAATATCATTAAAAAACCAAACTGCTCCTTTGCGAGTCATTGCATAAAAGTTTGTAAACGACATTTCAATTGCTTCTAACAACTTCTAAATGTATTTAACATGAAATCGTTGTCGCTAATGAAACTTACATTGAAGAATAAAAGAAACTGCTAAGCAAGTAATATTATAAATAGCAGACGACTGGAAAAATGGGTTACTTTTTGTATTTTTCCTATAACACATGTAAAGGTAAAAGATTGTGCTGGGGTCAGAAATATATTTTAGATTTTGATGGATCTAAATATTTTGAGTATTTTTGAATCCAGATCAACCATCACCTCGTAGAGAGCCTTGCTGTCCCAATCGGGTATCCAACCCAACGTCTCCGAAGTGGCCAGCCGACGTTCTACCGTTGAGTTAATGTAACGAAATTGCAAGTTCACATCGTCGAAGTGCATTATCCACCTTCTAATATCAGATTGGCGGACAACTGACAATCTGACTGACCACCTCCTTCGCAATTTTTATCTCAAGGTAGCCTCCGGCTGCTACTATTTTTATCTAGGAAATTATCCTGCGTGGTCGTTATCCTCTCAATTTGAAATCAGCGCTCAATCTTCCATAGTCCACCGAAATCGTACTGGTCGTACTAGGGTCACTTTCAGACCTTCGACATATTTGCACTATCCTACAAGGTTGACTTGTTCCCCTAACAGCCTATTTTTCACAGTGACGTAAGATTTACGTCACAGAACGTCACAGGACGTCTCGGCAATGTCATATTGAGGTCACAGCGAAGTCATTTTGGTCATTTTCATGGTAGTTTGTGACGTCGCATATTAACTTGTTTGTGACGTCACATTGTAATTGCCATTGTAATGTCGTCACATTGTTACGTGTTAATTAAATTGTGGAAACCTCACAGAATATAGTCACAATGAAGTTACAAAGTTACTAATACGTAACGTAGCATAGAAGTCACAAATATGATGTTACATTGTGTCCAAGGTGTCACGTGACTGCAACGTCATTGTTACATTAGTGACGATCTTTGCTGTGAGGGTCGGGCACCATTGTAGAGAGCCTTGCTGCCCCAACCGAGAATTGAACCCTGGATCTCCGAACTGGATAGCCGAAGCTCTACCACTGAGCTACTGGGACGAAATTGCAATGCCTTATCGTCGACGTGGGCACTGCAGCCTCTCTAAATGCGCAGTGTCAGTATGACAGTAATATATGTCATACACCATGTGTTTATATGCATAAATTATTTAAGATTTGAAATGTGTTCTTTGATGTATTTTTTTGTTTTCAAATTCATAAGAGATAATTGAAATTATTGCAAAATCTTCGATTGAAAGAAAAAATCTGATCTGGGCAGCACACGACTTTTCTGCAGACTTATATTCACGATCTATTTATTTTAATTAAATTTAATTTACTTTTAATTCAATTTTCGTTCTCATTTGGTAACTGGTTTTATTTTCAAAGGTAGCATAAAGAAAATACGAAAACACTAAAATTTCTCAAGAACGGCTAGTCCTAGTGTAATAGTGTTGGTCTTATTCTTTTCATCGTTAAACATTACGTATGAAACACGCATTTAATGGATTTATTTAAGCATTGTTTCTATTTTAGATTGTGACGATTTTTGCGAGCCATTTCGCAAAAAGAAAGTCAGATTATTTTTTTTCCGAATCGTACCAAAATCTAATGCGCACCAGGGTGACCTACAAGCGACTTATCTACTGAATTTTGTGAAATTTGGCCCATTAGTTTTTCAGCTAGGATGGATACAGGCAATTTTTGCGGGTCATTTCGCAAAAAAAGCGGGTTCTTTTATCCCGAATCATACCAAACCCTAATCAGCACCTGGGTCACATCCAAGTGAGTTACTTATCAAATTTTATGAAATTCGGTCCATTAGTTTTTGAGTTAGAGTGAATACATACATTGCACAGGTAGACAGACACACAGATAGACACACAGACGTCACGCTAAAAATAGTTATTTCGTATTCTAGAGGTCTCGAAACGTGTAGATCCGTCGAAAACTCGAGTTGCGATTTTGGCCACTATTCCAATACTTTCCCTATACATTACCATGTAATGCAGGGAAAGTAAAATGTTGAAAATACAAAATCCTTTCAACCGAAATTCAACAGAATAAAATTAAATTTGAAAACATTAAAGAATAATAAAGCCACATATTTGATACTTTGTTTCAACTTGTTTAAATGACAATATGTGAAACTGCTGCTTGCAAGAAATAACTTGCAAAATTTTCTTGAAGTAAACAGTCATTTGTCAGTTAGAGGAGAACAATTATTTCGAGAGCATTATAAGCCCTTCCTACAAGTCAAAAGTTCTCATTTTACAAATGCAGTTGATTTTTGTGGTTGCTAAGGGCGCATAATCTTATATGCTCATATTAAAGGCCCATAATATCATGGTCGCATACTGTTCAGGACTTTTGTTAAGGGCTTATGTTAAGGGTGCATGTTAAGGCCGCAAGTTAAGGGCGTATACTGTTAAGGGTGTTTACTGTTAAGGGCGTATACTGTTAAGGGCGTATACTGTTAAGGGCGCATGTTAAGGGCGCACACTTTTGGCGTGAAGACGGATGTTATAACACCGGCGAAACAATTGTCGTCACATAACTGAGTTATTTTTTATTTAAATTAATTAAAATTAGATACTATGTCTCCTGTATTGTGTAGAATTAACATAATGTATTGAACTTCACAACGTCGTTACTGACACGATACAAATTGTGTAGAGCTTTGATCCTGACACGGAATAAATTACACCGATACTAGGTCTAAAATGAGAGCGAGATGTGGAATATAGTATTAGAACAATACATAAAAGGGATATGCGCAATGTTGTGAATACAAAAGACATTTCAACCATAAAGAAATATGGAATAAATTATGTATTGAAGATATACGTGGTAGAAATGTGATACAGTGTTCTTTATTAAATACTAGAATATATACTCGGTGTTGCTCGTGATTTGGTACATGTACGAATTTCAGAAGTATTCTAAATGATAATGTTTTGAAAAAAATTATATTAAAATATTTGTTTAAATTCTTTTACAAGTATTATAATAATTTCTGTCCGTGCTGTACGAAATTATCTACACAAGCAGATCGGAGAATTATTGTCCCCTTATACACCAATTTGCATAATATCTGAATTTCGGTTCAACAAAAACAAGAATGAAGGAGCTAAATTGTAGACATACTAGTATAACAGCTTTATCATATTTCAACATTCGATTAAGAAAAATCTGATGTAGGCAGCACATGACTTTCCCTGCAGACTTATATCCACGTTCTATTTATTTCAATTAAATGCAATTCACTTTTAATTCAATTTTCGTTCTCATTTAATTACTGGACTTATTTTCAAAGGTGGGGTGGAAAAATACGAAAAAAACTAAAATATCTTGAGAACTGCTAGTCCTAGTGTAATGGGGTTGGTCTTACTCTTTTCTTCGTTAAAAATTACGCATTAAACAAGCATTTAATGGATATATTTGAGCATACGTAGATTTTTAGTTTAGATTTTGGCAATTTTTGCGGGCCATTCTACAAAAAAAGGCAGGCTATTTTTTTCTGAATCGTACCAAAATCTAATCAGCACCAGGGAGACCTATACGTGACTCATCTACTGAATTTTGTGAAATTCGGTCCATTAGTTTTTCAGCTAGAGTGGATAAAAGCTTTTGCGGGCCATTTCGCAAAAAAAGGCGGGTTCTTTTATTCCGAATCGTACCCAAAACTAATCAGCACCAGCTCCGCCCACAAGTGACTTACCTACAAAATTTTGTGAAATTCGGTCCATTAGTTTTTTAGTTAGAGTGGATACAAAATCTGCACAGACAGACAGACAGACAGACACACAGACAGACAGACACACAGACACACAGACACACACACAGACGTCACGTTAAAAATGGTATTTTCGTATTCTAGAGATCTCGAAACGTGTAGATCCGTCGAAAACTCGAGTTGTGATTTTCGGCATGATTCCAATACTTTCCCTATACATTACCATGTATTGCAGGGAAAGTAAAAATCTGATGTGGGCAGCACATGACTTTCCCTGCAGACTTATATTAACGTTCTCTTTATTTTAATTAGATTTATTTCACTTTTAATTCAATTTTCGTTCTCATTCGGTAACCTGGCTTATTTTCAAAGGTGGCGTAGGGAAAGTACGAAAAACTAAAATATCTCGAGAACGGCTAGTCCTAGTGTAATGGGGTTGGTCTTATTATTTTCGTTGTTAAAAATTACGTGTTAAACGAGCATTTAATGGATATATTTGAGTATACCTAGTTCTTTAGTTTAGATTTGGATGATTTTTGCGGGCCGTTTTGCAAAAAAAGGCAGGTCATTTTTTTCCGAATCGTACCAAAATCTAATCAGCACCAGAGTAATCGATAAGTGACTCATCTACCGAATTTTGTGAAATTCGGTCCATTAGTTTTTCAGCTACAGTGTATACAAGCTTTAGCGGGCCATTTCACAAAAAAGGCGGGTTCTTTTATTCCGAATCGTACCCAAAACTTATCAGCACTAGCCCCGCCCACAAGTGACTTACCTACAAAATTTTGTGAAATTCGGTCCATTAGTTTTTTAGTTAGAGTGGATACAATATCTGCACAGACAGACACACAGACACACAGACAGACACACAGACAGACACACAGACAGACACACACACAGACGTCACGCTAAAAATGGTTTTTTCGTATTCTAGAGGTCTCGAAACGTGTAGATCCGTCGAAAACTCGAGTTGTGATTTTCGGCATGATTCCAATACTTTCCCTATACATTACCATGTATTGCAGGGAAAGTAAAAATCTGATGTGGGCAGCACATGACTTTCCCTGCAAACTTATATCCACGTTCTATTTATTTCAATTAAATGTAATTCACTTTTAATTCAAATTTCGTTCTCATTCGGTAACCGGGTTTATTTTCAAAGGTGGCGTAGGGAAAGTACGAAAAACTAAAATATCTCGAGAACGGCTAGTCCTAGTGTAATGGGGTTGGTCTTATTCTTTTCGTCGTTAAACATTACGTATTAAACGGGCATTTAATGGATATATCTAAGTATACCAAGTTCTTTAGTTTAGATTTTGAAGATTTTTGCGGGCCGTTTTGCAAAAAAAGGCAGGTTATTTTTTTCCGAATCGTACCAAAATGTAATCAGCACCAGAGTGACCTATACGTGACTCATCTACCGAATTTTGTGAAATTCGGTCCATTAGTTTTTCAGCTAAAGTGGATACAAGCTTTTGCGGTGAAAAGTGGCGTAGGGAAAGTACGAAAAACTAAAATATCTCGAGAACGGCTATTCCTAGTGTAATGGGGTTGGTCTTATTCTTTTCGTCGTTAAACATTACGTATTAAACGGGCATTTAATGGATATGTCTGAGTATACGTAGTTCTTTAGTTTAGATTTTGAAGATTTTTGCGGGCCGTTTTGCAAAAAAATTCAGGTTATTTTTTTCCGAATCATACCAAAATCTAATCAGCACCAGAGTGCCCTATACGTGAGTCATCTACCGAGTTTTGTGAAATTCGGTCCATTAGTTTTTCAGCTAGAGTGGATACAAACTTTTGCGGGCCATTTCGCAAAAAAAGGCAGGTTCTTTTATTCCGAATCGTACCCAAAACTAATCAGCACCAGCCCCGCCCACAAGTGACTTACCTACCAAATTTTGTGAAATTCGGTCCATTAGTTTTTTAGTTACAGTGGATACAAAATCTGCACAGACAGACAGACACACAGACAGACAGACAGACAGACACACACACAGACAGACAGACAGACAGACACACAGACAGACAGACAGACACACGCACAGACGTCACGCTAAAAATGGTTTTTTCGTATTCTAGAGGTCTCGAAACGTGTAGATCCGTCGAAAACTCGAGTTGTGATTTTCGGCATGATTCCAATACTTTCCCTATACATTACCATGTATTGCAGGGAAAGTAAAAATGGAAAATATATCAGATTAAGAAATCTTTACCAAATGAAAGCAGATGACTTGAAATTGAAAACATTAATAATTCCAGTAATTGTATATTCTAAGGCCGTGATAAAAATATAATAACGTTTATTTATAAAATTTATTTTTATATCGATGTCTTTATTATTTCAATCGTACAACGGAATCGTTATAAAAAAATATATAGTTTAGGATAAACTAAAATAAAGACGTTGAAATGGAGGAAATACTAGTAGCATCTTTATCCTGTTTCAACAATCGGTTAAACACAATGGAAAATGAATAAAACAGACGCAGTGATATAATATATCGTCTGCCGTATAAAAATATTTGATTAAATTCCGTTGCTAAGCAATATGATATCATTTTCTTCAAATAAATTTTCGGAACCCTTTGTCCAAGAAACTCGAAACATGAACGGGGTTACCTCAATTGAAGTAAAGAATAAAACCATACCAAATTAAAAAAATCTGATGTGAAGCAGCACATGACTTCCCTGCAGATTTATATCCACCTTTTCTTTATTTTAATTAAATTTAATTCTCTTTTAATTCAGTTTTCGTTCTCATTTGGTAACTGGACTTATTTTCAAAGATGGCATAGAGAAAATACGAAAAACTGAAATACCTCGAGAAAGGCTAGTCCTAGTGCACTGGGGTTGATCTTATTTTTTTCTTCGTTAAACATTACGTATTAAACAAGCATTTAATGGACATATTTGAGCATTTGTAGTTTTTTATTTTAAATTTTGACGATTTTTGAGGGGCCATTTTGCAAAAAAAGGCAGGTTATTTTTTTTTCTACTTATCAAAATCTAATCAGCACCAGGGTAAGACTTATCTACCGAATTTTGTGAAATTCGGTCTATTAGTTTTTTAGTTAGAATGGATACAAAATCTGCACAGACAGTCAGACACTCAGACACATACATAAACATCACGTTAAAAATAGTGTTTTCGTATTCTAGAGGTCTCGAAACGCGTAGATCCGTCGAAAACTCGAGTTGCGATTTTCAGCATGATTCCAATACTTTCCCTTTACATTACCATGTATTGCAGGGAAATTAAAGAACTGCCAAATATATATATATATATATATATATAAATATATATATATATGTATATATATATATATATATATATATATATATATATATATATATATATATATATATATATATATATATATATATATATATATATATATATATATGAACCGAGGGGTTAAACTCGCAGAGTCCACCTTGCCAGACTTCCAGTAGCTTAGCGGTAGAGATTTGGCTAGCCAGTACAAAGATCCCTGGTTTGATTCCTTGTTGGGGCAGCAAGGTTCTTTATAATGGCGAACAAAGATATCAATCCTATAGGTTAGTGCAAAGGTATCGAATGTCTAAATGTGACCCTAATACGACTAGAACGGATTCAGTGGACTCGGATTCTGTGGAACGGATTCAGTGGTATATTGAGCATCGATTTCAAATCCGGAGGTGAATGACCCCACATAAAGCTAACCTGGAGAATAAAAATAATATCAGAAAACTAACCTGTATTAAAAATAGCAGGAAGTGGTTAATCAGATTAGAGGGTGGAAAATGCAGACCCCACTTCGACGGTAAATTTTTGCATTCCGTCCCAGTAGCTCAAAGGTAGAGCGTGGGCTGGCCAGTATGAAGATCCGGGGTTTGATTCCTAGTTGGGACAATAAGATTATTTACAAAATATGTATCTTTAGTCGATCTATAATACCCGCTTATAACTTAATGCATTTAAATATTTTTCTACTGGTTTAATACGTTTAAATATGATCAGATTTGTGACTAAATAGTTCAAGGTTTGTAAAGCGCTAATTTTAGTTCAGTATTATCTGGAAATAGACGAGTATTTCTGTTGTAATACTGCATATATAATTTTTTTATGTGGAAACACCTAACATTTTTTTATTGGTGTGCATCAATTTAATTATTTTTGTCATTATTTTTCTCATATTGGTGCTCATCAATTTAATTCAGTTCCTAGACAATATCTTATACAGAATTAATTGACAATGCAGTATAATATAATATGATTGCATTAAACCTCCGTATCTCAACTTAATATATTGATCTCCGCATCATTGTTACTGACAAGATACAAATGTCGTACACGCATTGATATCTGATTCTGGCAAGAAATTCATGTATTTGATTGAAATGGAGATACTTCCACAGGGCTGTCTTAACAGAATTTAAATCCACGTGAAACATTCATACAACAGCTAGAAGATACCTTCATTCTGTTTGAACGGTTGACATTGCGTAATCTTTAAGATCAATTTTTCAAAACTATATTTTCATCTGAAATACGAAATACTAGTATTCGAATCTAACAATAGCAGGTAACTTAACATTTCTAAAACATTAGCTTGCAAATATTTTTATGACTTTTATTTTGCTTAACATTGTATGGAGCTTTGAAAATTGGCTCTCTTCGCTTTTGTCCAGCGTAGATGCCGTAAGCAATGCTTAACTGTATTCTGTGCTACCTAAGAGCGGGATATAGTTAAGTCTTGCTATAAGTATGCAAAATTTCGGCCTTCTAAGACACCCTAGGGCTTCTGGAGTGTTTAGAAAGATTTTTTGCACGCAGGTTTGTCAGCCCTTGGTGGTGAAATCGAAAATCGGGTTTTATTAGGTTTTGGTAAATGAGCATTATTATAATTGCGCAAATATTCAGCCTTCTTAGTCGCCGGAGGGGCTGACTGGTCTGAAATGACTTTTTAAACCCTCTCCCATTTCCTCTGCCCTAGAAGAACAACTTAAAAATTCGGTTCTGGTAGATTTTGTATTGTAGTCGATACCGTACTCAGTGTGCAGAGAATCAGTGTTCGGCGTCACTGGGGACGTCTGGAGGGTTGAGAGAGGCAAAAACTTGTTAGATTATTATTATTATAGATTAAGGAAACTGCTGTAAGATAAACCAAAAATAAATTTTCATTAAGAACAATATTTAATTCATAAATGGTATCAAACTCTTTCTGACAACTCTTTATTATTGGGATAAGAAAAAAACTAACCTCTGTTAGAAAAAAAACACTTAACTCACTTTAAGCTGACATATAACCTATTGCTTCTCTTTCAATTTATTTATTTCTATTTGGCATCGCCATACTACCCAGAACATCTTGAAAACTCTTAATTAGGAACCCCTACCCCTTTCTTTGCTTTGTGGCAAAGAGAGATATGTGGCCGCTCTGCCTATTCGTCCTGACAAATAAGGTTTTCACAACCGATTGATAACATTTTCGATTATGAGGTGGACTTTACAACGTTTTATTTTTAGCGTATTTTAAAAGGAAACAACTTGATGTGCTCATAACACTTCGGTTTCAGAATTAAAAAATGCAATTTTAATTCCATAAAAAAGGAAATCTAGCTAGGAGTCTCTTCCGCCTGCTCACTACGCTTCGTCAACCCCCGTCCTACTAGCTGAGCTCGTTTCGCGAGATATTTCCAGCCAAACTAAAGCTTAAATCGGAAAATGGCTTATTTCATTGTATCACCCTATTATTTTTCTATAAATGTACTAAATTTCCTATTTTGTGTGTTATAGCTTTGAGATACGAGGCAGAGATAATTGATGGATGTGCCGATTTTTTGAGTGAACTTTTTTCACTTCAAAAATGCATAAAATGTAAAATATCGCGTACACTGCATTGAAATTAAAAAAGAGCTCCGTCGTTCAAAAACTCGGATATGTAGGTATCTGCCTGCAAAAAATCGTGGTCTTGCTATCGTTAGTCTAACCAGGACGAGATTTCGCAGTTCAAATTTTTTTTGTCTTTAACTTTGACAATAAATATTTCATAAACTACAATATATATCGAAAACCGGTTTATTTCAACGTGTTTACTAATCCTTTCTCTATCAGTGTACCAAATTATATATTTTTGTATGATATAATTTTTATAGTATGAAGCAAATAAACTCGAGGAACGAGACAGAGAAACTCGAGGAACGAGACAGAGAAACTCGAGGAACGAGACAGAGAAACTCGAGGAACGAGACAGAGAAACTCGAGGAACGAGACAGAGAAACACGAGGAACGAGACAGAAAACTCGAGGAACGAGACATAGAAACTCGGGGAACGAGACAGAGAAACTCGAGGAAGGAGACAGAGAAACTCGAGGAACGAGACAGATAATCTCGAGGAACGAGACAGAAAAGCTCGAGGAACGACACACAGAAACTCGAGGAACGAGACAGAGAAACTCAAGGAACGAGACAGAGAAGCTCGAGGAACGAGACGGAAAAGCTCGAGGAACGAGACACAGAAACTCGAGGAACGAGACAGAGAAACTCGAGGAACAAGACAGAGAAACTCGAGGAACGAGACAGAAAAACTCGAGGAACGAGACAGAAAATCTCGAAGAACGAGACACAGAAACTCGAGGAACGAGACAGAGAAACTCGAGGAACGAGACAGAAAAGATAGAGGAACGAGACACAGAAACTCAAGGAACGAGACAGAGAAACTCGAGGAACGAAACAGAAAAGCTCGAGGAACGAGACAGAGAAATTCGAGGAACGAGACAGAGAAACTCGAGGAACGAGACAGAGAAACTCGAGGAACGACACAGAGAAACTCGAGGAACGAGACAGAAAAGCTCGAGGAACGAGACACAGGAACTCGAGGAACGAGACAGAGAAACTCGAGGAACGAGACAGAAAAGCTCGAGGAACGAGGCAGAGAAACTCGAGGAACGAGACAGAAAAGATAGAGGAACGAGACACAGAAACTCAGGGAACGAGACAGAGAAACTCGAGGAACGAAACAGAAAAGCTCGAGAAACGAGACAGAGAAATTCGAGGAACGAGACAGAGAAACTCGAGGAACGAGACAGAGAAACTCGAGGAACGAGACAGAAAAGCTCGAGGAACGAGACACAGGAACTCGAGGAACGAGACAGAGAAACTCGAGGAACGAGACAGAAAAGCTCGAGGAACGAGGCAGAGAAACTCGAGGAACGAGACAGAGAAACTCGAGGAACGAGACAGAGAAACTCGAGGAACGAGACAGAAAAGCTCGAGGAACGAGGCAGAGAAACTCGAGGAACGAGACAGAGAAACTCGAGGAACGAGACAGAGAAACTCGAGGAACGAGACAGAAAAGCTCGAGGAACGAGACAGAAAAGCTCGAGGAACGAGACACAGAAACTCGAGGAACGAGACAGAGAAACTCGAGGAACGAGTCAGAGAAACTGGAGGAACGATACAGAGAAACTTGAGGAACGAGTCAGAGAAACTCGAGGAACGACACAGAGAAACTCGAGGAACGAGACAGAAAAGCTCGAGGAACGAGACAGAGAAACTCGAAGAACGAGAAAGAGAAACTCGAGGAACTAGACAGAGGAACTCGAGGAACGAGACAGAAAAACTCGAGGAACGAGACGGAGAAAGTCGAGGAACGAGACAGAGAAACTTGAGGAACGAGTCCGAAAAACTCGAGGAACGAGACACAGAAACTCGAGGAACGAGACAGAGAAACTCGAGGAACGAGAAAGAGAAACTCGAGGAACGAGACAGAAAAGCTCGAGGAACGAGACAGAGAAACTCGAGGAACGAGACAGAGAAACTCGAGGAACTAGACAGAGAAACTCAAGGAACGAGACAGAAAAACTCGAGGAACGAGACGGAGAAACTTGAGGAACGAGACAGAGAAACTCGAGGAACGAGATGAAAGAAAATGTTTCACTTCAGAAGGACTTAAAGAGTAAACTGTCTCGTAAACTAAATCGAAATTAAAAAACCGCTATGTCCAGCAAAAATTCAACTATATGTAGATACCTGCCTACAAAAATTCGTGGTCTTGCTATAGTTAGTCAATCCAGGACGCGAACTCGCAGCTCAAATATTTTGTCTTTGACAATAAATATTTCTTGAACTGCAATATATAATATCGAAAAACTGTTTAGTTCAGCGATTTTGCCAAAAGTTTCTCTGTAAGTGTATCAAAATTTATCTTTTTGTATGCTATAGCTTTTGTAGTACGAAGCAGAAAAACTCGAGGAACGAGAAATTTGTCAAACGGCGGCGGAGTCAGCTACTGTTTTTAATATAGAGATATATTGTGATTTTTATTACAAAACGATGATTTCTCAAACGCGAGAAAAAATAATTCATAAAACTTTAAACATATATAAAACTTCTGATGTTTATGCAGCGATCACTATTCATCTTTAATTTTCATTCATTTAATGCATTTATTTTATAATTTTCTATATTTTAAGTAAATTCTTAAACCTTAAGTTGGTTAGAATGAATAGATAATTGACTCTGATAGTGAATTATTAAAGCTCCGGTAGTAAATGAGGAATTTATCTCTACATTGTCGTTACTGACAGGATGCAAATGTTGTACACGCATTGCCCTTTGATCCTGACATAGAATTAAGCCTCGTACTAGTTCTAGTTCAAGAGGCAATTAAGTGCTGACTAAATCTAGTGTAATGTATGTGTTGAAGATATATATGAAGCCTCTTTTGAAAAGAAATATGGGTCAAATTAGCGTTGAAATAAAATAGGGGCTAAATTAACGTTGAACACATATTGGGCAAATAAAATTGGAAAATCATTACTATACAAATTTTGGAACAATTTAGTGTTGGACAAATATAAATCAAATTTGACGTTAAAAGTTTGGAATACATGACTAATGTGTCAGGTAACTGGATTTACAGCTTACTAATTTCAGCAGAAGAATTTGTTTTCATTCAATATGTTTCGTGACAGGTAAGAATAGCCCAGTGGTTAATGCGAAGGCTTGCACTCGGTAGTTCCATGTTTGATCTACGACGCCACCCAAAATCAATTTAATCGATTTAAATAGTGTATGTGATTATTAATTTTATGTTATAACTTAATGGTTAAAACTATTTAAATTTTTGTGTTGAGTGAAGGAGAATGATTATGTATAATGGATTAGGAGTGATATGATAATTTAGAAGAACTGTGATTCTAAATAATTGTGTGCAAAGACTTAGGAGACTAAAATCTTCTAATTAATTAATGTACTCCCAATATGTTTTGCGGACAAAATGACGGAAGTATAAAATTATTTATAAATCAACACGAGGAATTAACAAATATTACTAAATGGACGGAGAAAAACAAAATTGTTAGTTTAAAAACCAGATTGAAGGAAAACTTGTCAGAACGTTTAGTTCAAAATACGTAACTATAAAGCACAACAACATGTGAAAAAGTAAATACCGACAAAATCCGGTGAATAAATTCTGACAAAAATTTAAGATTTGTTAAAAAGCTCATAGAGAGGAATGGTAATCTAAACGGCATCAAAATGACGCTAGATATGGTAAACAGAAAACGCTGCGAAAATTTTTCGGAATCGAAAAATTCAAAGACAGTGCAGATTCAGAAAACTGGAGACAAAATGAAATTATCGAAATTCACTCAATCATTGAAATCAGACATGGTATTAGAAGTAAGTAAACACGATTTTGTAGTCTAAATGTAGCTGCCAAATATGCTGAGATGATGAAATCGGTATTAGAAAATAATACTCTATAGATTAATCTGATAAAGAGCCAGTAAAAGCAAAAAATGTAGTTTTTAAAATACACCCTTTATTAGTAGTAATATAACCATTTCTTTTATATAATAACATGCATTTATTAAAATATATGTAAATTAAATGTATGAAAATCAACGACATACCAAATTTGGAATTTCTAGGTGTTCCAGTTCTCGAGTTATTCTCTAATAACCAGTACGTTTCTATGACTGGACCGGGACGATCTGGGGTGACAAGGTCAAAAAATTAAAAATAATTAAATTATACCACGATATGGTCCTATGTCAAATATAATCTTTCTAGATATGAGGGATCGCAAATTATTCCCCCAAAAACGTGAACACCCTTTTTTGAGAACCCAGAGTGGTATAGCTGGATGAGGTTCAAAATTCCACGAATTAAAATACACCACAAAATACAATAACATACCAAAATTTGGGCTTTATATTTGCTCATGTTATTCCCCAAAAACGAATACATTCATATGGCGATACACAAAACAAATTAGTCCGATAACGCTCAAAATATAAAGAATTAAAATATACTCCAGAAGATAACGACATACCAAATTTGGAGTTCCTAGATGCTCTAGTTCTTGAGTTATCTCCCCCCCAAAAGAGTACATTTCTATGGCTGGTATAGGGTTGAACTAAGAATGAAAATCAAACGACACCCAAGAGAGGTCCAATAAGATTAAAATCAAAACAATTAAAATGTAACACAAAAGATAACAGCATACCGAATTTCATGCTACTATGAATAAATGAAACTTAATTATTTTTGTAAGATTTGAATCACACTGAAAAACAAATAAACAAATACCAGATCAAGTTAAATAAATGGTTGTAAAAATGATAACAATCCGATTTCAAATCTAATATAAATTCTAGTGGCGACAAAAATGTAGGATTTAAAACTCCAGGGATGAGATAAGAATAAAAATCAAACCATGCCCAAAGCAAGCTCAATGAAAATCAAAACAAATGAAATATGCCACAAAAGTTAATATCATACCAAATTCCATGTTACTGTGAATAAATGAATCATGATTATTTTAGTAGAATTGGGATCACACTATGTAACCAACAAACAAGCACCAGATCAAGTTTATTAACAGGTTGTAAAAATGATGATTATCTAAATGAAAATCTAGCACAGATTCTATAGACGACACAAATTAGAGGATTTTAAAAGAGAAGTCGAAATGTTATGCACGGAAAAACTGGAAAAAATGTGTAGGAAAATATTTCATATGTTGTCAAAAACAAGGCATATATTTACTCAATGCTGGTAAAACCAAAATACAAGACATAGCGGACCAAGTCAAAATAATTTCAATATTTATGAAGGAAGAAAGACAACCTAATAGTTGGTTGATTGGATTTTGTGGCACAAAATCCTAAAAGAACAAACTAATAGTAAAGCAACCATACGAAAAAGTTATAGAAATGTTAAAAATAATAATGCAGATTATAGGAAAATATTCAGTATAATAATCATAACACAGAAGAATTTCATCACGATTGTTTCTTCACTCATTATTTTCATCTCCAAATGAACCTAACATTTTACTCTGTTATTTTTATATAGTTTTTCATTCGGTTTGTAAGCATAATAGTCACATTTCAACAAGAAAGATCAATAATGCAAAAAGCATTGATTATGAAACACTTTAAAACTAAAATGTAATTTTATTTAAACATCTCTAAAATGCGACACATTCTGGGGTGATATGTTTTAAATTATCACAGGACAAGAATTAACTGAACTTGGAAACTTAAAACTTTATCAGAAAGGACAGTGCTATAAAATCGTCTGATTCTTTACATAAAATCAATGGATATTTCATTCATATCACTCATATTCCAGTCTCCAGAGCTAAATAATTTTATTTAATAACTCATCTTATAATCACTTCTTTGCATTCTGCATCCATTAAAATTTGGCTTCGTTGCAGAAAAAAAGGTTTGATGATATTTTAAACTCAAAAATATTGTTATTATTGCGTTGGCACAAAACATAGATGCACAGAAAATGCACAAAAATAAAGCGGTTTTAGGACAGATGCAACACTAAATATAAATTTAAAAGAACTTTAAAAATCAAGATTTTTGCATTGGGAAAAAAGACGGATGCTATATTTTATTTTGAAGTGGGTTACCTGATATCTTCATATAATATGGGTGTAATTAATATTTTAATTTTTATTTTAAAAACTACCGAACATATTTTGCCGAAATTTGTTTTATATGTTTTATGGGATAATTTGAATATTTTCTAACATTTTCGAAGCAATCTGTGAAATTGACCTTCATTTAAAAAATGTTCGAAAAATTAGATCCCCTAGGGTTCAACGTATTTCACTTTTTCAACCCGGGTTCAATCCAAAGCTAATTGGGTGATATTATAAATTTACATTCCCATATGTCTTACAGACCGTCTGAATAACGTACTAAATTTTCATTTTGATAAATTCATTTTTACGGCAGTTATCGTGCCAACGGACAGACAGACAGAATAACCAAAGTCATAAACACTTTTCAACTATATTGGAAAGTGTTAAAAATAGAATTGAAATTCCTCTATTTGTCTCATCATCTCTGAAGAACTGCTATACTGAATTTCTTGAAATTTTGACGAGTAGCCTTGATATCATCACACTAAACATCCAAACGTCCATTCATCCTGCTGTCTTTTTTCATGTCCTTCTGGCTTTTTAAACACTTTAAACGTGACCCAATCGCTACACCAGCCTCCAAAGAAACGGGACCCAATCGCTATTTGAAGCCTCAAACTAACGTAGCCAAACAGCCTTATCGATAATCTACAATATCTACATTAAATGAAAATCGGAATCCGATAACTTGACCCTATCGTTATGTGTGCCTATATCTAAAGAAATATGGAAAACTTATAACTGAACGAAATAAAATACAGCCATTTTAAGGTCCTCTCAAAGGTCATAAATGAAATACATCTATATTTCTACTTTTAATAAGAAGACAGGAAATGTGGCCATAAAAATATGTTGTTTAAATTTACAACTGCTGTTATTTATATAAATAATATTGTAAGTTGTGTCTGTGTGTTTCAGCACAGAGGAACTCGCTTCTCTCTTTTTTGCGAGAATTATTATAAAATTTCAAATAAAAAAACTTAAAATATTAAAAGCCCTTCACAAATTCTGGATTTTTAATTTATTTACATTATAGACCAAGGACGTATATGCAGCTAGTAATTACTATAACGTCAAACATTTATTTTTAACTTTCTCAAATAATGCAGTCAATTACCCACACACTAAAAAGTTCCACTATTTTTTTATTGAGAAGATTACTTAAGTCTTGATGAAAATTTAGAATTATTTTTATTTATCTCCTTATTCAATTTTACACTCCAGTTATTTCAATTACTCTAATGCACATACACTAACTTTCCTCACTAAAGAGTTAATAAAAACGGAGCTCAAAAGGCGGTTGCGTGGAAAAAATACTGTAAGAGAAAAAATAGAGAAAGTATATTACTGTAAATTTAAGACGAATTTATAAGAACAGAAAATTACTATGCTTTATTTTTGCATCAATTAGGTCTATGATTCTCAAACCATTTTTCATCTCCGTACAATGCACAAGATCGCACAAAACAATATGGACATGTATGATGGCTGGTGCTTACGTAACGTGTAAACACTGTTGTATAATGAGATGCAGTAAGTGGAGTAAGAGCAGTCGGTTGTATTGGTCCAATTTTGCAATCCTACCCCATGAAAGGTAATGTACTAAGTTGAAATACCCTAAAAGAAGGCGTTCTTGTGTTTCAGATCTATCAACACAATTTGACCAATCTTGAGTCTATCGTTAACTATGACCTGCTTTTGTAAACCACTAGGTAGGGTAATCAATTTAATTCCGCTCCGGTTCAGTGCATATACACTGGTACCGGTCCGTGAGTTACAGCTAACGGGAATTACTTTAGAAAGGCAGCCTGCATTTACGCAGGCCACCGTTATTGCAAGTTAAGCTTTTTTTTTCAAAGAAGCGACCAGGCTAATTGTCAAATGTTTATAGTACTAAATATATTCAAACGTACATCTTTGTAAACTCCCATTCAAGATTTTCTTGCGAAATTTTGAGCAATCCTAATGTCGATTTATTACAAAGGAACGCAAATATGTTCCTATAACTAGTAAACATTGTCTAGAGATTACAGTAATTCGTGGACATTGAAATTTCATATTACGATCTGCGGCAAGTCTTCCGCGGTAATATTCTTAAATAGCTTTAATTACAAATATAGACCATGAATAGTGATTAATTTTTTAGAGTAATTTATATTTTTAAATTTCTGGATGCTATTGCAGGTGCCAGAAACCATATTTTAAGATAACTTAATTTAGTATGACTATTTTAAAAATGATAGAAAATCTAAACGCTGCGGTTATTACAGCAGTTATTTTATACTGCACACTATATATTACGCACACAGGGTCGCCCATAGCAATTATGGATAGTGATAGGATTAGAAGATAGTGAAAAACATTTCAAGAGCCAAATCTAAGGTTACTGGGACTGGGAGTTAAGCTTTGGTAATTACAACTAGATCAAGCAATTTTTGCTATTTTTATTGAGCAACAATGCAGCTGGGAGTAAGAACACGGGAATTAATAAATTATGCTTTTATTATCGAAAAGGAAACAAAATGATATATTGTAAAATTTTGTTTATAACAGCCTAGACACCGGGGAGAAAGAATGAAACAAATTTTAAATAAAACTCACCCAGTTGCTGAAATTGGACATGATGTAACTATTTCAATTTATGACGTACTTGGGAAAAAATTATAGCCGTATATGTAAACAGAATAGAATCAAAACTGGAAATGAAAAGAAACAACCAAATTACGAACATGAATAAGGTTTTACCAAAACCTTATTCATGATCATAATTTATGCCGATTAGGTGTACAACGTAAAATTCTGTTCAAATAAAGAAAAAATGAATATAGTTGCGTGTCGGATAAACTTACGTCTGCAGTGCAACAAGTCTGGACCTAAACGCCTAAATAAGAACAAGACTATGCCGGCCAAATTATAAATGGCTAACTTACCAGTAAATATGACCCATATTTTGCAGAGTCCACTTCAACAATAAGAGCTTGCAATTTCGTTCCAGTAGCTCAACGGTAGATCATCGGCTGGCCAGTTTGCAGATCCAGGGTTCGATCCGGTTGGTGCAGCAAGGTTCTTTATAATGGCTCCCGAACAAAATCAACCCTGTAGGATAATGCAAAGTTGTTGGAGGTCTGAAACTGACCTTAGTATGACTCGTATAGATTCAGTAGACACTGGAAGATTGAACGCCGATTTCAAATTGAGGGGATAACGACCACACAGGATACTAACCGGGGTAAAATTGTAGTCGCAGAAGGCTAGCCTACAGTTAAAAAAGCAGGAGGTGGCCAGTCAGATTGTCAGTTTCCCGTCAATCGGACTTTAGAAGGTGGAGAATGCAGAGACCACTTCAACAATAAGAGCTTGAAGTTTTGTCCCAGTAGCTCAAAGGTAGAGAGCCGGTTGACCAGTTTGGAGATTCAGTGTTTGATTCCCGGTTGGGGCAGTGAGGTTCTTTACAATTTCTCCGAGACATGGAATAACCGCCCCTATTTTTTTGTTTCTTGAAGTTTATATTCTTAGTATTTTATTTTTATTGTTCGTTCTTTTGTTCATATTTCTTGTTTTTTCTAATTTCTCTGTTTTATTTCCATTTCTTTACACTAGGTGACATGATTATAACGGAATCTGTTGTTTACCCATATTCAGTTTTGCTAATATGATATTGTTGTTTATTTGGGCGTTTAGGTCCAGATTTGATGAACTGAAGAAGGAAAAACAAATGTTTTCTGAAACGTACTCATGCTAATTTATTTTAATTTTCGCTGTTGTTTACGTTGTGAACCAGTTAATTATTGATTGTGCGCACAGTCATGCGCTTTATTTATGATCACAATTTGATATATTTATCTTTCATTAGCATTATTGATGCAAATTTAGAAAAAGTCATATCCCTGATATCAGTGTACAATCACGATTAACAATAGGCACAAGTCATAAAATCTGATGCTGGATAAAATGGTTGCGGACATTGGAGAAGGAGAAACTATCTTAGCTCTGACTTATGTTGCATTGTAACATGTTAAAAAATCTGATGTGGGCAACACATGACTTTCCTTATATAATGAAATGAATTTACTACTTTTACAGTAAATAAATAGGTTTTTCTTCTAGTAGATACTAATATCCTTTCCAAGATATTGAATTTTCGACAATTAGTCGTCATTTTCATTGATTTATCGTCATTTTTATCCATTTGGCGAGATTTTCGTTAATTTGGCAACATTTCAAAAAGTCGCCAAGTTGGCGACATTCCGCCAATTTCGTCGCCAAAATCTCGCCAAGCGTTATGGACGAAGAAATAAGTTATATATATATATATATATATATAACTTATTAGATATTGAATTTTCGACATATATTATATAACTATTATTATATATTTATATATTATATAACTTATTAGATATTGAATTTTCTACAATTAGTCGTCCTTTTCATTGATTTAGCGTCATTTTTATCCATTTGGCGAGATTTTCGTTAATTTGGCAACATTTTAAAAAATCGCCAAGTTGGCGACATTCCGCGAATTTCGTCGCCAAAATCTCGCCAAGCATTATGGACAAAGCAGTAAGTTATTCTTACAGCAGATAAATTGCCGTTCAAATGCAAAAGTATTACTCAAAGTATCTTTTTTCATGAATGGAACGAGCTAGATCCACGAGAATGATGTCACCCAATTTATCGCATGGTATTACATATGAAAAGTGAACATGTTTCTCAATAGGAATTTTTTTTTTTTATGCGACTTTTTCATAATTTTTTTGAAAAATGTGCAATATCTCGAGAACGGTCCATGTTAGCGTTCTAAAATTTATGCCAATCGTTTTCTAATGAAAAATTACGTAAGAAATGTCTATTTGCGTAACTTTATTAGCGGTTTTGATTTTTTGACGATTTTTTCAAAATTTCATTCGAAAATTCAGGGGGGTTCTGAACATTCGATTACGTATAAAAACAATAGGCTTCCAGTGTTTTCGGATTGTGATTTTTGTACCAAATTTGGTTCAAATCGGTCCATTCGTTCGTCAGTTATCGTCTCCACAGACTCACTGACACACACACACACACACACACATACTTTCACACACACACACACACACACACACACACACACACACACACACACACACATACACACACACAGACATCACCTCAAAAATGTTTGATTCGTGATCAGGGATGCTTGAAACGTGCTCTCCCGTCGAAAACTCGAATTCGAATTTTCGACCCCGTCACAATACTTTCCTTATACATTATGTATATAAGGAAAGTAAAAATGTTATTCTTATAGTAGATACTTATATTCTTTCCAAAATATTGAATTTTCTTTAATTAGTCGTCATTTTCATTGATTTGGCGTCATTTTTATCAATTTGGCGAGATTTTTGTTAATTTGGCAACAATTACAAATGCCGCCAAGTTGGCGACATTTCGCCAAATTCGTCGCCAAAATCTCGCCAAGCGGTATGGACGGAGAAATAAGTTATTCTTACAGCAGATTCTTACAGCAGACTATTGGCGTTCAAATACAAAAGTATTACTCAAAGTATCTTTTTTCATGAATGGAACGAGCTAGATCCACGAGAATGATGTCACCCAATTTATCGCATGGTATTACATATGAAAAGTGAACATGTGTCTCAATAGGAAATGATTTTTTTTATTTTATATAACTTTTTGATAATTTTTTTGAAAAATGTGCAGTATCTCAAGAACGGTTTATGTTAGCGTTCTAAAAATTATGTCAATCGTTTTCTAATGAAAAACTACATATGAAATGTCTATTTGGGTAACTTTATTAGCGGTTTTGATTTTTTGAAGATTTTTTCGAAATTTCACTCGAAAATTTAGGGGGTTCTGTACATTCGATTGCGTAGAAAAACAATAAGCTTCCAGTGTTTACGGATTGTGACTTTTGTACCAAATTTCCTTTGAATCGGTCCATTCGTTCGTCAGTTATCGTCTCCACAGGCTCACTGACACACACACACACACACACACACTCACACATATTTTTACACACACACACACACACACAGACATCACTTTAAAATTGTTTAATTCGTGATCAGGGATGCTTGAAACGCGCTCTCCCGTCGAAAACTCGAATTCGAATTTTCGACCCCGTCACAATACTTTCCTTATACATTATGTATATAAGGAAAGTAATACAAATTGTTTACATAAACGTTTCACAAAATGCATGATATAAAAAATATTTACAATAAATAACTCACATAAAATTATATTTAAAAGAGCCAGCAGATGAGTAGAAAACAACAAGATCATCAGGAAAGCTTCTTTAAAGTTTGTAAAAGAGATAAATGGCACCGTATCATCCGGTATTAGTTCCGAAATTTATGTCAGCAAATAAACTCATAGGCCTATATTTGAGTATAATGGAACATGGAACCTGATCTCATTTAATTAATCTTGTTATTGAACGCATTATTAAAGAAATGAAACAAACACAATAATATCTTCTACTCTGTAAGGTTTTTGCATTGAATACATTTCGAAATACGATAGCAGATAAAGCCGCTGTCTTCAACCAGCGGGACGCATATGGCCCGCCAATAAACTTATATTTTTACTTTACTTATATACATAATGTTAAGTAAAGTATTGTGACGGGGTCGAAAATTCGAATTCGAGTTTTCGACGGGAGAGCACGTTTCAAGCATCCCTGATCACGAACCAAACATTTTTGAGGTGATGTCTGTTTGTGGGGGTGGGGTGGGGGGGTCAGTGAGTCTGTGAAGACGATATCACACGAACGAACGGAGCGATTTGAAAGAAATTTGGTACAAGAATTGCAATCCATGAATACTGGAAGCCTATTGTTTTTAAACGCAATCGTATGTTCAGAACCCCCCTAAATTTTCGAGTGAAATTTTAAAAAAAATCATCAAAAAATCAAAACCTTTAATAAAGTAACGCAAATAGACGTTTCTTATACAATTTTTCCTTACACTGTTTTGTCTTACACTGAATCTGTTCTCGGTCTCATCTACCGTTCTTTTCACATCTCTGAATCTGGTACTCATCTCATCTGTCGTTGAAGTGTTACTCGTTCATCTCTCGTTGAAGTATATATCTCTGGACCTTTCGTTCATGTGTATATGGAATCTGTAGAACAATTTGGTCACCGCCTCTTTTTGCCTGAGGTCTGATACGCCTCTTCAGCTACCATTGGTTAACCTCAGGGCAATGCGACAAGTCTTCTTCCATATTGGTTAACCTTTTTAATCCATCTCGTGGCTTCACTTTAGCTTCCTCTTTTATGGCCTATTGACCTCTCGGGTCAGGGCCTCTGTACAACTGACGTCATTCAGACTGATGCCATTATATGACATAACAGACATCATAAATAATGAAATAAAACTGTATCCGTTAAATATGGTCTCACAAATATATTTAATATATTTTTTTTTATTTTGAGGGGAAATCAAAAGCGAACCTCCAGCATTGGCAATTTGAAGTTGTATCACCAGAAATATATTTGAATTAAAGCATGTTTTTTTTTATATATCTTGAAAATGAAAAGGAGATGTCGGGTTTAAATTTAGCATTGATGACCTAAATTTGCGTTTCCAGAAATAATTGTTTCTATAAATGGGTTTTGAAAATGAAAATAATATCTCAATAAGATTGAGTACCCTCACCCATCCTACTATCCATCAATCATTACTTTGGAATATATAGATTATTGCATCACAGCTATTTTTGAAGGAAGCTTCGTATTTTGAACTAAAAACAGCGATTTTTGTTTCTATCCTCACGCTTAGGGAACATTTGCGTTAAGTATTTTAATTTCTTATGAGCCACCTTTATTCATGGTAGCTCACTAGTCGGATTAAAAGAAAAGTTCTAAAGCCAAGCCAAGACGCTTGCTTACGGAGTGCCTGGGTCCGAAGGACCCTTACCTCCATCTCTGTAGGAATGTCCACTGTTAATAAGTTATGAGTAGCATGTAATCTAGCAATATACACTCATCTTCGCAGGGTTCTCTGTGAGGTCGGAGACGGTTGGTGTTCTGACGTCTTCGTCCTCGTAAAAGTTCTAAATGATATGTTCCGCATACGATTACGATCAAACGAAGTTATTTCTAAATTGTTTTATAAAACTCTTTACGGTAGATAAATATACCATCCGTTAGATGGCAAATAAAGCAATTCGATTTAGATTTCTTTACACGGCATTAAAATTGTATTTGTTGCCTTTCTTGGCGTATTAGGCTTTGTATTTCATAATAATTGAATAAATTCATAAAACCGGCATATTTTATTCATAAGAAAAGCATATGGGAACCCATTACCCAATTAATTTTTGTAACGTTCAAATTGATTGCGGTTATTCTGCTAGCCCACATCGTGCGCATGTGTGCGTCTGCTTACGCACATGTGTATATATTTGTAAGTGCGGCTGAGGTCCCTTGTTCTTGTAATTATCTCTAATCTGGCCTTTGGTTCATAAAAGGTTCAAGACCATTGAGATGAAGTATTACAGTAATTAGCAGTTTTCTTATTATAAAAATACTTTAAAATTTTTTTTTTAAATAATTTGATTATTAATACTAGAAAATGTGCATGCCATTGCTCGAGATTTAAAATAAGGAATCGTGTAGTAGACGTATGTGCACCCACACCACATTTTATTTTATTGTTATTATAAGCTAGCTTATTGTTAAAATGTTCTGTGGATTTAACAAATTTGCTTTGAGTGCCGGCTTGACAGATATCTGCATCTTAAATCTCGGGCAATGCCGGAACGTTTTAAAATGTACCCGTGGTTGCTCAAGATGTAAGATGCAAACCCTTGATTACAATCACATCGAAACTCATAGTGAATCCTTGAACACCCAAGAACCCTTTAGCAACGCGTCCGCTTAAAATAATAATACAAAGAAAAAAACCGCTGCGGCGATGGTGTTAAGATAGAAATCTTTTTTTAAAAATCACTGACTATTAGTTATATGTATTCCGTCCAAAGTCTGTATGAAAGAGAATTTTTCAATTTTTCCGATGCTGTCAAAATAGAAACTCTAAGACGATATTTTCGATAGTTAAGAAACCGATTTGTGAAAAAAATGCTAAAACATAAAATAACTTATCCGAAATTTAAAATAAATAATGTCACGGTGCTCCTTTCTGGGCACTGAGGTATCTGTGAACCAAATTTCATGTCAGTACGTTGCTTAGATTTTCTCACACATACACACACACTCACGCACAAAAACGTGCATACACACAGAGCGAGAGAGTTCATTTTATTATGTAAGATGAACCTGGTGAAAAGCCCTCCAAATAATGGAAATAATTTCAATTTTCGACATGAGCAGGGTTCCAAATAAAACTCTTGCATTCTTGTACGAACATTCTTGCATTCTTGTATGAAACTCTTTAATTCTTTTACGTCATTTGTCTTTTAAAAGTTACGGCTACATAAGTCAAATATATACAAAAAAAATTTCAAAGAAAATTCAGGCAAAATAACATATATTTTCTGTTTTTTTAAAGAAGGAGCATTTTACTGAAGCAATAGTATAAACGCAAATATTTATTCTTAACTTACTGAAAAGAATGCAGTTAATTACCCTCATCCTAAAAAAGTCAATATTTTTTATTGAGCAGATTACTTAAAATCTTGATGAAAAATTGGAAAGATTGTTTTTCCCTTATCTCCATTAAATTTTACACTCCAGTTATTTCAATTACTTTAATGAAAAGACATTATTTCGCCCCACTGAAGAGATAATAAAAACGGAAAGCAAAGGGAAGTTGAGTATAAAAAAAATATTTTACGAGTAAAAGTGTATAAGAAAAGCTATTTTAAATTCAAGAGACGAATTTGTAAGAAGTATGCTTTATTTTTGCATCAGCTAGGTCAATGATTATTCAACCTTTTTACTTTCGATATAGTACATACTGTTGTACAATGCAAGACTTTCATGCATGCCTCGTCTAGATAGGTGGCGCCACGTGGGGTGCTAGGGGTGCTTCAGCACCCACATTACAAATTGCACAAACAGTCCTTTTTCCTTAACTGCCCTTTAATCATTAATTTATTACTTATGAATTGACTGAGTGGAATTAATTTAATTAGTTTGCACTCTAGGTGCGAAATCAAAAATATTCTGAACAGTACATTTAATTTTTAAGCACTCAAAAATATTTTAAAAATATGAAAACTTTTCTTTTCTTGTTTGTCCAAATATTCTGTCATCCGTTTCTCTTTATCTTTATTGATGATGATTTTTGGCGTCATACCAAAATGATATATCATAATATATGACAGGAAAGTAGGTCAGAGCCTACTGGGCCATTTGCCCCCTCCCCCAGAAAAAAAAGGTTTTAGGGTTTACGTGCCTGATATATGACCTTATGTTCTATGCATAGCATTCCCAATTGTGAAAGCCTGGCGCCGCCTATGCTGGTCTATTTACGTGTCGTGAGGACACCACTTATGTAACAGAATTGTTGTTGTTGTTGACTAAATGACCCCCTGTTTCGGCGGAGTCAATTCAGGACCAGTGGCGCAGGAAAGAACGAAGAAAGACACAAGATGAGAGAACAAAGAAAGCATCACTGACAAAGGTCGGGGGGGGGGGTGCAACTTCACATTTGACGAGGACCCAGAAGGCGGAAGACTGACTTTCTCCTCAAGAAACATCCATGCCTTATTCGGGATTCGAACCCGAGCCCACAAGACAACAGCCGAAAACGCTATCCACTTCATCGCCTGGGCGGCCATGTAACAGAATAAATATAGCAAGCGGAGAGGGCACTGTTAGTTGTATTTGTCCGATTTGAGCAATCTTGGTGTTTATTGTTAACCGTAACCCGTTATCGTAGTTCCGGAATGTGGGCCAATAATATCCATTTCTCTGCATCTCAGTACATGAGTACAACGGTACCCTGGTACCGTTGCGCAGATAGCGGTTGCAGAAAATTTCCTGGTCATGGATGCCTACGGCTGCATGCACTATATTTATTGTAAGTTAAAGAAATTTATCAAAATGTACGTCGCTTAAGCTGAATATCTAAATAGTATATTCCATTGTATATATAAACCCACGTTCAAATTGTTTTGGGGAAACTTTGTGTTACCTCAATTTTAATTCTTTTACCAAGGACTACAAGTATTAAGTATATTCTTATAACGAGCCAAAATTATTCGGAGATGATGGTCGTTTGCAAATTCACATTAGGTGACCCGAGTGAGTACGCCCCGTTGGCAACGTTTGGAGAGAGACATGGGATTTGACAATTGACAATAAAAGCGTCGCATCCACAATGTGCAGCAGAAGGAGTACCTAGCCAGAATGGCTTTCACCTCCAGTATGATGGTTATGTGTGCAAACTTGACATTATATGAACGGAGTAGATTTGAGAACCAATAGGAAAAACGTGTCCATACGCCCCGACTTACGGAGAAGAAGGGGAAGCTTTAAGAGCTTAGGCGCTGCCAAACAGGGGGAAACAGCTGTATCTTTAAGAGATACAAGATTAGAAGTGACAAAAAAAGATTTGTCAGAGCATGAGATCAATTTAAAAGGTATTTAATTTTGAAACTATAAAGTGCGGATTTGGAAGGTCTCCGGTTTTTATAATTTAACAGCAGCTCCTTTAAATATTGCACATTGCCCCCAAAACAGAAAAAAATGATGCCATCCGTTTATTAATTTAAGTTTTATTGGGTATAAATATATCGCCAATTCTTAATAAACTTTGGAGTTCTGTAAAGAATCAGGTCGATAAAGATTTTACACTTTGGCCAATATACGCCAAAAGGAAGACTCTAAAATGTTAGAAGCATGCATCATTTTTATATTGTTTTAACGTTAGTTTTGTATACGTAACAGATAGGCAAAGCGTGTTCATTGAATGAGTATTTTAAAATAATTTATTATTAAAAAAATCTGGAAGTTGTTTTATTTACCTAAAATCACATTTGAAGTTAATTTATTTATGAAGTAAAACTAAAATAACATTTTTATTACATTAGCAACAGTTTGAGCTGTGCGTGTAATTTATTTAATTTATTGTGATTGCTTTAGAAATGATGGAAAAACTAAAAGCAGTTATTTTTAAAGCAATTATTCCATAGCAAGTCACGCACATCATGTAATACGCATAACGTGCATCAATCCCACCCGTTGATGCTATTTGATGTTTACAAATGTGTCGCATTATATTACATACTAGAAAATGTACCTGTCATTGCCCTGGATTTAAGATAAGCGTTTATGGAGTAAACTGTTGCGTGTGTGAACACACTGTATTTTCTTTGTTTAAGCGAGCTCGTTATTAAAACATTCATTGGTTTTCGGGAGTTCTCTGTGTATTTTCTATGAGAGGTTTGCATCTTAAATCCTTAAAACAGTGATTTTCACCCAAAGAAGTCAATTTCTAACTTATAGTGAATATTGAAAATAAAACTGTTTTTATACGTAAGACGCAGCTATTTGTTCTATCTGTTTTTTTGCGCAGCTATTTATTGTCTATCTGTTTGTTACGTATAAAAAACACACGTTAAAACAATACGTTAAAACAATACAAAACGTTATACAAAACGTTACGTTATACAAAACATACGTTAAAACAATAATACGTTATACAAACATACGTTAAAACAATATAAAAATGATACATGCATATCCTCTAATAATTTAGAGTCTTCATTTTGGCGTATATTGACCAAAGTGCAAAATCTTTTCCGACCTGATTCTTTACAGAACTCCAAATTTTGTTAAGAATTGGCGATATATTTACACCCAATAAAACTTAAATTAATAAATGGATGGCATCATTTTTTTCTGTTTTGGGGCAATGTGTAATATTTAAAGAGACTGCTGTTAAATTATAAAATTTGGATTGCCAATAATTTTTATATCGCAATTCGAAAATCTGTTACGTCTTCAAAACAAGACGAGTATCTATATTTTAAAAATCTATGAAGATTCGTTTATTGCTAGTACTGACCCCGTTTAATGTCTGTTAGAAAGAGAATTCTTCGATCTTTCAGATGGTGTTAAAATGGAAACTTTGTGATAATGATTTAGGTCGCAAAAGAATAGATTAGTGTGAAAATCACTCGAAATCGTGAGCCAAAACATGAAATAAAACTAATTCGAATCAAAAGAAAAAGTTCGCCGAGGTGCATTATTCTGGGTCTTTAAGTACATGTTTACTAAAATTCATGGTCATATGGTGCTTATATTTTTCGCTACAAACGACATAAGCAGGCATACATCTTTCTTTGTTATAAATATTTATATACTTAGATGAAAGGTGAACATATTTCACAATGGTTAAAACTTTCTTAGTTTTATATAATCTTTTGATAAATTTATTTGGAAAACTTACAACATTTCGAACACAGCTCTTCTATCGTTCCAAAATTTGTGTTATTCGTTTTTTAACGAAAAATTACATAAATAATCATTTCTTGTCACATCATTGAAAGTTCGAATATTTTAAAATTTCACTCAATTTTGGGATCTTTCAAACATTCGATCGTGATAAAAATCAATAGGATTCCAGTATTTATTTAAAAACTCTGTCCTTTGTAAGATTTTTCTCTGAGATTCGGTAATGCAGGATCTCGAACGCAAGAACAAACACGCTCTCCAGCGCTGATACTACGAATTCATATATATATATATATATATATATATATATATATATATATATATATATATATATATATATATATATATATATATATATATATATATATATATATATATATATATATATATATATATTTTCAAAAATGAAAAGAGGTATGGATGGATGCATTGTACCAAAAGATGGCCGGGGGGGGGGGGGGTCGTGACCCCCTCACCCCGGTTAAGCATGCTTTGTGTCGCGACAACACACCCGAAAAGCCGGTGCGTTGCAAAATAGAATACGAATGTATCAAGTTTTAAGATGAAAACTATACATTATACGCAAACAAATATAAAAGAGAATTGTCGAGATTCAGCCATATCAAAAATCACTAACAGTAAATGTTTGAAATATATTCATTAGTATAAATGAGCAAAATTACATAGCTTCTACTTAAAGAAGACCTTAAATATTGACACTTAATAGAACAAAAATAACAAAGGCTATCTCAAAAACCATTTACCTCAATGACAGTTAACAATATCATACATGTAGATATACATCTTGCATACCGTATTATACAAGTTGAAGTAAATCTTCCATACCGTATATTACACAATAGACCCTATTCAAGAGGTCCCATATCAGATATCACTGCGGTTTACCTGTGACAATCCAGTATGTATATTGCCATCAGTTTTATTTAAATATAATCGGTAACAATCGGTTACAGTTATTTTATAAAATTTGTAGATAATGTTACATAAAAAACACTTAGGAAAACTTTGTGAGATGGTGTTTTGTAGGAAACAAAAATCGCATAAATATCGATCTTCCTTTTTACTGTTTATTCTCTGACTACGCATTAATTGTCCCAGTATAATATTTCTAAAAACATTTTTGTGCATACATGAGTTCCAGTTTATGATATAATTGATTTTGAAATGGAAGTCGTTGCGTTTATCGTACAAACGGAAACCAGTGGAACCACTTGGTTGTTTGTATATTGTTAGATCCAGAAAATTTAGACTTTTGTTGACATTGTATGGAGTTTCAGTAAGTTTTAAATGCTGTGGATATAAACTAAAATCCATCTGATATGCTTCACATGGATACGCTATTAAAATATCGTCAACGTAGCGAATGAACAGGATTTCGTTTAATATATGCGTTCCATCTTCATATTTATTCAGATATATATCATCAAGTATTGATGAAAAACCACTTCCCATGGGTATACCATGTAATTGTTTAAAATAAGATGTGCCATCCAACAGTACAGTTTCGAATAAAACCATTTCTACTAATGTTTTAAATTTATATTTATTGATAATAGACAGCAGGTTGTATTTTTCGTAAATCTCCATGACTATATCGTATAAGTCTTTGATGTTTATATTTGAAAACAAATCATTAAAATCGAAACTTTTAAAATACAAATATTCAGTAATTACATTTATTTTTTTAATAGCTTCTATACTATTACTAATAAAATATGCACCTTTATTTTTAATCTTAATCATTACTACTTTTAAAATAGATAAGAGTTTTTCATTAGCTGTTGTCAAATATGATTGAAAACCATTTGTAATGGCACGAAATTTAATAGGGTTTTTTATGAAGCTTAGGTATTAAAGTTATATATGGAAAACGGATTTGTTTCATTTTGTATCCCAATTTAATATACTTCGATTTAATGCGATTTTCAATTTCTGACTTAGATTCTGATTCTCAGTTTCTGATATATATATATATATATATATATATATATATATCAACGATAGAAGAGCTGTGCTCGAAATGTTGTAAGTTTTCCAAATAAATTTATCAAAAGATTATATAAAGCTAAGAAAGTTTTTACCATCGTGAAATATGTTCAACTTTCATCTAAGTACATAAATATTTATAATAAAGAAAGATGTATGTCTGCTTATGTTGTTTGTAGCGAAAAATATAAGCATTATATGACCATGAATTTTAGTAAACAAGTACTTAAAAACCCAGAATAATGCACCTCGGCGAACATTTTCTTTTCGACGAATCTTGGTCTAAAAGTAGGTTAAGCGAAAATGCAACTTATGTTACACCTCCAGCTTTATCAATCTTACCACAATAATCAAGGGATTTAATGTCGATATTAGTAATGATAATTAATAATGTTACTGCTATTGTGTTATATATTGAGTCTAGGGCAGGACTTTTGCATCGTCTTTAGTATGGGGTACTATACCAAATTCAAAAGCAGCATTCGCAGCTGAAATTAGGACATTAGCAATTGAAACGATCGAGTTATTTTAGCAATATTTTCCTGTACTGTTAACACTTGGATGAATTTTATGGCAAGACTCACAGCAAAAAATTACAAGATTTTATACATAATCAAAATATTTCATATATGGTTATAAATAATTATTATGTCCTTATTATGTCTATGTTATTGTCCTTATTATGCACATGCTATTCTCCATGTTATGGCTAGATTTAGCCATTTTGGGGAACTAACGGCTGAATCAAGCAGTAAAATGGCTAAGCTGTCAACCCTGATATTTTCCCTTGAATTAATCATTAACAATAGGAATTTAGAACTAGAGTAAATTCTTTTTCTACCCTGGAAAAATCTGCATTGAATTTCTTCACTAAAATGAGCAGCGACTCGAAAAATTAATGACTATTCCATAAAAAATGGAAGATGAATGCTTGCAGATTCATTACAAAAATCGAACTGCGCGAATGCCCCGAGCAATTTTTTCATTAACTTTTTTTTCTACGTGCACCAGCTAAATTTCAAACATCAACACCCTCTATGCAAAGTGTGAAAATTGGGGAAAGTATTGACTTGCGTTTTAATGAATTACAGTAGTACTAATCATCAATCGATGGCAACAGAGTCAATGCAAAGGGGTTATCCGCATATTATACGCTTTCTTGTAGGTATTCTGTAAGTATTAATGTATGAGCACACACATACTTATATATATATATATATATATAGGGTGTCCCAAAAACATTGACCTCGGCTTTTATTCCTTAAATATTGATCTTAGACATATATAATAAATTGCAAAGTTACGTAAAAAAAGATACAGAATTTTATGAAATCGATTAAAATTTTCAAGTAAATTAAATTTAAAGAAATACAAATTTAAATTTTTATACGGTTAACGTACAAAAACATTCCCAATGAGTGAAATGCGCCCCATGCATTAATAAGATGATATACAAAATTTCAGCATGTTCATCATAAAAAGTCCCAGAGATATGAAAAGACAAAAATGCTGAATTAAATCACTTTTCGATGCATCGACATGGGTTCTCAGAGGGGAAAAATCATGTCGGTAGATCGTGTTTCAGGGGTCATACATATATTACGAAAGAAAACAATGATTATATAAATAAATAATAATTTTGCTATTTATTTGTACAAAAGTATCTACACTGTGTAGTAATAATAACTTTACACAAATATTACAAAGCGTGTTCAAATGTTTTCCTTCCATGCCAAAGATCCATTAGAGTCAGTTATTAGTTGCTTATGATGCATTTCTGAGTTGCACATTTGCACTCTTGTTCTAAACATTTAAATTTTAATTTAAGATTAATCTCTCACCAACTTTGTTTAAACATATCTCTGGGACTTTCTATGATATAATACTGAAATTGTGAACATCATCTTATTAGTGCATGGGACACATTTTACTCATTGGAAATGTTTTTGTACGGGGTCGTATAAAAATTTAAATTTTGTATTTCTTCAAATTTAATCCCCTAAAAATTTTTATCGATTTCATAAAATTATATACCTTTTTTTACGCAAATTTTAATTTAATATATATGTCTAAGATCAATATTTAAGGAATAAAAGAGGTCAAAGTTTTTGGAACACCCTATATATATATATATATATATATATATATATATATATATATATATATATATATATATACAATCAAATTTTTTACAAATTTCAATACTGATTTTTAATAACAAATCCTGAAACCATCTCTTTCATTTAAAAAATTTTTATTTATTCCAAACTTTAACCAAAATCCATAAAACATATACACGAAGTTACAATGAAGTAAAGCGCCACGCTGCTTCGCAACAAGGAACAATATATATATCCAAAAGGAAATGTCCAAATCTGAAAATCAAATATACAAGAAATAAGAAAAAAGAAATAAGAAAAAGAATAAGTACCAAAAATTGGCAGAGGGGGGGGGGGTTGTGACCCCCTCACCCCGGTTCAGCATGCTTTACGCCATGGCCACACTCCCGGATGCCGGTACCATTCCGCATCTAGGCCATTATACCTAAGAAGATCTATTTGGAAACGAAAAGACCGTGATCGTTGAAGCCAAACACAACACTAGAATTTGTGCAAACAAGACCTCTAGTTACTTCCTAACGAAAACATGCCTTATACAACACAAATCCCCAATATATATAGTACCAAGTCATCAACTTTATATGTCCGTGATCTAAATAACCAACGGTTACAGTTTACCGTAAAAAGATGACTCAATTACGTTCAGAAAGCCAACCGGATAACCCTTTTTCCGTGCCTCGTTCAAATACCTTTTATCCTGTCGTATTCTGTCGCTACTTTGTGAGTTTAACCTTTTGTTTCTTAAAAGTTGATTGACAATTATATTACGGAAGACAGCTCTACTTAAACAAGTTTCCCATGATGTGATAAAGTTTACGTCAAAGTTGAAGGCTGTACGCTTATCATATATACAGAAGGAAGTTCTATTTTCGTTTGACATAATACATACGTCCAAAAAATTCAGGCTCCCGTCTTCATTCATAGGTGTTTCAACCAATTTAAGTGAACACGGATAGAAACCAAATTCCAATACGTATTTATGATCTTATGTGCCAACGATAATGTCATCAACGAGTCTTAAATACAACATCTCATTCAACAAATGAGTTCCATTCTCATAACAGTCCAAATATAAATCTGCCAATGCCGATGAACAATTACCGCCCATCGGTATTCCTCTAATTTGTTTATAAAATTCCACTCCATTGTATAGCACTGTTTCATTTTGAACCAGTCCAACTAGTGCCTATATTTATCCACCTCAAGAAATCTCTGCAAACTATATTTATGATGAAGATCCATAATGATCTGATATAGGTCCTCTATCATAATGTTATTAAATAAATCGCAGAAGTCGTAACTTCTGTAATGTAACTTTTCTGTTATTTTTTCTATGGTATTCACAAATTCCATACTGTTATGTATAAAGTGCGCTCCTTGTTTTTTTATGACTGAAAGGACATATTTCAAAATATTTAACAATCTTTTATTAGCCTTTGTCAAGTAAGTTTTATTTCCGATGGTAACTGGTCTGAATTTTACGGGCACCTTATGTAGTTTAGGAATTAAAACCAAGTAAGGAAATTTAATAACTTCTACATCTTGACCAATCCTTTTGTATAGAGCAACTACTCTGCTAATAATCTCTACTCTTGGCAGATTCAAACGTTTATACATATTGTCATCTAGATAACATTCGCATAGTTTTTCCGTATATAACTTTTTACATGTAAAAGCATAGTTAGATATCACCTTATCAACATATGATATTACGAAGTCCTTATGTATTTCTTCCAATTCCTTTTTTACATTTCCAATTCTATTTATCGATCGGTTGTCTTTTTTATGCCAAAGTTTAGCATTCACTAAGATGTTATGTTTCCACTCATTGAATACCCCCATTGGCACACTATATTTTACTGCTACGCCATATATAAATTTGTCGATATCGGAATCAATTGACTGAATTTTATTAGTATATTTCTGATCTCGATATTTAGCTCCCAAACTCAAAATCCTTTTCAAACGTTCCGATCTTATCAAATTCAAATCTCCCGTGACTATATGTCCATGAAAGTCATTTTTGAAAATATGGTTCAAATTACACTTGCAATCGTCTGTTACATTTTCCTTCAAGTTCCGACCTATCTTGTTATAATTGAAAGAACCTCTGCATATAGGAGTATTGTACTTGTATGATAAAACAGCCTTAATGTTTTTAATTGGTAAAAAGGAATTATTTTCTTTAAAAATCCTGCCAAACGGAATAGAATCGAATGACTTATTTTTAAAATTGCTCACTACGAACTCTGAAGTTTTTTCACTGACAGATTTATTGTTTAAAGTGATTTTTAATTTGTTTGCTCTTATTTTTAAATAATCTTGTATCACTGCCCTTATATTGTATAGTCCAGTATTTTTATATTCTTCAACATTTTCACACAATGCCTTCCATATTTTGTCCAGAAACTTTATTCTAAAACCGTATACCATATTTTTAATCCATTTTACTGGTAAAAAATCAAGATCTTCGTTTCTTTTCATAAAAGTTTTTATATATAACAAGGTTTCATTCAAACCAATTTTTCTTTTTCTTCCCTCTCTCTTGTGTCGTGTAGAAGGTATTTCCATTTTAGTATTTCCGACAGTTTCATTATTTAGTCTACTACTTATTTAGTCTACTGAAAAATTCTCTTTCAAACAGACTTTGAATGGAGTCTATAAAATGAATAGATACATTTTAATGATTTTCTTTTAAATATACTTATGTTTATGAAAATTACAACACGACGAAGGAATGGTCAGATTAGAATGATATTTAAACTACTTATTACTAAGAGTGATACAAATAAATGATTACCAATTCAGACCAATACAATCACATTGCTGGGACAAAATCAGTATTTTGTGAAGCCGCCCTTAGCGGCAATTACAGCTTCTAAACGTCGCGACATCGAATCAAAGATTGCCTGCCAGGCTGTTTTGATCCGGGTGGACAGTTCATGGGTGGTGACTTTTGGAGAACAAAAATGGCCCAGTCGCCGAGTGATCATATTTCATACATGTCCAATGGGTGATATGTCTGGCGAACGGGCAGGCCAAAGAAGAAGCGGTATCTGCTGGCAGTGAAGAATGCTTGGACATTCCGGGTACTATGTGATCGGGCGTTGTCTTGTTGGAATATAGCTCCAGCAGTGTGCTGAAGGAAGATTATAACTTTGGCCTCCAAAACCCCCCTGATGTAGCGATTTCTGTTGAGCTTCCCCGCAATGCGTAGCAGCCGGAATTGCCTATGATAGCCAATGGCACCCACCACCAACTCACACTTAACGTTTGTGAAACATGACGCTCTAAAACGCATGCAGGAATACGGTGCTCACCATAACACCTTCAAACGCGTACGCGGCTTTCATTATAGTGCAGGTTGTAGAGGTACTCATCCGAACACATGGACTGGTGCCAATCCGCACCCCATGGTCTGTATTCTCCCACCCATTGTGTCCTGAGGCGTCGATGGTTCAGGGTCAACTGTGTCCTCCTCATATGAATACTTGTACGCAGTCCTCTGCGCAGCAGACGACTTCAAACCGTAAAAGCAGACAATGACATACCAGCAGCACTGCTCCAGTGCTGCACTAACACTCGAGACGAAGCTGTACGGTTCGTCATCGCCTTGCGGATGATATGTCTATCATCCCTTGTTGTCGTCACATTTCGTTGCTCACTGCTGGATTTTAGACTCGACCGGTTTTCTTAGAACTATTTCTTCTACGCTTGCATTGCTGTCGTGGCATTATGCCCCATACGGGTAGCAGTATCGGGTACGAAAATCCTCCTCCCCGCATGCCGATTATGCGTCCTCGTTCAAACTGTGTAGCTTGCTTATAAGGCGTCCTCTGACGTTGTCGAAGCATAGTGACTTCAAAAGAACAGTTTTCAACTCGCGGACAAAGTCACTATACTTGTCTTGCCCTCCCTCTATTTATACTCTTCGTACGATCATTCAGAGGGTGCTGCGGAGCCCAGGTATGAGCATTTACTCTGCATTTCTAATCAGTTGCATGTTTTACCCTGCTTTGCATATCCCATACGTTTCATTCTAATCTGACAATCCCTTCATGGTGTTGCATTTTTATAAACATGAGTGTATATACTTTTCACGTAAGTATATACTTTCATGCAAGGTATATACTTTTTGTTTAAAATATTTGTTGGGTATTTTAGAGTTCTTGAAACATGTTGATCCGTCGAAAACTCGAATTCATGTTCTGGTCTCGATTCCAATACTTTTCCTGCACATTACCATGTGTTGTAGGGAAAGCAAAAATGGTATGTATATAACGTTTACTACAATTTTGGTATATTCATTTGGTCATATGCTTACCAAATTTTCAATATTTTAGTAAATTTGTTAAAAAATATACTAGGATGTCTTATTCTTCAGATTTGCTGACGCAGAAAATTTTTCATAGTAAGAACAAGAATTGGTTTCCTCTTTTTTGCGAGAATTAAATTAGATATTTTCATAAAATTTTCCAAAGAACAACGTCAATGGGTTGGGATAGCCTAGTGGTTAGTACGAGGGGATTGCACTCGGACGACCCGAGTTCGATTTCCGACGTGGCTCAAACTGTCCGAGAGAAAAACGGGTACGCTCCCTGTGGATGTCGCCCCACTGAATTCCGGTTTAAATTGGGTGGCATCACCCGGTCATCCAAACAGATACATTACGCCTGCGGGTAGGTCGGACGGTTTGGGTAGAAAAAGAAGAACACAATCATTAAGAATGCCACTATAATTTGCACATTTTTGATCGTAAGCAACGGTGGGTATATCTGCTAGTGGATTATGAATGTGTACTCACACCATATGGTTTTAGTATACTTTGTAAGATTTTCTACTTCCACACATACATCTGTTACATCATGAAAAGGAAACATGGAACGAATATTTTGCAAAAAATATATACACAACAACTGATACTTAAAAATACGATATAAATATTGCCCATGCAGAAATACAAGAAAGCACGCGAATTTCACATCACCGAAATCAGATCCATAATGCACTCCGGCTGCATTACCTCAGGGAAATATTACCACAGACCCTGTCGTGAGGGCTGAAAAAGTTCCATTCTTATCAATAGTCTTTGTGATATATCCGTTAATAATGTTTCGAAAATTGGCCTCTGTCCAAAAGATAGTGTTTTTACAAGGACTAGTTGAGTGGTTTGTTTTTGTCTTTGAATTTATGAATTTAAACATGGAAATCTATAGTGAATGAAAATCAACAGATATTTTCATGCTTTTTACATTCTCTATAAAGGTAGTATAAAATTTAAAGAAGGTACTGTGGAGATATTGTGATATATTATTATACTTTTTTACTACCCTCTTTACTAGCGAAGTATTTATTTTTACTTTCTGTATAATGCATGGTAATAAAGAAGGATTGTTGGACTAAGCGAGGAGGCGAGTTTCTGACGAATATATACATTTCGAACACTCTGCAGCACGAATAGCCTATTTTTAACACGTGACGTCTGTAAGTGTGTGTGTGTGTATGCTTGTGTGCAATATACAGGGTGTCCACTTATATCCGTTACACTCCCCCCCCCCTTAACTTCTAAACGGTGACAGCTTAGGTCATAAAGTTGGTGTCTAGGTATAGTAAAAAGGTTATGCGCTACTCGATGAGACAACTTACAACACCATCTATCGGCAAATTTTGAAATTAGCGGACCTATCTCGTAAACGGTGAAAGATACGTGAAAAAAGTCAATTAGAAAGTTGTATAGCACTCTCGATTTAGTACGGAAAGATACCTTGCTGACATTAATACTCAAAACAGAATGCAAAAAATGAACATTTGTGTGATCACGATTTCGAAAATTGTCATGTCATAAAGAGTGGAAGAAAGAAACTGAGACACTTCCGTGTCTTCAGAATCATTTATTTACAATAGTATATTGCTCAAAATGCTCTCCGTTAGCTACTATACACATTTGCACTCTGGACTGAATTTTTCGCTGCACATTGTGCAACGTGGCAGGTGTTACTACGGACGCACAAGCATCAGTAATGCGTCGTCGAAGATCCTGCAATGTTGGCGGAGGGGTCGCATGCACCTGCCCTTTTATGTGTCCCCATAAGAAGTCCAATGGGGTCAAATCAGGTAAGCGCGGGGGCCACTCGACGGAACCACCATATCCGATTACTTGATTCTGGAATGTCTCTATCAGGTACTGCTGAACGTTTGAAATCTTATGCGGAGGTGCGCCGTCATGTTGGAACCATACATTTAGGAGTTGGTGCAAGGGTAGATTCTCAACAAAGTCGGTTATTACATCCTGCAGAAGCTGCAAGTACCGCTGTCCCGTTAACGTGCCCTCGTAAAATACTGGTCCAATGAGCCTGTCATTAAAAATTCCGCACCAAATATTAATCGACCATAGTTGTTGATGTCGAACTTCGACGGCATATCTCGGATTTTCCGGCGACCAGGTATGAACGTTCTGTCTATTAAACATTCCGTTCTTAGAAAAACATGCCTCATCCGTCCATATTATGTCTGCCAGGAATGTTGGGTGGACCTCTAAGTTATTCATCACAAAGTTGCACCACGTGTAACGTCTCTCAGCATCTCTTGGCAGCAATCCCTGCACAGGTGTGGATCGGTATGGATGAGCACCTGATTCATTCAGGATTTTCCAGACGCGGCTTTTTGAGAGGCCACAATTTTCACTGGTCATTCTTGTGCTGCTCGGAGGATGGGCAAGAGCGTATGCTAGCACATCTTCAGGTTGCACTTTGCGTCCTATATTACGAGGTGTACGAATTCGTGGTCGACTGGTCACGCAGTCCGTCTACCTTAAACGTTTTACAACTTTTAAGATGGTCTGCCGTGTAGGATGCAGGCTTTGAGGGAAACGTTCACGATACAGCCTTGCAGCTGATTTTGCCTTAGGCCCACATTCACCACAAATTAACAACATCTCGCAATACATGTTACTGCCAAATTTTGCCATAACTCTCCGCTTTAACGTACAACCCAGCAGAAACATCCTTTTTATAGTAGTAGTCTCTGGTGAACAGGTATGACGTTCCATCCTCATTTGCATGATACATGAGATCCATGTGATTTTTATACCAGACATGGTTGAGTTGAGATGTGTGTTTGGAGAGGCGATTTTGCAAGACCAGCAAAAATTTTTTATGGTTTGTAGAGACATTCAGTAAAACACGCAACCGGTGGGGACAGAACCATGGTCTTCATGAATGCGAATCACGTGCATTTCCCCTGCACCACAACACAGGCTTGTATTTAGTCCGTAAGGTGGTCTTTTCTCTCTTCGCTTCACAATCAAACAAGTGTTCATTTTTTGCATTCTGTTTTGAGTATTAATGTGCGCAAGGTATCTTTTAGTTCTAAATCGAGAGTACTCTACAACTTTCTAATTGACTTTTTTCACATATCTTTCCCCGTTTACGAGATAGGACAGCTAATTCCAAATTTTGCCGATAGATGGCGTTGTAAGTTGTCTCATCCAGTAGCGCATAGCCTTTTTACTATACCTAGACACCAACTTTATGGCCTAAGCTGTCACCGTTTAGAAGTTAAAGGGTGTGTAACAGATATAAGTGGGCACCCTGCATGTATCTACCCAAACTCAAAAACTGTTCGAGAAAATTTCCAAATAATTGGTACGTAAGTCTTTTCTGGGTTACCCTGGTGATAATATAATTTTGGTACAATTCGAAAAAATAGACAGACCCCCTAAAATAATAGTTAAATTATCAAATAAAAATAATTGATGCCTTAACGTCTTGATTAAAAGCTTCTTTTATACGTAATTTTCCCGAAGAAAAGAATAAGATCATCCATCCCCATCATTCTAAGATTAATTGTTAGCCAGATATTTTTGGTTTTTGACATATTTTCTGGTTTTTGCCATTTTTTCTGGTTTTTGCCATTTTTTCTGGTTTTTGACAACGCCGTCATTTCAAAATACCGCCAGTTGCCAAATGGAAACGAAAATCGAATTAAAACTATCAAATTCGGTACAGTTTTCAATAAATATTCATGTAATTTTAGACAATTAAACTCATTGCAATACTAAAGAAAGATAAAATTAATTTGAGTCTGTAGCAAAAGTCATATCCTGCTGATTTCAGATTTTTCAGAATATTTCTCTCAGCTGTCAGAGCAAAAAAATTGATTATACATTATCTTATAGACAAGAAAAAATTATAATAATTTCCGTTCAGGCGCTTGCTTACAGTTTTTTTTTTCGATGATTTAATACTTTATTATTCCATGTTATGGACAAAGTATTATTTATTTTTAAAATTCGAGATTTATAATATACTTTTAGATTTGAGACCTTCTGAATAAGTTTCGAGAACTATTCGAGGGATGTCATCATGTGTATGTGTTGGCACGGAAAACATAGAACGAATGCAGATATGATCATGAAAATGAATATTACAGAAGTTCATGCAAAGGAAATATTTCGAATCATGAACTCAAAACACACCTAAAATGTGCGATCCTAAAAATGCTTAATTTGGATATATTCGGATTAAGTAATTGGAAGACACTGCTATTGCAGATTGCCTATGGTACGCCGACACACTGGTCCATGTACAGCGGTACCATGAATGCTGCTAAACCGGTGGTACACCGATGATACACCGATGGAACACAGCTTCATAGATGCTGGTACACTGGTCGTGCACCGATCCATGGATGCTGGTATACCAGGCAATGGATGCTGGTACACCAGTGGCGCACCGATGGTATACCAGTCCATGGATGCTGGTACACTAGTGGTGCACCGATAATATACCAATCCATGGATGTACAATGGGAGTGTCTTCTAAATTTTGGGAAATGTTCTTTCCAGGCGGCTTTTGTGATTAAGAACTTTGACTTTACAGATTCATATAGCTCGAGCTAAATTATTTATAAATTTGATTGCTATGTGGAAGGACTGAAACAGTCAGTTCCCATAGAAAATCGCAAAAAATAAGACTTGGAACAAGTTTCTTAATGCCATTTTACCATTACATGCTGACGAGCGCAAGGTCGCCCAGCTGTATACATATTTCGAAGAGGGTTCGAAATGGATTCAGGATGACGTGGAATGTACAAATTCGTTAAAATATGAAAATAGAAAATTTTCGGGAAAATAATACTTTCTCTTTACTATTAAATAGTGAACTAAAAATCTCATCAATTGTGAAGCATTGAAAATTGTTAGTTTGGTAGTAAGTTGACAGAAATTTATAGATTATATTGGTAGTATGCATCACGGCAAGCAAAATTTTAAATACTGCCGATTTTTAAGAAAAGTATATATTAAGAAACGTATCTGTATGCACGTTAAAATAAACGATTTATAATTGAATATTAATAAATGTTTATTTAAGATAAAATTATCTGGCAAATTAAATTAAATAACTTGATAAGAGATTATGTAAACACATATAGATTATAAATAAAAATGTACTGAAGAATTCAGGAATGAACAAAAGAAAGAACTTTATTCAAATGATGTCATCGACATACAAATCGTTTGGCTCTTTACGCATCTAGCAAAGAATATTTTATTCATATCAGTTTTATCCCAGACTCCAAGGCTAAATAATTTTGTCTGAAAAAAATTGAGCAACTCTTATATAATTCATAATCACTTGCTTACATTCTCCATCCATTAAAATTAAACTTCGTTGTAGAAATAATCAATAATCAAAGTTTGATGATCATTTAAACTCAAAAATATTGTAATTGCGTTGGCAGTGACTAAAGTTGCACGGGAAATACGCAAAAATAAATCGGATTTTAGGACGGATGCAAAACTAAATATAAATTTAAAAGAACTTCAACTATCACAATTTTTACACTGGGAAAAAAGATGACTGACATGTTGTATTTTGAAGTGGGCCACGTGATCTCTTAATATAATATGGATGAAATTATTATTTAAATTTTTATTTAAAAGCAACTGAGTATATTTTGCTCAATTTGTTTTCATATATTTTATGGGATAATTTGAATAGTTCCTAAAACTTTCGAATCAATTTGTGCATTTTAACTTCACTTAAAAAATGTTTGAAGAATTAGGTCCCATAGGGTTCAATTTATTTCACTTTTTCATCCAACTAATTGTGTGATATTATTGTAATATTATCCAACTAATTGTGTGAAACTAATTGTGTGATATTATTCATTTACATTCCCATACATCCCACAGACCGTTTCAACAACATACTAAAATTTCATTTTGATAAAGTCATTTTTACGGCAGTTATCGTGCTGTCAGACAGACAGACAGACAGTATGAGAAAATTCATAACCACTTTTCAACTATGTTGGAAAGTGTTAAAAATTTAACTAATGTCTCTCTGTATTAAAAATTAAAAAAAAAGTTAATAACGCCGTCGTAAATAATGGATAATTCTACATGATGAATGTTCCAATAATTTTTTTAATAAATGCAATATTTATTTGTGCCATTAAATGTAACAATTTATAATGAAATATTTATAAATATTTATATATGTTAACATTAATTCTCTCAAACTGCTACAAGGAAAGAAAGGAATGAACACCATAATCAAATCTAGCCAATCCGGGATCCCCGTTTGAAAGGGGCGGACTTCAGCGGGGGTGTCACGTTTATTTTAGGGAAAGACATGGCAGACCCACAATGTGAAGAATTAATATGGAAGGAGGGCACATGTTAAATATTTCTTGTGGAGTCCACAATTTGTAATGGCGGTTAGGTCTGCTGTTAAATACCTGTGAATAAAGTTTTCAACTGTAAAATCAAGTATATGTCACATATAAAGTAAATTGCATCAAATATTATGTAGACATTAATATATTTATGCTGTCTTATTGACAAACTCTTTTAATCACAGGTATTTATATTGGAGTAAATTAAATAAAACCTCCCAAATATCTCACCATATATGCATTAAAACAATCAAAGGTGTTTCTATTTCTCCCTTAGAACTATAATCATTACCTTCAAAGAAAGGCTCACTAAAAAATCCTACACAATATCAAATATTTAAAAAAAGTATTAAATAGAAAAATATCTAGTAGAAATGTAAGAAAGCACGCAAATTTCACATCACCGATTGCATATCTATAAGTGTGCTTTACCTTAGGGAATATACTGCAGCAAACCTAGTCAGAAAAGCTGCTTTGCAAAAATCCATTCCTAGCAATACTCTTTGTGGCATATTCGTTAATAATGTTCAGAATACTGGCATTCGTCCAAAATACAAGGTACTTCAGGGAGAGGGTTTGAATGTTTTGTTTTCTTGTTTTGAATACATGAATTTAAATATATCGATCTAGATATATATTTTTATATTTATAAAAAGAAATAGCAAAGAAAATGAATTTCTCTTTTTTTTACGCTATATTATATTTCTATACCTGCTGTATTTATTTAAATATTCTTCATTCATTAGTATATTTATTATATATGTATGTCATGTTCATTAAATCACTATAATATAATGAACTATAATTTTTCTAAACAAAATTAAAATCAAATGTTTGACGGAAGTTTATCTTTTTGAAATTTTCATAATGCTTCTATTTTTTGGAATGTTTTCCATTATTTGGAATGTTACATTAGTATATAAATTATAATGTCTACTGTATGTTCATTAACTCTTACTACAATATAATGTAATATAATATTCATTTTCTAAAAAAATTCAAAATCAGGTATTTGATGGCAGTTTATCTCAGACTTTCATAATATTTCCATCTTTTGGAATATGCTAAATTGTTTGGAATGTTATTCTTTATCCATTAGTATATTCATTTTATATATGTACACCATGTTCATTAACTCAAATTATAATATATTAACACCATTAATTTTCAATAAAAAATTCAAAATCGAGAGTTTGACGAAAGTTTATCTTTTCAGAATTTCATAATGTTTGCCATTTTTTAAAATGTTGCTTCCATTGTTTGGAATGTTGTTTCCATTATTTGAAATGTGTGTAACTATGAAGACAATGAAAACTTTTTCGCTGCTAAAAATGTTTCGAATGTTATTCTTTACTCATTAGTATATTCATTATATATGTATAGCATGTTCATTAACTCACACTACAATATAATGACACTATTAATTAAAAAAAATCTGATGTAGGCAGCACATGGCTTTCCTTAAATAATGTAATGAATTTGCTACTTTTACGGTAAAAAAAGTAGGTTATTCTTATAGTAGATATTTGCAGTCTTTCCAAGATATTGAATTTTCGCCAATTAGTGGTCATTTTCATAGATTTAGCGTCATTTTTATCCATTTGAAGAGATTTTTGTTAATTTGACAACATTTAATGTCGCCAAAATCTCGTCAAGTGTTATGGATGGAGAAATAAATTATTCTTATAGCAGATAAATGACTATTGGCGTTAAAATACAAAAGTATTACTCAAAGTATGTTTTCTATGAATGGAATAAGCTAGATCTACGAGAATGATGTCACCGAATTCATCGCATTATATTACATATAAAAAGGGAACATGTTTCTCATTAGTTAATATTTTTTTTATTTATGGGATTTTTTGTTAAATTTTTTGAAAAATGTGTAATATCTCGAGAACAGTTCATGCTAGGGTTCTAAAGTTAATGTCAATCATTTTCTAGGGAAAAATTACAAATGAAATATCTTTTTGCGTAACTTTATTAAAGGTTTTGATTTTTCGATGATTTTTTCAAAACTTCATTCGAAAATTTTGGGAGGTTCTGAATATTCGATTGTGTTTAAAACGATAGGCTTTCAGTATTCACGGATTGTAATTTTTGTACCAAATTTCATTCGAATTGCTCCATTCATTCGTGAGATATCGTCTCCACAGTCTCACTGACACACACACACACACACACACATATCACCTCAACAATGCTCGATTCTTGTTCAGGGATGCTTGAAACGTGCTTCCCGTCGAAAACTCGAATTCAAATTTTCGACCCCGTCACAATACTTTCCTTATATATCATACTATGTATATAAGGAAAGTAAAAATATCAAATTCGAAAGTTTGACAGAAATTTATCTTTTTCAGACTTTCATAATGCTTACCATTTTTTGGAATGTGGCTTCCATTGTTTGGAATGTTGTTTCCATTATTTGGAATTTGTATAACTATACAGACGATGAAAGCTTTTAATACCTAGAGGTATAATAAATATAGGGGAATATTTGGACTTGCTGGTTTTGAAACGAGTTCTTTATTTTTCCAAAGGGACCGCAAACTTGTTGATAAGGAATAGAGAGTGTGCAGAATATATTGAAATGTAAAATTAAAATACTTTACCGGTACTCTTCGGCAGGATATAGAAACGTGGTGAGCTGTAATAAAGTTCTAATTCGAAAGCATCAAGGTGAGCTATACAATGTTAAAAATATTTAATTAAAATTTCACTGCATGAAGTGAATGCAACATATAAGAATAAAAGATATCACTAAATACCACGTAAAACAAAAATCGATTTGTTTCGATTGTTCACCAATTTTCTGATACGTTTCTTTTTCGCTTTAGTTGAGTGACTGTCAATTGTGATAGGTAATACTCACACCATGTAAGCGATAATTCAGTGAGTTTTCCAGTGGCTTGTGTTGATGGTTATTCATTTCTAGGGCAGAATAACCACCATTTCTTATATCAGCATGAGTTCCACCAATTCATACCACCATATTTAAGAAAGCCAACTCATGTCTTCTTAAATACCATTCTCGATGGCAGGACTTAGCGTACTTAATATTTTCAACAATATTTAGATCCTTTTAATAATTATTTCTTATATTACCAATTATTCCACCAATTCATACCACCATGTTTAAGAAAGCCAACTCATGTCTTCTTAAATAACATTCTCGATGGCAGGACTTTAGCGTACTTAATATTTTCCACAATATGCTGACTAATCATTTTGAATAACCACATCCCGTCTAACCGTATTGTCATTTTAACCATTATTTTTTATATCGCCAATTATTCCACCAATTCATACAAACATGTTTAGGACGGCCAACTCATTTCTACACTGCTCACAACTGAAATCGCAACACCATAAAGTTGCATGTGTAGCTTTGTATGTGCAGTTGTATGTGTATGTATGCAAATCTGGAAATGGAAACAGCAAGGTGAGAAATGCAAATGATCCCAGTTTCGTTATGCATAATGACGCAACCTTTTGCCGACAAGAAATAAAAGCGCCAGGTCAAGGAGGAGTGATATCACAGCTAAATTTTAGCGTTATTGACTTAAGGTTGTAAAAATCAACACAGTATGTCAAGACCGGCCGTCCAAATAGTTGCTCTTAGTCCTCTGGACGAGTCGGACGGTCTGGGTCTTCAACAGTATGTCAAGAGTACATCGACGTACCCCATACGTTCAGCTGTCGTCAACGGAACGGAAACAAATCGGTGTTTTACGTGAAGGTGGATTGAACCGTTGAAGGATCCCTGAACTATTGGGTCATGATGTGACCACAGTTCAACGGTGTGTGTCACGGTTCGTGAAACACAACGAAACGACATGAAGATCAGGTAGTGGAGCTTCCAGATGTACCACACCACGTGAAAATCGTATCTTTCTGAGAGGCGTTCCGCGGGAGACGTTTACCGCAGCAACCGTGTTACAACAACATTCATCCCACACTACAGGCAACGTGGATTCGACGCAAACAATCTGAAACCGTTTGCATGACGCAGGGCTCCGAAGTAGACGACCTTTTCGACACCTACCATTTCAACGTCTTCACGGTTACGTCGGCTCTAGTGGTGTCAAAATGAGATGCAATTGGTCGACAGAATAGCGAAACATTCTGTTCACGGATGAATCATGTTCTGTTTTGGCATGCCAGATGGCCGTACTCGCGTATGGCGACGCTTTCAACAACGCCACCAGGAAGCTTTTTCGGCCAATAGCCACACAGCCCCTCTAAGTGGTACCATGGTTTGGAGTGGTATAACATTTGGTGGATGAACACATTTGGTCCACGTTTCTGGCAGTATCACGGAACAACGATACGTCTCTGATATTGTGAGACCTGTGATACAACCCTATCTGTCAACCAGGCATGGACTGCTTTTTTAGCAGGATAATACCGGACCACATATTGCATAAGTAACTATGAATAGTCTACAAGGATTTGATATCCTGTCTTGGCCAGCATATTCTCCGGATTTGTAGCCAGTTGAGCATACTCTGGGACATCATGGGTCGCCGATTGAGAGACCTCCCAATTCCAGCAAAACATGTTCAGTTGAAGACCCAGACCGACCGACTCGTCAACAAGGACATGAGTAGCCATTTGGTCGGCCGGAAAACATGTTCAGTTATAAGTCCAGTTGCATGCTGTGTGGAATGCCATCCATCAGCACACCACTGACCATCTCATTGACGGGATATCTCGTCGTATACAATCCTCTCATAGCCGCTCGCGGTGGGCCTATTCCATATTGATCTAATGTCAATAAAGTTCCATGCTTTCATTTTCAAGGTATGATTTTTTGATCATTTGCACATCTCAATGTTACAATTATATTCTGTAAATTTCATAAGGATACATCAAAGGCTTCATGGTGTTGCGATTTCAGTTGTGAACAGTGTATGTAGTAATATTGAAAAATATGTCCAACAAATATCCTACCAAGAGTTTTATTGACGGACAAGTTATAGACTGATAGATGTAACTAAAATTTTCTTATTGTCTATTGAATTGCTAGAAAATTTTGTGGTTCATATTTAGTAACACCAAAAAGTGTGTACAATCAATGACGAAACTTTAGTGCAATAGTTTGTTATATATAGAGCGATGTCTTAAAACTTATTAATTGTTCCACTGGATTAAGCTGAGTTCTAACATTCAGATCGTTAGGGCGTGTAGAAGTCTGTTTAAAATGTCGTTAAAGAAGTTGAAACAGATAGACAACAAACGGTCATGACGAATGCAATAAAAGATTTAAAAAAAGTGTACGAAATATAAGTTGGCACGCCAACTAGAAATCAGAGCGAGGTGGAATCTAATGTGCACCTTTGATGCATTCCTCAGGGACATATTAATGCAATTCAGTAATTAGAAGTGCCCTTGAAAAGTTCATTATATTCAAATGTGGTTTTTGTAGGATTTTAAATGGTATAATTGCTGCGTCTGAAAAGAATAAATACATTTTAAATCTCTTCACAGACTATCGGTCGCAGGGATATAACAATTATTACTTTTCCTACGTACATAATATGATGTTTAAGGAAATTATTGTGGTGGGGTTGAAATTTCGAATTCAAGTTTTCAACGGGAGAGCACGTTACACACATCATTGGACTCGAATAGGACGTTTCTAAAGTGATGTCTGTGTGTGTGTATTAATATGCGTGTGCTTGTGAGTTCATGGGTGCAAAAATTCGCAAACATATTCTATATTGAGCTTCTCGCGTTTAAAACCACAAACATTTTTAAATAAATAAGGCATAAGAATCTTCTAGGAGAACAAACGTTGAATGAATGAGCTCTTATCTAAGAGTCGTGTGACATTCTCATCTGTAAATTATGTGATATATCACGTGATTTTTTTATCGCATCATGTGATATGTCACGTGCTGTATTTTATCGAATCATGTGGCGTAATATTTTTGATCGAATCGCATGCTGTTACGTATCGTGTCACTTGATATATCACGTGATATTTATTATCGAATCATGTACATAATATTTCTTATTGAATCACATGCTGTTATGTATCGCGTGATATTTCTTATCGAATTATGTAACATAATATTTCTTATCGAATCACATGCTGTTACGTATGGAATCACGGGACGTGACGTATGAAATCACGTGTCGTGTCTTATCGCATCATGTGATATATCACATGATATTTCTTATCGAATTATATGCTGTTACGCATGAAACCACATGATATGTCTTATCGAATCACATGATATGTCATGTGACGTTTCTACCCACAATACACGATGCGTAAAGGTCACGTTTACTTCAGACTTGAGCGTGGAAAGGCGTATTTTTGAATTTCTCCCCGTTGTTCTACACTATTTGCAATGGAAAACGAATTTTCCACAAAGTTTAATATGCTCCTTTTAGAAGTGGGTTAAAGATTTTTTTCTCGAATTAAGATTTTAGTTTTTTTAAATTCCTGACTCAGTAATTGAATCAAGCTTCGTACACTTCTTTTAAAATTTTCTAACATAATGTTTTTTAATTTTAAGGATATGAATGTACCATCTATCGATGACAAAACTGCTGTGGTAGGAGAAGTCGGGCCCACTTGAGTTATTTTTCTATTCTATCTTTTAGAGGAGGAGTTAAGGAAAACAGCTGTTTCTGGGAGTGTACGACTGCTTTGAATGTACTTTCTATTACAGGAACTGTTAAGGGTTGTATCATTCGAATAAATAATTTTTAAAAACAGCTGATTAAGATTTGTCGCGATTTTTATAAATTGTGTTAGTGTTTCTAAGGAATTTTTTATAAAACCAAAACTAGAAAAAATTACCAAAAAATCTTTGAGAATATTTCAAGAAAAATAAAATCTAAGAATATTTCAAGAAAAAAAAATCTTCAATCAATTAACATTAGGAGAAAATAAAATAAAAAGTATTGCACAGAGAGTAAGTGCCTTCGGTTGTATACATTCATAGAAAGTAAAGTAGCGCTCTCTAATCATTACGCTAAGAGATACATTTTGGAAAATGGCATTCATACATATCCAAAAGAATAGCCAAGTAATTTTCAATACAACCGAAGAACACTTTTTTCAAATATTTTTAATAAAAGACCAATTCAAGAATTTTTCAACTTTGCACCAATTTTATAGAAAATATTTTACAAGACATTTTCAAGAATTATACTTCCCTCGTAAGAACTTTCACGCTTTTACAACATTTTTATAGAAGCTATTTTACAAGAATTTCAATTTACAAGTTTTGAAGAATTTTTTACATTGTCATACAAGAACTTTCCAAGAATCTGTTACATTTTCATACAAGAACTTTTGAATAATCTTTTACATTTCCATACGAGAACTTTTGAATAATATTTTACATTTCCATACAAGATCTTTCGAAGAATTTTACTTTACAACTTTTGAATGAACACTATCTGTTCATTTTCTATGGGAAATAGGTCTGTCAGTGTGAAGTAATCTTAATTCTCAAAGTTTGACTTTAACTTAAAATTAATTGTTATATAAATTTTCTAAATCATGTGTTATTTTTTTTTAATTTCATTTATTCTAAAATAATAAATTACTCACTCATTTTTTTAATAAAAATTAGTTATTCATTTTTATAATGTTATTTTCTTAAAGACTATTATATCACGTTGGTGGAGAACACTGTTCAGAAGAGTTCAACGACAGAATGCGGCATCTCCTGGGTCTGTTAGAGCACGCATATACATTTTTTCTTGTACTAACCATTTCTTTATTTTTCTAACATTTCTTATTAATGTATAACATGCAATTTCATAAAATTAATTGTTATATAAATTTTCTAAATCATGTGTTCTTTTTTTTAATTTCATTTATGCTAAAATAATAAATTGCTCACTCATTTTTTTAATAAAAATTAGTTATTCATTTTTATAATGTTATTTTCTTAAAGACTATTATATCACGTTGGTGGAGAACACTGTTCAGAAGAGTTCAACGACAGAATGCGGCATCTCCTGAGTCTGTTAGAGCACGCATATACATTTTTTCTTGTACTAACCATTTCTTTATTTTTCTAACATTTCTTATTAATGTATAACATGCAATTTCATAAAATTAATTGTTATATAAATTTTCTAAATCATGTGTTCTTTTTTTTAATTTCATTTATTCTAAAATAATAAATTGCTCACTCATTTTTTTAATAAAAATTAGTTATTCATTTTTATAATGTTATTTTCTTAAAGACTATTATATCACGTTGGTGGAGAACACTGTTCAGAAGAGTTCAACGACAGAATGCGGCATCTCCTGAGTCTGTTAGAGCACGCATATACATTTTTTCTTGTACTAACCATTTCTTTATTTTTCTAACATTTCTTATTAATGTATAACATGCAATTTCATAAAATTAATTGTTATATAAATTTTCTAAATCATGTGTTCTTTTTTTAAATTTCATTTATTCTAAAATAATAAATTGCTCACTCATTTTTTTAATAAAAATTAGTTATTCATTTTTATAATGTTATTTTCTTAAAGACTATTATATCACGTTGGTGGAGAACACTGTTCAGAAGAGTGCAACGACAGAATGCGGCATCTCCTGAGCCTGTTAGAGCACGCATATACATTTTTTCTTGTACTAACCATTTCTTTATTTTTCTAACATTTCTTATTAATGTATAACATGCAATTTCATAAAATTAATTGTTATATAAATTTTCTAAATCATGTGTTCTTTTTTTTAATTTCATTTATTCTAAAATAATAAATTGCTCACTCATTTTTTTAATAAAAATTAGTTATTCATTTTTATAATGTTATTTTCTTAAAGACTATTATATCACGTTGGTGGAGAACACTGTTCAGAAGAGTTCAACGACAGAATGCGGCATCTCCTGAGTCTGTTAGAGCACGCATATACATTTTTTCTTGTACTAACCATTTCTTTATTTTTCTAACATTTCTTATTAATGTATAACATGCAATTTCATAAAATTAATTGTTATATAAATTTTCTAAATCATGTGTTCTTTTTTTAAATTTCATTTATTCTAAAATAATAAATTGCTCACTCATTTTTTTAATAAAAATTATTTATTCATTTTTATAATGTTATTTTCTTAAAGACTATTATATCACGTTGGTGGAGAACACTGTTCAGAAGAGTTCAACGACAGAATGCGGCATCTCCTGAGTCTGTTAGAGCACGCATATACATTTTTTCTTGTACTAACCATTTCTTTATTTTTCTAACATTTCTTATTAATGTATAACATGCAATTTCATAAAATTAATTGTTATATAAATTTTCTAAATCATGTGTTCTTTTTTTTAATTTCATTTATTCTAAAATAATAAATTGCTCACTCATTTTTTTAATAAAAATTAGTTATTCATTTTTATAATGTTATTTTCTTAAAGACTATTATATCACGTTGGTGGAGAACACTGTTCAGAAGAGTTCAACGACAGAATGCGGCATCTCCTGAGTCTGTTAGAGCACGCATATACATTTTTTCTTGTACTAACCATTTCTTTATTTTTCTAACATTTCTTATTAATGTATAACATGCAATTTCATAAAATTAATTGTTATATAAATTTTCTAAATCATGTGTTATTTTTTTTTAATTTCATTTATTCTAAAATAATAAATTACTCACTCATTTTTTTAATAAAAATTAGTTATTTATTTTTATAATGTTATTTTCTTAAAGACTATTATATCACGTTGGTGGAGAACACTGTTCAGAAGAGTTCAACGACAGAATGCGGCATCTCCTGGGTCTGTTAGAGCACGCATATACATTTTTTCTTGTACTAACCATTTCTTTATTTTTCTAACATTTCTTATTAATGTATAACATGCAATTTCATAAAATTAATTGTTATATAAATTTTCTAAATCATGTGTTCTTTTTTTTAATTTCATTTATTCTAAAATAATAAATTGCTCACTCATTTTTTTAATAAAAATTAGTAATTCATTTTTATAATGTTATTTTCTTAAAGACTATTATATCATGTTGGTGGAGAACACTGTTCAGAAGAGTTCAACGACAGAATGCGGCATCTCCTGAGTCTGTTAGAGCACGCATATACATTTTTTCTTGTACTAACCATTTCTTTATTTTTCTAACATTTCTTATTAATGTATAACATGCAATTTCATAAAATTAATTGTTATATAAATTTTCTAAATCATGTGTTCTTTTTTTTAATTTCATTTATTCTAAAATAATAAATTGCTCACTCATTTTTTTAATAAAAATTAGTTATTCATTTTTATAATGTTATTTTCTTAAAGACTATTATATCACGTTGGTGGAGAACACTGTTCAGAAGAGTTCAACGACAGAATGCGGCATCTCCTGAGTCTGTTAGAGCACGCATATACATTTTTTCTTGTACTAACCATTTCTTTATTTTTCTAACATTTCTTATTAATGTATAACATGCAATTTCATAAAATTAATTGTTATATAAATTTTCTAAATCATGTGTTCTTTTTTTAAATTTCATTTATTCTAAAATAATAAATTGCTCACTCATTTTTTTAATAAAAATTAGTTATTCATTTTTATAATGTTATTTTCTTAAAGACTATTATATCACGTTGGTGGAGAACACTGTTCAGAAGAGTTCAACGACAGAATGCGGCATCTCCTGAGTCTGTTAGAGCACGCATATACATTTTTTCTTGTACTAACCATTTCTTTATTTTTCTAACATTTCTTATTAATGTATAACATGCAATTTCATAAAATTAATTGTTATATAAATTTTCTAAATCATGTGTTCTTTTTTTTAATTTCATTTATTCTAAAATAATAAATTGCTCACTCATTTTTTTAATAAAAATTAGTTATTCATTTTTATAATGTTATTTTCTTAAAGACTATTATATCACGTTGGTGGAGAACACTGTTCAGAAGAGTTCAACGACAGAATGCGGCATCTCCTGAGTCTGTTAGAGCACGCATATACATTTTTTCTTGTACTAACCATTTCTTTATTTTTCTAACATTTCTTATTAATGTATAACATGCAATTTCATAAAATTAATTGTTATATAAATTTTCTAAATCATGTGTTCTTTTTTTAAATTTCATTTATTCTAAAATAATAAATTGCTCACTCATTTTTTTAATAAAAATTAGTTATTCATTTTTATAATGTTATTTTCTTAAAGACTATTATATCACGTTGGTGGAGAACACTGTTCAGAAGAGTTCAACGACAGAATGCGGCATCTCCTGAGTCTGTTAGAGCACGCATATACATTTTTTCTTGTACTAACCATTTCTTTATTTTTCTAACATTTCTTATTAATGTATAACATGCAATTTCATAAAATTAATTGTTATATAAATTTTCTAAATCATGTGTTCTTTTTTTTAATTTCATTTATTCTAAAATAATAAATTGCTCACTCATTTTTTTAATAAAAATTAGTTATTCATTTTTATAATGTTATTTTCTTAAAGACTATTATATCACGTTGGTGGAGAACACTGTTCAGAAGAGTTCAACGACAGAATGCGGCATCTCCTGAGTCTGTTAGAGCACGCATATACATTTTTTCTTGTACTAACCATTTCTTTATTTTTCTAACATTTCTTATTAATGTATAACATGCAATTTCATAAAATTAATTGTTATATAAATTTTCTAAATCATGTGTTCTTTTTTTTAATTTCATTTATTCTAAAATAATAAATTGCTCACTCATTTTTTTAATAAAAATTAGTTATTCATTTTTATAATGTTATTTTCTTAAAGACTATTATATCACGTTGGCGGAGAACACTGTTCAGAAGAGTTCAACGACAGAATGCGGCATCTCCTGAGTCTGTTAGAGCACGCATATACATTTTTTCTTGTACTAACCATTTCTTTATTTTTCTAACATTTCTTATTAATGTATAACATGCAATTTCATAAAATTAATTGTTATATAAATTTTCTAAATCATGTGTTCTTTTTTTTAATTTCATTTATTCTAAAATAATAAATTGCTCACTCATTTTTTTAATAAAAATTAGTTATTCATTTTTATAATGTTATTTTCTTAAAGACTATTATATCACTTTGGTGGAGAACACTGTTCAGAAGAGTGCAACGACAGAATGCGGCATCTCCTGAGTCTGTTAGAGCACGCATATACATTTTTTCTTGTACTAACCATTTCTTTATTTTTCTAACATTTATTATTAATGTATAACATGCAATTTCTAATGTGTGACATGCAATTTCTAATGTGTGACATGCAATTCCTAATGTATTACACACAAAATATTATGGAAAACTTCTCCATTAAATAATTTGTCCAATCATTCAGTGCATCATATCGTGCAATACACTGAATCCTAAAATTGTAGGATTTGCCTAAAATTGTAGGATTTGACTTGTAGGATTAGTTGTGGCAATTTGAAAAAATATGTTCTTGTTTATTTATGATTTTTGCTATGCACATTATTTAATTAAATTTTAATTAAAAAATGATTGTTTCATTAAACACAGTAGAATCTTGTATTCGCTGCAATCCAACAGCATTGTCGTTTACTAAATGTATCGGCTTCATCTGTAACATTTTAATGAATACAATTAAAAAAAATTGAATGGTAAGTTGTGAAGCTTTAAAAAATAACTTTCTCGCTTATTAAATATATTTACTTTCCTTATATACATATAATATATAAGGAAAGTTTTATGACGGAGGTCGAAAATTCAAATTCGAGTTTTCGACTTGAGAGCACGTTTCAACCATCCCTGATCAGGAATCGAACATTTTTGAGGTGATGTCTGTGTGTGTGTGTGTGAAAGTATGTGTTTGTGTGAGAAGGTGTGTGTGTGTGTCAGTAAGACTGTGGAGACGATATCTCTCGAACGAATGGAGCTATTCGAATAAAATTTGGGACAAAAATGACAATCTGTGAATGCTGGAGGCCCATTTTTGTCAAACACAATCAAATGTTCAGAACCTCCTAAATTTCCGAGTGAAATTTTGAAAAATTCAACAAAAAATCAAAACCGTTAATACAATTACGCAAATAGATATTTCTTATGTAATTTCTCCTTAGAAAACGATTGACATAAACTTTAGAACGCTAGCATGAACCCTTCACTAGATATTGCACATATTTCAAATAAATTTATAAAAAAATTCCATAAATTAAAAAAAAAATATTAACTTTTGAGAAACATGTTCACTTTTCATATGTAATATTATGCGATAAATTTGGTGACATCATTCTCGTGGATCTAGCTCGTTCCATTCACGAGAAAAGATACGTTGAGTAATACTTTTGTATTTGAACGTCAATCTGCTATAAAAATAACTTATTTCTCCGTCCGTAACTCTTGGTGAGATTTTGACGACGAGTGTGGCGGAATGTCGCTAACTTGGTTACTTTTTTAAATGTTGCCAAATTAACGAAAAGCTTGCCGAATGGACAAAAATGGCGCTAAATCAATGAAAATGAAGACTAATTGACGAAATGTCAATGTCTTGGAAATAATATAAGTATCCACTATAAGAATAACCTTTTTCTTTTACTGTAAAAAAAGTATATTCATTGCATTATATAAGGAAAGTCATGTACTGCCCATACCAGATTTTTTGTTATGCAGATTGTTTAATTAAAAAAAAATTAGTCTCATAACATTTTAATGAATACAATTAAAAAATTGAATGGTAAGTTGCGATAGCTTTGAAAAATCACTTTCTGGTTTATTAAATATTTGTGTTATGCGGATTATTTAGTATTTGTATTTTCCCATTCAATGATAACTGCTTCATTTAAAAATTTAACATATCCGCAAAAAATTCAGTCAGTATCCATAAATTCACTCACATCATTAAAATTTTACTCCCTATAACAAACTCCAAAATTCACCGAACTTTCCCTAAAATTAATTTATTAACATCATTTTTAAAAAATTCATATCATTTTTAATAACCCTCTTTCATATGTATGGATATTTCAATCCATTCCACCATTCATGATATCGAAAAACATTCCCCCATTCAAATTCCCAGAAAAGATACCATTAACAGATCCACACCGACCAAGACATCTTGGCCGAATTTTTTCGAGCGTCATACTAGCAATCAACTGATTGCGGGTTCGAGTCTCTGCCCCGTCTCCAGAGAATATATAATTTTAAATTCAAAACTTTAAAAACGCCCGATAGGTGGCGTCCCTCCAAATTTTCATCATCCGCTTAAACTTCCGCTGGGGGGCGAAACTTCGCTTTAATTACGTCACGACTAATAAATATTGTCAGTACGTCATAGACCGCCGTGGGAGAAGGTCGTAATTCACAGCGCTCCTGTTATCAGTTGCCTCATCGGGCCCAGGTTCAAGGTCACCTCATCGTCCAAAGGTCGAGTGTCCTCACTGCGTTAGCAGTTCATTTCCTCATGAGATGCCCACCCAAAGTTTAAATTACGTTATCAGTTCAAAGATTTCCCTCATAGATACAAAGTTCACCTCATTTCCTCCTCAATAAGTCATTTTTCCCATCTCTTCCTCATGACGTCATCTGATCCGCATGGGAAATCTGCAGGTGAAGCGGCTTTTCTTACCTACTTTATATTTATATATGTATATATATATATATATATATATATATATATATATATATATATATATATATATTATACATTCTTAATAGTATGAGAAATTAAAAATTGGAACAAATCTGTCAGAATTAATAAATAATCTTCTGAGGCTGTCTTTTTGAAAGATAAATTCAATGAATTATAAACAGAACCCACATTTCCAATTCCCATATCTTGACTACATCCATAAGGATAAATATGAATTTAAATCCTTATTTTGAGTCTGATAAATGAAAAGCATATGAGATGTTTCTTCACTGCAAATACTTAAAGAACATTTGATCTTAAAGATTTAACAGAGTTTGAGAAGGTTTCCGAAGATAAGATAAATATAGTTCTTTGAAACAAATTCCTTGTAACAAATAAGCTCCCAGCCCACATGCAAACATTGAACAGAACTGGCACAACCTGTTTAAACAACCTTCATAGATTTTAGATTTCTTATCAACTGCATTTAAAAGGCGGTTGTTCATGAAGCAAATATGTGTTTAAATGTAGTTAGTTATGCGGGTGGTACAGTAAGGCTCTAAAAGATTTTAAGTAAGAATTCCGGACCTGTGTGTCGCAGTACTTCAGTGAACTCTGGGAAATATAATTTTAAAGCACGGTAAGGCGGTAAGATCCAGAATAATATAAAAGTTTTTAAATATAAGAAAATATACCAGTCAGTTCCCCGGGAGTTATAGCAACCATGAACTAAGTATTTTAGTCTAAAGAATTAACAAAAAATATTCAAATATATAACAATGAAAATTGCACGCAACGGACGTGATACGACTGCGATCTCGTGCGACTAAGCAAAAATAATTAAATAAAAAAGAAAGAATGAAAGAAAATATTATAAAAGACTTTAAGTTACACTGTTTTAGAAAAATGCAATGTAAAGTTAAAAAATCTAATGTGAGCAGCATATGACTTTCCTTATATAATGCAATTAATTTGCTATTTTTACAGTTAAAAAATGTTATTCTTATAGTAGATACTTATATTCTTTCCAAGATATTGAATTTTCGTCAATTAGTCGTTATTTTAATTTATTTAGCTTAATTTTATACATTTGGCGAAATTTTCTTTAATTTGATAACATTTAAAAAAGTCGGCAAGTTGCCGATATTCCGCCAAATTCGTCGCCAAAATCTCACCAAGAGTTATGGACGGAGAAATAATTTATTCTTATAGCACATAAATGACTATTGGCGTTCAAATACAGAAGTATTAATCAAAGTATATTTTTTCATGAATGAACGAGCAAGATCTACGAGAATGATGTCAACAAATTTAGCGCATGATATTACATATGAAAAGTGAACATGTTTCTCCTTAGCAAATATTTTGTTTTATTTTATATAATTTTTTGATAATTTTTTTGAAAAATGTGTAATATCTCGAGAACGGTTCATGCTAGCGGTTTAAAAGTTATGTTAATCGTTATCAAATGAAGAATTACATAAGAAATGTCTATTTGCGTAACTTTATTAGAGGTTTTGATTTTTGATGATGTTTTCAAAATTTCATTCGAAAATTTAGGGGAATCTGAACATTCGATTGCGCACAAAAGCAATAAGCTTCCAGTATTTAAGGATTGTAATTTGTGTACAAAATTTCGTTCGAATCGGTCCATTTGTTCGTCAGTTATCGTCTCCACAGACTCACTGACACACACACACACACTAGTACTTGGGTGGGTGACCATCTGGGAACACCGCGTGATGTTGGCACATTTCGGGCGCGGTAGCCCGGTGGTTTGCGCGCTGGATTTGCACGCTGCCACAACTGCCGCCGTGTTCATGCGGAGTACGATCACGTTAAACATGTGGGTCCGTAAGTCCTTCCGAGAGGTTGGTGGTAGGGGAAGGAGGGTATGTCCCAGTGGATGCTGTGATACTGTAATCACATATCTTGATACGTAACCCTGGGAAAAACGGGAATGTGTATTGTAATTTAAAATGTATACTATGTTTGTGATTTATGTTTATAGCTAGGCCTTTGCGCAGACGGAATTGGGATTTTTTGGCGCCTTTGGGTTGTGTGCACACTGACATGGATTGTAAATATTCGGAGATTTAATTGCAGCAAAATGTCAAAGTTGAGCTGCAAATCTTTGAAAATTTATAGCCCTGTCAGGTGTGGCTCGCGTCGGGGTACCTCCTTGGGACCACCCGGTTGGCGAGAATGCCCTCTGGTTCTTGTTTTTTAGTGGAACGCATAAAAAATAAGCGTCGCTTCATAGACCAATGGTGAAGCATTTTTGGACCTCCTCCTTTTTTATAGCGTTTGGGAACAGCGAATGAGAGTTGAGGGGATTTCCTCCCTGTTTTGTGTCGTTCCCCTTGTTTGTAAAGTTTGAAAGTTTTAGAAATGTAAAAAATAGTCAGTTGCTTTTCTGAGCTCGAGTAGAGAGCACTCCAAGTGCGGGGCACTTAAATTTCGGTGTAGCCGATCCGGCATGTGTGTTTGATGCATCTCTGAACCGGCATCCGCGGTCCCAATCTCGGGCGGCAAATGCCTTTGCCGAGGAGCCGACGTGGTGAGTCCGGTATAGAAGGCGACTCGTAGCCAAGACGAGCCGAGCCTAACTCAGCGCGAGGGCGCATTTTCTTCGGGCAGTTCGACCAGAAAATGGAAGAAGGTCGCCATGTTTTATTTGGTTGCAGTACACACAGCTCTACCACCAAAACGGCGCGGTGTAGGACCTTGCTCCTTTAGCTGCATTTAAGCCGTGGTAACTGTAACAATGCGTGTATGGAGTGTCTGCGGAGCATCAATCCAGGGCTCCTAAGCAGCAGCCAATCTCTACAAAGAAAGTATCTGATCTCCACTCTTTAGGTAAAGCCTGTACGCATGCTCACTCAAGAGCCGCTGGGTCTAAGCCGCATTAAGAGGAGGAGAAGGAAAGTGAACAGTATGCCCATCGTCATTTGTTTTTGTTAGTTGCAGTGCAACACAGCTCTACCACTAAAAAGGCGCGGTGTAGGACCTTGCTCCTTTAGCTGCATTAAGCCGTGGTAACTGTAACACTGCGTGTATGGAGTGTTTGAGGAGCATCAGTCCCGGGATCCTAAGCAGCAGACAAACCTCTACGAAAACGTATATATTTGGCAAAACCTGTACGCATGCTCACTCAAGAGCCGCTGGGACTTAAGCCAAAATTAAGAGGAGGAGAAGGAAAGTGGACAGTGTGCCCATCTCCAAAATAATACTTGGCAAAAATTTTCGTCCCCTGATGATACGCACCGTGTTTTTCTCAGATTGGTAGTGTTTTCCATGAACATTTCAGAATCAATGAACTAAACATTCAATTAATTGTGCCACCCTTTCCTACGTGCAGAGGTCAGCTACAGCACTCAGTGAGAGTCCTATGTATGAAGGTATGGAAATTATATATTGATTTTAAAATGTGTACATGAATGTTTAAGTAACTGATGTAATCCAATAGTGTAAGGGCAAGGTTATGCTAAATGGGAGTTTTCTGCAAAATTGAATATATATATTGTGTTCTTAACAAAAAGTAATTAATTACAAGTTTGGGTTTTATAAATATGCAAATTCATGCAAAATAAATTGTACATCCCGAGGTCAAGTTAGGTAAATTTGGAACTCATTTGTAATTGTGTATTTTGGTATATTAATGTTTAAAATTGAGATTTCTTGTGTTCTATAAATAAATTGTTGGTTGGCCACAAAAAAGGGAGTGATTAATTATCTTAACAAAACGCAATGTACTTTGGTCCAATCGGACCCCACTATACGTTAACGCGGTTGAGCCTGGTGGAACTATTTGGTGAGTATCTTTATTGTATTTATGTGTAAAATCCACCTCACCACAGATGCCACCCCCACTGGGTTCCGATCTAAATTGGGTAGCACTTCCCGGCCGCTCAAATGGTTACCTTACACCTTTCTGGTAGGTCGAACGGTCTGGGTCTCAACAACAACAACAGGCACACACACAGACATCACCTCAAAAATGTCAGGGATGCTTGAAACAGGGATGCTTGATCAGGGATGCTTGAAACGTGCTCTCCTGTCGAAAACTCGAATTCCAATTTTCAACCTAGTCACAATACTTTCCTTATACATTATTGTATATAAGGAAAGTAAAAATCTGATGTGGGTAACACATGACTTTCCTTATATAATGCAATTAATGAATTTACTAGTTTTATAGTCAAAAAGTAATGTATAAGATCCACGGCGCTGTGTTTTTATCGTTGAATTGTACATTTGGCGATTTTCCGGATGACAACATGTAAAACTATTTCAAAATACTCAATTACCTTATACTTCGCGCAACTGTAAATAAACGGGCAACTCTATTGATAGCATTCTCTATAAGCGATATAGTCCATATATTAAATTAACTTAATAATTACTTCATCAGTTAGGCGTAATTTTCTTTAATTTAACGTTATTTTCGCAATATTTGCGATATTTTTGTCAATCTGGGCCGAACTATCGCCAAGTTCAGAATACTTTGCAAAATTATTCGCTGAGTTTGCCAAATGCATCACCAAGTGTTACGGACAAACGAAGAGTATTTCTTATATACTAGAAGGTATGCCCGTCATATGAGGGAAATCAGAATTTGGGAGACATAACTTCCCATTTGGCGACATTTTTGATATTTTAGAAATATTTAAAATAGTTGCTAAGTTGGCGATATCCGCAAAATTTCTCGCCAAACGTTACGGACGAACGGAGAAATGTGTTATTCTTATAGTCTACGCTTATGGTCTTTCCAAGATATTGAACTTTCATCATCCAGTCGTCATTTTCATTGACTTAGCGTAATTTTTATTAATTTGGCGACATTTTCGTTAATTTAGCAACATTTAAAAAGTCAGCAAGTTGGCGACATTCCGCAAAAATCTCGTCAAACGTTATGGACGGAGATATAAGTTATTCTTGTAGCAGATATATGACTATTAGAGGCGAAATACAAAAGTATTACCTAAAGTATCATTTTACATAAATAAAACTAGCTAGATCCATGAGAATGATGTCACCAAATTTATCGCATGATGTTACTTATATAAAGTGAACATATGTCACATAAGGTAATATTTTTTATATGGTTTTTTGATAATTTTTTTTAAAAATCTGCAATACTTCGAGAACGGTTCATGCTAGCGTTCTAAAATTTATCTTAATCGTTTTCTAATGAAAAATTACATAAGAAATGACTATTTGCGTAACTTTATTAATTGTTTCAATTTTTTGATAATTTTTTTTCAAAATTTCACTCGAAAAAATTAGGGCGGTTCTAAATATTTGATTGCGTATAAAAACAATAGGCTTCTAGTATTCATGGATTGTAATTACTGTACCAAATTTCATTCGAATCGGTCCATTTCTTCGTAAGTTATCGTCTCCACAGACTCACTGACACACACACACACACACACACAGACATCATCTCAAAAACGTCTGATTCGTGTTCGTTAATTTTTTGATGATTTTTTTCAAAATTTCACTCGAAAATTTTGGACGGGTGGTTGTAAATATTCGATTGCGTATAGAAACAATAGACTTCCAGTACTCATGGATTGTAATTTTTGTATCAAATTTCTTTCGAATTGGTCCATTATTGTTCGTTAGATATCGTCTCCACAGATTCACTGACACACACACACACACATATAGATTATCTCAAAAACGTCTGATTCGTGTTCAGAAATGCTTGAAACTTGTTTAAAAATTCCAGGAAACTCGTGGACACGTGCTGCCGCCTCAACAACTCTAGTTGCAATGTCAGAGTTACAGGGGTCTTTTAAACAAAGCTACTGAGTTAACTCCACAGGAAGAAATCAATAGGAAAAAGTCGGGTGACTGTGGTGGCTAACTAACCGTCCATTCCCGGACGGTACATCGTGCAGCACATTCTGACTGAAACATGCACAACTGCGGATGGCAAGAAACTTGAACACATTCTTTACAACTATGTTAAACAATTGTAATTGATATCTGTAACTGTTATGTCTAATTAACCTGTGTCGTATTATCTGTATTCTTTTATTTTTGTTTTATCCTGCATCTGAAGTACCCCACGGTGGTGTTTGCGGCCACATGTTCCTATGTAAAACAGGGATGTTTTTTTTTTATGCTCGATCTAACTTCAAAGTTTGTCTAAGATCTTTTGGATCACCCAGTGCACGTCATTTCTATGTTATCACTTCTTTTGTTCCCAAAATCCTGTCAATGACCAAATACAATTTTTAAGGGCACCTCACGAGTTTACTTTTAGTTGCATATGACCCATAATGTTATTATAGATATATAAAAGATCTTTTGGATCACCCAGTGCATGTCATTTCTATATTATCACTTCTTTTGTTCCCAAAATCCTGTCAATGACCAAATACAATTTTTAAAGGCACCTGACGAGTTTACTTTTAGCTGCATATGACCCATAATGTTATTATAGATAAAATTATTATTCATTTTTTACATTTTACTGCATTTTAATTTCCTTAAAATTCACTCTAATTTCCTTAAATTTCCCCCTAAATTTCACTCGAAAATTTAGGGGGGTTCTGAACATTCGATTGAGTATAAAAACAATAGGCTTCCAGTATTCGTGGATAGTAATTTTTGCACCAAGTTTCGTTCGAATCGGTCCATTAGTTCGTCAGTTATCGTCTCCACAGACTCATTGACACACACGTACACACACACTTTTACACACACACACACTTTAACACACACAAAATTTTACACACATACACACACACACAGACATCATCTCAAAACTGTCTGGTTCGTGCTCAGGAATGCTTCAAATGTGCTATCCCGTCGAAAACTCAAATTCGAATTTTCGACCCCATCACAATAATTTCCTTATACATTATGTATATAAGGAAAGAAAAAATATATCTGTCTTCCTCTACCTATGCTACCCTTTCTGTGTTATCACTTCATTTGGCGACTTTAATTAATTTATATTTTTACAGAAATATCACAGGTCTGTATAATCTTTTTAAGGCAACAGTTTTATAAGGAAAGTAATAAATGTGTTTGACAGGTTAAAAATGAAATTGATTTTTACTTTCCTTATATACATAAGGTATAAGGAAAGTATTGTGACGGGGTCGAAAATTCAAATTCGAGTTTTCGACGGGAGAGCACGTTTCAAGCATCCCTGATCACGAATCAAACATTTTTGAAATGATGTCTGAGTGTGTGTGTGTGTCAGTGATTCTGTGGAGACGATAACTGACGAACGAATGGACCGATTCGAACAAAATTTGGTACAAAAATCACAATCCGTAAACACTGGAAGCCTATTGTTTTTATACGCAATCGAATGTCCAGAACCCCCCCTAAATTTTCGAATAAAATTTTGAAAAAGTCGTAAAAAAATCAAAACCACTAATAAAGTTACGCAAATAGACATTTCTTATGTAATTTTTCATTAGAAAGCGATTGACATAAATTTTAGAACGCTAACAGGAACCGTTCTCAAGACATTGCACATTTTTCAAAAAAATTATCAAAAAGTCATAAAATAAAAAAAAAATATTTCATCTAGAGAAACATGTTCACTTTTCATATGTAATACCATGCGATAAATTGCATGACCTCATTCTCGTGGATCTGGCTCGTTCCATTCATGAAAAAAGATACTTTGAGTAATACTTTTGTATTTGAACGCCAATAGTCATTTATTTGCTGTAAGAATAACTTATTTCTTCGTTCATAACGCTTGGCGAGATTTTGGCAACGAATTTGGCGGAATGTCGCCAACTTGGCGACTTTTTGAAATGTTGCCAAATTAACGAAAATCTCGCCAAATGGATAAAAATGACTCTAAATCAATGAAAATGACGTCGAATTGAAGAAAATTCAATATCTTGGAAAGAATATTAGTATCTACTATAAGAAAAACCTATTTATTTTACTGTAAATGTAGTAAATTCATTACATTATGTAAGGAAAGTCATGTGTTGCCCACATCAGATTTTTTTTTTTTTTTACCGTCAAAAATTACGTACGAAGAAACCATTTAATAAACACAAGTAAATATATTTAGTAGCTTTGCATTATATATTTTTATGAGTTTCGTGGGCTATTTCGCAAAAAAGGCAGATTCTTACTATTTTTCGAATCGTACCAAAATCTAATCAGTACCAGGGTAATCTATAAGTGACTAACCCACCAAATTTTGCGAAATTTCGCTGAATATTTTTTTAACTAAAGTGGATAGATACATTGTACAAACAGCGCGCGCGCACACTCATACACGTCCGCCACACACAAACGTCATTCTAAAACCAGTTACTTTCCTTATATACATAATGTATAAGGAAAGTGTTGTAATGGCGTCGAATATTCAAATTCGAGTTTTCGATGTGAGAGCACGTTACAAGCATCCCTGATCACGAATCAAACATTTTTGAGGTGATGTCTGTGTGTATGTGTGTGCGCGTGTGTGTGTCAGTAAGTCTGTGGAGACGATATCTCATTAATGAAAGATTCAAATGAAATTTGGTACAAAAATCACAATCCGTAAATACTGGAAGTCTATTGTTTCTAAACGTAATCGAATGTTTAGAACCCCCCTAAATTTTCGAGTGAATTTTTTAAAATATCATCAAAAAATCAAAACCTTTTATAAAGTTACACTAATAAACATTTCTTATGTAATTTTTCCTTATAAATCGATTGGAATAAACTTTAGAAAGCCAGTATAAACCGTTTTCGAGATATTGCACGTTTTTAAAATAAATTTATCAAATCCCATAATTTAAAAAAAATATATTAACTTTTGAGAAACATGTTTACTTTTCATATGTAATCATGCGATGAATTTGGTGACATCATTCTCGTAGATCTAGCTCGTTTCATTCATGATAAAATATACTTTGAGTAATACTTTTGAACGCCAATAGTCTTTATCTGCTATAAGAATAATTGATTTCTCCATCCATAAAGCTTGGCGAGATTTTGGCGACAAATTTGGTGGAATGTCGCCAACTTTGAGACTTTTTTAAATGTTGCTAAATTAACAAAAATCTCGCCAAATGGATAAAACTGACGCTAAATCAATGAAAATGACGACTAATTGACGAAAATTTAATATCTTGGAAAGAATATAAATATCTACTATAAGAAAAACCCATTTTTTTACTGTAAAAGTAGTGAATTCATTGCATTATATAAGGAAAGTCATGTGTTGCCCACATCAGATTTTTTTTTTATTTTTGTGTTCTAGAGGGCTCGAAATATATAGATTCGTTGAAACTCGAATTCCGATACGATTCCAATAATTTGTCTATACATTACCATGCATTATAGGGAAAGTAATATGAATGATAAATATGAACAACACTTCTTCATCAGTGCAGGTATCATTTACAACATTCCATATATTAAAACTAAACTATACCTAACAACTATCGTTTTCATAAGTTATATTCCCTCAATTTCAATAAACACTCCTCTCAATTAGAAGCCAATATAGATCACTTTAACATTGCCACTAACCAGTAATTGATTGACTGCTTACAAGCGATATCTATGTCCGTCGTCTTATGATTGCTGTATACGTGTTAATCTATGACAAAGGCCGGGGTTTGACTGCATTATTATTTGGTAACAAGGAAACAGACTTGCAATGCACAGTTGTAATGACTTTCTGGCGCGGTTTAAATTAAGTTATTGTGCAGAAACCGCGTTTCAAACAGAACGCATTGTGATTTTAATAGGTTTCTCACCTTGTCAGTGTAAAGGCTCAAATTGTGAGGTAAGACACATGTCAGTATATCGTAACTGGAACAATGTTGATCAGTAGAAAACAATAACTGTATTAAATTCCAACGGTCCAAGTTCGAATGCATTGTTATTTGCATTGTTAGTATATTTCTATTTTAGATTTAATCAAGGCCTATAGTTAAAGACTTACTTGCAAGATGTAGCATTCATATTTCCAGTGAGTTTCTTATGACGTTGTTATTGAGGAGGTAGATGTAAAGAGGTGTTGTTGTTAGTTATTGGGAGTGGTATCAATGTTCTTGAAACATAGTTCTCTAGATAAGACAAAGCTTTGGGAATGGATTAACACCAAATTCCGGAAGAAAATAGGGGGTGGCGGGAGGGTTCATTAAGGACTTCCACCTTTGGTTCTTTTCAGTGTTTTGTTTTAAAATGCTCATTTACTTGAAACATGTATTCTCAAGATTGGCTAAATATAGATTTCAGATTATAACTGATATGTAATCAACATCAAATTTTGAACTAGTACTGTACCGACGTACTGTGCAAATGATTTAGAGAAGATGGTTGAAGAATGGCATGTGAAACATTGCAATAGTACAGGTCCATCCAGACCTACGTCAGCACGCGTTGATCGACACATTCGAAGGCATGCAATGGCGGTCCCACAAGAGACTGTCGACATTCTGTAGAACTTGCAGGGTATATTGGATGTTCCAATATCAGCGAGAACAGTTTCTCGACGATTGGCCGAAAGAGGCTTGCACTCAAACCGTCCTTTACAAAGATTGCTATTGACGGTAAGATTCCGATGGGAGATATTACACTGAGGTCCGGTCCGAGCCTCTTGGACGACTGAATGGAACAGTGTAGTGTTCAACGACGAGTCTCGGTTTTGTTTGTCGAATGACAGTCGTCGTGTGAGAGTCTGGAGATAGCTAGGAAGCCGATCCAATCCTGCTGCGACTGTTGAACGCCATACTGCTCGACAGAGCGGCATCATGGTTTGAGATACCATCGGCTTCGATAGATGGTTACCTCAAGTTTCGTATCAGCACAATGACGGCACGATGATATGTGGATGATGTGCTGCGGCCGGTTGCACTTCCTCATCTTCAGCTGTTGCAAAATGCTGTTTTCCAGTAAGATAACGAGCGACCACATATACGACAATCATCAGTAGACAAGCCTTACAAGGTGCCCAGATGCTTCCTTGGCCTCCGCTGTCTCCAAATCTCTTAACCATCGAGCATGTATGGGACGTTATTGATATCGTTTGACTTCCCTGTCCCTGTTTCAAACAGAAGAATGTAGTGGGCCAGCGGGGGCTACTCATACGGTTCGAGGGGGTGCGAAGAGTGGAGTGCAAGGTATGCAGGCGGATCCTTGGAAATAACAAAACATGTGCACCGGAACAGCGTTGGATACGGTTGATGAGAGGTTCTGACAAGCTCACTACTTGGCTATGACCATATGATGGACGACGAGGGGTGCTTTCACCTTTTGCGTTGTGTAAACTTTAACCTTGGATGTACGGGTGAAGGTAAGAACAGTGGTGATGGATACGGGAAGACATAGCGCATTGGGAAAATGAAAAGGCATCTCTGATGACGGAGAAACACTTCGGGACTCCGGTATGGCAACGGATGAGTGGCGTGTTAGCAGGAGTGATGAAAGCCGAAATTCAAGCAATTAAATTATTCTTTATTAAATGAGACTCTTCTTATTTCACATAATTTACAACAGAATTTCATGACATCAGACTGATTATAATAATACTCGAGAAGGAGCATGAGCTTTTAATATACTCGATAACATTCATTGAACATAATGACAATCGATAGTAAAATTTATCACAAATTTCAGAAGTACCGACAACTTAAAATTTCCTAAATTAATATCATCTTACACGAAAATTGAATAATTCACTCTTTCATTACATCCATATCATTTATATTCTCTTAAGAATAAAACGTTCCATTTCAACAAAACGCGACATACTGCTATTAAGTTACATCGCCAACTAAATCTAATCACAATATTCTGATTGAAGCGTCTTAGTGTGATTGCGCGTTTGCTCATGACGAAACAGAAAATAGTTCCAATGCATTTCAATACGAAATGCGAATCCGGGTAAATGTACAAACGCGCGGAAATGTAACATTTCGCCAAGGGTTACCAAAACGGGCGGGAAAACTTCAAGAAACCGAAATACACAATTAGCGCTTTATCAATTTGGAATAAATATTTGAGAACAAGTTTTAGAATCGGAACAAAAATGGAATTTATTAAATATGAAATTTAGAAGAGAATTAATTAATAAACACATGTTATGCATTTCATAAGAGGACGACCTGTGGAGGATGGTTGATGGTATATGTTCATTCATCCCGCAGGAAACTAACCGCATGCTCATTGAGTCTCTTCCTCGAAGGACTCCTGCTTATATCGCCTCAATAGGTGGTTCTACTGCCTACTGAACAAGCTGTCAATACCATTACTGTATTGAATTATCTTTCTGTAATTAACATCAGTTATTTATATACGCCATCTCTGCCTGTGTGTCCTTTAACACCACACTTTATTCGCTCTTTCAAGGTATTGTATTTTCTGTGTCGGGTGGTATATAAGGCTCCCCTGACCTCCCCTCCTAAAGTATCATTCGGCCCCCCTGCAAAGTCATCCTAAACCTGGATCTAACCCGAACCTCGGAAATTGCATCCATATGTACTAAGCACAACCCCAATCTTGACTTTAAGCTATTATTCGAATTGCAAAATAACATATATCAACATAAACTTTACTAAGTTAGTACAGTAGTACAGTTTTTATACTTTATTATCCAAATGATTCACAGAAATTCTCATTACAATTACAATCCAACGGAGTAGAATTATGCAGTCTCATGTTAATACCACCATTACAAGTAATTGATTAACTGCTTATTGCGTAATACTGTGTCCGTCCTCTTATGAGTGGTGTGTTTGTGTTAATCCATTACAATGCCTGGGGTTCAATTGCATTGTTATTTCATCCAGACGAAACAGTCTTGTAAAGTATCGTTAAAATAACACTGTGTTCTAGTTTTAATAAAGTTATTATACGGAAACCCCACGTTGCAAATATATAGAAGGGAAATTTCAATGGATTTCTACCCTTTCAACAGAAGGATAGGGAATGTATTACGTAAGACAGTTATGTAAGTATCCAATTGGAGCAATTATGATCGAAATGGAAGTAATTACAATTCGGTGAATTTACACTTCTATTTCTAAGTATAATTGCAGAAGTATTGTAATTTCTGAATTACACAATTGCAGTTGTGTAATTGCATGTGATTAATGTTAAGCCGGATATGTTGTTTAAAACTTTTGGATATATAATTAATACTATAATGACTCAGGTATATCTATTATAAATATCTACGAATTTGGCAACTTTATAAAACGTCGCCAAATTTCTGAAAATGTAAAAAAGGTATTGAAAATGACAAATTTACAAAAATAACTCAAAATTGATAACATTATGTTTTAGGAATGGGTTGAAATTTAAACTAATTACTAAACGTATGGTACATTATTATATTTAATTAGGGTTTGTCCGTCTGTCCGACTTGGCTACACATTTGGTCACCGTGGCGTCAAACTTGACAACTTTTTGAAAATGTCCCCAAATTGAGAAAACGTTAAATAAACGAAGATATTGCCAATTTGTCAAAAGTTAATAACTCAAAATCTACACTATTAATTAAACATAATTTTTTTATATCTTAGTGACTTTGAGAAAATTATTAATTTAATATCTTTATTCAAAATACTGTAAGTTTCACTGCTTGAGCGACAGCTACGTTTCGTAAAAGCGCCTATGGAAGTGTAAATGTATTGCGTAATATTAACGGATGGTATAAAATGTGTTTCGATAGGGAGTCGTATAAGAAATGCTAATATTGATTGGGAAAGGTATATAGCTCGCATGCCTTTTGAGATCAAGGGCGCAAACATTGAAGGCGGACAGACGGAAAGAGGTATTTTGTATCTTTATGGATAACGGAATAGTGGTAATTTTTTGAAATTTTTTCCGATCTTATGACGGGCTTACTATTATAGTAAAAACAGAAAAAAATACAAAATCCTCACTGACATCCTTCTAGTATCACCTCGACTTTCCAAATTAAGGAATCTGAATTTTTGAGTAATCCACACTTAAGGGATTGAAAAGCCTTGAGAAAAACGAAGAAAGGATGATCGTATCTCTGCAACTCCCCAAACCAGAAATTTAATAAGGATGTTACTTATGGGCAACAGAAAAATATGCAGAAAGGATACTACCATAACCCATAACTAAAACGATGAAAACAACTTCTGTGGGGGTAACCTAGCGGTATGATCGTATTATTTTACTATACTCGAGCGAAAAGAAAGAGAAAATTTTACTAATGTTCACAGAGTCCTTGGTAAACAAAAGGGTATTCCTGTAACACCCCCCCCCCCATAAAAAATGGCGATACAATGCGACTAATCGGCATAATCGTTGTATTTCTGTTCTTTTCGAATTTGGAACATGACAATTTACAGATATGTTCGTCAGGGGTAAGACATCACAGTCAACAGCGCGCGGGGATTGCAATCAGATGATCCGAGTTCGATTTCCGGCTCTATCCAAATTATCACCGTGTTCACGCTGAGTACGGACAGCATGTTAAATATATGGGTCCTTAAGTCCTTCCTAGATGTTGGTGGTAGAGAGTTGGTGGTAGAGAGTTGGTGGTAGTCCTTAAGTCCTTCCTAGATGTTGGTGGTACAGAATTAAATCTCGTTTCAATCTTTTTGGGACACCCTGTATATGACAATGACGTGGATCTACCGTTCTAATTTACCATTTGTACTTCTGTTAATAATTGGTTTTCCAATAGAGTGCCAATTTCTGTTATTTCGTGGTAAATGAAATCTTTATTTTTTTAAATGTCACTTGTTTACTTTTGAATATGAATTGTCAAACGTGTTGGATTTCTGTTAAATTATAAATTACGCTTATTACTTTCTTTATATACATAATGTATAAGGAAAGTATTGTGACGGGGTTGAAAATTCGAATTCGAGTTTTCGAAGGGAGAGCACGTTTCAAGAATCCCTGATCACGAATAAAACATTTTTGAAGTGATGTCTATATGTGAAAGTATGTGTGTGTGTGTGTCAGTGAGCCCTGTGGAGACGATAACTGCCGAACGAATGGGCCGATTCGAACGAAATTTGGCACAAAATCACAATCCGTAAACACTGGAAGCCTATTGTTTTTATATGCAATCGAATGTTCAGAACCCCCCTAACTTTTCGAATGAAATTTTGAAAAAATCGTCAAAAAATCAAAACTGCTAATAAAGTTACGCAAATAGACATTTCTTATGTAATTTTTCATTAGAAAACGATTGACATAAATTTTAGAACGCTAACATGAACCGTTCTCGATATATTGCACATTTTTCAAAAAAATTATCAAAAAGTTATATAAAAAAAATATTTCCTATTGAGAAATATGTTCACTTTTCATATGTAATACCATGCGATAAATTGGGTGACCTCATTCTCGTGGATCTGGCTCGTTCCATTCATGTAAAAATATACTTTGGGTAATACTTTTGTATTTGAACGCCAGTAGTCATGTATCTGCTGTAAGAATAACTTATTTCTCCTTCCATAACGCTTGGCGAGATTTTGGTGACGAATTTGGCGGATTGTCGCCAACTTGGCGACATTTTTAATTGTTGCCAAATTAACAAAAACATCGCCAAATTGATAAAAATGACGCTAAATCAATGAAAATGACGACTAATTGAAGAAAATTCAATATCTTGGAAAGAATATAATTATCTACTATAAGAATATCATTTTTTTAACTGTAAAAGTAGTAAATTCATTGGATTATATAAGAAAATTCATGTGTTGCCCACATCAGATTTTTTATTTTAAGCATTACACATTTCAAATGTGTTAACTTTCTTTTAAATATTTAAATTTTTAAATTTATTTGTCGGCTTTTAAATGTTGAAATAATTTTATTTACTTTCAAATATTTGAATCTTTATATGTGGCTGCTTTTAAATACTGAAATTCTGAAATGTGTTGTTTTTAATTTAAAATGTGTTTGTATACTTATTTGAATAAATTCTGAATTATATATATACATATTAAATAATTATTAGAATTATATATTTGGATTTTTAAATAGTTCATTTGAACGTCTTAAGTCCTGTTTCATGTTTCTCTGGCTCTTATGGCTATGTAGGTACGTCAGATTACATTTAGAGATTCAAATGCCACAGAATATTTTCATTTAGAGTTCACAAACAAAATGTAAATCATTAACGAAATTCATACAATATTTAAGACAAATTTTGCTTGGACATATAGGCATATTCGGCATTATCCCAAAGACCGGTACGGTCTTGAATTTGGCGACTTTTCTGGCGCCCGATGTTGAGACAGTTGCCATAGTATCCAACCAAGTCGCAAGGTTACCATGATTATGTGAGCACGAATGTAAATAAACAAACTGCGTAGTGAAATGCGCAGAAACGTAAGTGCAAAGGGACATTATTTTTATCATAGCTCGTAACGGTAAACTGACGATGATGCCAAATAAAAATTGAAATTAATCCCATTAAACATCAAATTTATATTTGTAATGAACATTAGTTATTCAGAATACATTAATAGCAATATATATTTAAAGATTTCATTTGCTAAAGTGCATTTTAAGTGAATATACACTACTAATCATTTTTATCATAGTCTCTAAGTAACGTTCTAAAGATGTATACATTTACTAGCAAATTGCAATGTATATGCGAGTGAGGGGAAGATATATCACGATTTTTCGCAAAAAAACTCGTGTATATATTTTAATGAAATTTAATATTTTATTTTCCGGTTAATTAAAAATATCCATCAAAGAAGATAAATTTAGATATATCCTACAAAAATTAGAGGTTAAACGAATGTAAATTTCTAAAGTAATGTCTATGTATATATATACGTATGTATATGTATATATACGTATGTATATGTATATAAACGTATGTATATATCGTAATTCAATGTATTTGTCGGAGGTCGCACGTAACAACAGCTGTTTGTGCAACAGGTGTTCTGTGACTCATAGAGTGATGTAGCAGTAGCAATTAGAACATGGATCTACGCCCGCTTCTCGAGCTAACCTCGCTACGCTCACCTGCTAAAAAACATCACAGAATCCGGTCCCGCTGGCTGTCGGAGGTCGCACGTAGCAACAGGTGTTCTGTGGCTCATAGAGTCATGTAGCAATTAGAACATGGATCTACGCCCGCTTCGCGAGCTAACCTCGCTACGCTCGTCCGCTAAAAAAAATCATAGAATCCGGTCCCGCTGGCTGTCGGCGGTCGCACGTAGCAACAGCTGTTTGTGCAACAAGTGTTCTGTGGCTCATAGAGTGATGTAGCAGTTAAAACATGGATCTACGCCCGCTTCGCGAGCTAACCTCGCTACGCTCGCCCGCTAAAAAAACATCATGGAATCCGATCCCGCTGGCTGTCGGAGGTCGCACGTAGCAACAGCTGTTTGTGCAACAAGTGTTCTGTAGGTCATAGAGTGATTTAGCAATTAAAACATGGATCTACGCCAGCTTCGCGAGCAAACCTCGCTTCTCTCGCCTGCTAAAAAACATCACAGAATCCGGTCCCGCTGGCTGTCGGAGGTCGCACGTAGCAACAGGTGTTCTGTGGCTCATAGAGTCATGTAGCAATTAGAGCATGGATCTACGCCCGCTTCGCGAGCTAAACTCGCTACGCTCGCCCGCTAAAAAAATCATAGAATCCGGTCCAGCTGGCTACAGGAGGTCGCACGTAGCAACAGCTGTTTGTGCAACAAGTGTTCTGTGGCTCATAGAGTGATGTAGCAATTAAAACATGGATCTACGCCCGCTTCGTGAGCTAACCTCGCTACGCTCGCCCGCTAAAAAAACATCACAGAATCCGGTCCCGCTGGCTGTCGGAGGTCGCACGTAGCAACAGCTGCTTGTGCAACGGGTGTTCTGTGGCTCATAGAGTGATGTAGCAATTAGAACATGTATCTACGCCCGCTTCGCGAGCTAACCTCGCTACGCTCACCTGCTAAAAAACATCACAGAATCCGGTCCCGCTGGCTGTCGGAGGTAGCACGTAGCAACAGGTGTTCTGTGGCTCATAGAGTCATGTAGCAATTAGAACATGGATCTACGCCCGCTTCGCGAGCTAACCTCGCTACGCTCGCCCGATAAAAAAACATCATAGAATCCGGTCCCGCTGGCTGTCGGAGGTCGCACGTAGCAACAGCTGTTTGTGAAACAAGTGTTCTGTAGGTCATAGAGTGATTTAGCAATTAAAACATGGATCTACGCCAGCTTCGCGAGCAAACCTCGCTACTCTCGCCTGCTGAAAAACATCACAGAATCCGGTCCCGCTGGCTGTCGGAGGTCGCACGTAGCAACAGGTGTTCTGTGGCTCATAGAGTCATGTAGCAATTAGAACATGGATCTACGCCCGCTTCGCGAGCTAACCTCACTACGCTCGCCTGATAAAAAACATCACAGAATCCGGTCCTGCTGGCCGTCGGAGGTCGCATGTAGCAACAGCTATTTGCCCTACAGGTGTTCTGTGGCTCATAGAGTGATGTAGCAATTAGAACATGGATCTACACCCGGATCGCGAGCTAACCTCGCTACGCTCGAGCGCTAAAAAAACATCACAGAATCTGGTCCCGCTGGCTGTCGAAGATCGCACGTAGCAACAGCTGCTTGTGCAACGGGTGTTCTGTGGCTTATAGAGTAATGTAGTAATTAGAACATGGATCTATGACCGCTTCGCGGGCTAACCTCGATACGGTCGCCAGCTAAACAAACATCACAGTATCCTGTTCCCCTGGCTGTCAGAGATCGCACACAGCAATATCTATCTGTGCAAAAAGTGTTCCATAGCTCATAAAGTGATTTTTATGTGACTTCCGCGCTTCAAAATCTCAATCAAACTCAATCTAGAACAAACCACGTACGATTTCTTATACGTAATGCGCATTCGCTCCAAAAACACGGCAAGCCCACGTATAATCATCAAACTCTTCCGTACTATCATTCCTCTCACACAATCGCATTTCCCACTTGCAATCAACCCCTGATTCACACACCATTTAATCACATTAATTTACCACTATCAACCAAACGATCAAAAAGAACAATACTAAATCTTTCACTCTTCACAGCCATTTACTACACTCAAATGAAATCAAAGAAAATTTACCAATACTTGTATTTAAATCTTGTTCCCAAACATCTAATTTTAAAAGATCAGTACAATAATTCATAATGAGCATAAAATAACACAAATTAAGACAGTTGCCAGAGTTATCAACTCGCAAGGTTACCATGGTTACGAAGTACGATGAGTTAAAGAGTTACCAAGGTCGCAACATAGCCCTCCACTTATCGCCGATTTGGCGCGATAGAAAAAAAACAACCGTACCGGTCTTTGGGATTTAGCCGCATATTCATTTAACATTATAAACGCCTTTTTTAATAAAACAAAATATGGTACTTTTCTAAAAATGGCTCAGCAATTAAAGTTATTAACAACAATTTTCTTAATTGTGAGAGTAATTTTATGCATAAGACACTTAAAAAGTTTTTGCTTCTGCTAATTTTCAATTATCAATACTTTTCAATTACTAATAAGCCATTCAAACTTAAATTATTTGCTTTTATATATAAATAATAGGAAATATTAAAACAAAGAATATACGAATGAATGTTAATAAATACATGCCTTAATAAATGCATCGACATTAATACTTGATAACTGAACATTAATGTTAATATCATTTAAAATTTAACTTTTAATTTACTTCAAAATTTGCTCAAACGCATGTACATTCTGTGCTAAGTTATACTAAAATCTAAAGAGTTAATATGGAACAATTAATATTATATATGCAAAACCCAAACAACTGGCCACCCGTATTCAGTAAAATACCTTAAAAATACAATTTATATATATATACAATTTGATAAACTAACTCACTATAAAACCAGAGAATGCTTGAATTTTATTTGGTTATATTATTTCTAAAATTTGTCAATTTATATCAATGAATTTCGAGTTGGCATAAATTTCACCGCAAATTATCTGTGCTCATGCTGGGCTTTCATCTACCTCTGGTCAAGTCTACATACATTCTAACAGCTTTCATTCCTTCATTTACAGCATGCTTAGCCACTTCACCTTTGAAACACAGGGCAGCCGCAAACTGTACGTCATGAACGGTGAGTGTTCTTTTTCCTGAGTGAACCATGAGTTCTTTAGCTTCCGCACCCAATTGATGAAACAAGTCGAAGACTATGGAATTGATGGTAGCCACGGCAACGCTACTTATGCTTGAGTTAGCAGCCAATTTGTGCAATACCTTGCGGATGTAATTGTCAAACTTCGCATACTTGATGTACTGGATACGATTTTTTTTCCTAATTTCCCGTCTTCGGATTAATTCACGATCCATTTTTGCAGCTGGATTTCGTGCCGTTGAGAAGTAACACCAAGTTTTATTGCTGGGAGGCTTTAAATAAATTTAGGAACGTAAATTTGAATATATCATAAATACGAGTTGATGCCAACAAAAAAAAAAAAAATTATTGTCAAACATGGAGTTAGGGAGGTGTCAAAGTTTCACCTAGCCCAAATCGTGAAGGTAAAGCTCTTTAGCTCTATTTTAAAAATATAATCTGATTCTCATTGTAGATTCTGTTATCTTTAGCTGACGATACTTTTGAGTGGTTTAAAAATGACTGTGGTTGTGTACTTTACGCACCTTTATATATTTATAGACAAATGAAAAGATTACTGGACAATTATGATGTATGTGGCACTTTTATTATATGATTCCACCCGAAATTTGCATTCTACATGACAATTTTTTGCAGGTGATATCAGCATTTGCCTATGCCATTTACATATGTTCGAAATGTGTTTAATTTAAACATGACATCATAAGTAAACAAGGGATCTTTCAAAAACTGGATAAGATGCTGTTTCTTTTACGTGATTTTAAGAAGGCTACATTATTCCTTATAAAGATTTGAAATGTAAAATAAAAAATCTTTTTATGTTATACTGTTTTAATAAAATTCACTAAAAAGTAAAAATATTCTAAAGATTCTTAATGATTGATGAAGTTTGAAGAGAAGAAATGCAATATGGAATTTAAGTTCATATTTATTAACCGCTAGAAAAGTTCATAGATTCACCTGAATCTTAAATCTCAGAGATATTGTATAAGTTTAGTTTATATGCCACCAAACAAGTTAGTAAAATATACAAGTTAAATAAGGCTACAAGATAGTTAAGGACAAGTTAGTAAAATAATTACAAGTTAACAAAGGTTACAAGATAGTTAATAACAAGTTAGTAAAATAATTTGATAATTTTGCGTGAAGTTTATGGTCGAGGTATATGGCTGAAATCGGAGCGAAAACTAAAAATGTTACAAACAGTTTGCAAGTATTGTACCCTTTTGAAAGTTCTACCAGAATATATAATGGGGTTTTTGATCAGGTCCTTAGACATTTGGCGTCCATGGACGCCAAATGTCTGCAAAGAGGGATGGAAATGTTTAGGATAGGGTATGTCAAATACATGTCTTTTTGAAAGGTTCTTCGCTGGGGATTGACGATGTCCCACCTGTAAGCATTAATGGATTTTCACGAAACTTCATAACTAGCTTTATTATTGACAAATTTAGAACAAGATAGATTTTTTTTAAATTCCACTGAAAAATTCGAAATTATATATATTTTTAACACGGCAGAATAGGACAATATTTGACACTATCATGTACAGTTTTCAAAAAAAGTAATCGAACAAATGATTACTACTAATGGCGGTGCTTTTACAAAACCGGGTGGATGGGTAGGACTAACATTTTGTGAGCGAGGTGCCTATATTTTTAATTTATCTTGATTCCGGAACTCAGTACCAGCAGCCATTCTCTTGAGGATCTAGTTGAAATTCGGTACCTTCTCCTAAATCTTAAGATGAAATATTAGAACGCATCTTTTTTTGAGACTTCCGAAATATCTTGTGTGCACCGGACTCTCAAGATCTTGGTTGTAATTAAAATGTAAAATCCTCTGATTATCTTGTGGTGACCGATATTTTTTAAATTGTGACACCGGGTGCATTTTCTCAAGAATCGGTATTTTTGAAACGACCATTGTTAATTTACACCGTCCCACAAATTCTTTTTTCAAATGGTCTGTTGAGTGTTAAAAAAAAGTGAATTCTTTTGTTTTTGAAAGAGTGGCCATTTCGCGAAAAAAACGCGCCATGGTCCAAGGTGGTGTGGCAAATTCTTTTCTTGTTGAAAGAGTGGCCATTTCGCAAAAAAAAAGCTTGTGACCAAATTGTATAAAATTAGTTATTTTAGTGCACACCACTTCAATTTTCGTTCTTTCAAAGGATCTAATCAGCACCACAAGCGACCAAAATTGGGTCCATTTAAACTAGAATTGCACACAGACTAAAAAATAGTTTTTCCCTGCAATACATGAAGTAGAATCATGTCGAGACCATACGAAAAAACTATTTTTAGCGTGACGTTTCTAATGGACACTAATCTGATAGTTTGGAACCTGCCTTTTTTTTTACGAAATAGCCATAATATATTTTAGCATATATTTTCAACCTAAATATGGTTTCTTTGTCAATACAAATTATAAGTTGATTCAAAAACGAGGTCGTTACTCGGAAAACATCAGTTTCTTAAATTAAAACAATTCCTGATGTACTGTTCTGAATCTTATTTATTTTAAAAAAAAAAAACTCTTGTACTCCTGAATACGTGATAAAAAATTACAATTAAGTGGACCTTGGCAATCCACTTTATCCGTGACGAGATTCCCCTCCCGTTTTGAAATACCTGTTCTCTGAACGTGACAGGGGGCAGAATTCACGTTTAAAATATGCCACGCCTACCGTAAAACCAAAAAAAATAATATAAAACATAATATACCGTATAAAACAAGCATTTAATGTATACGTAGTTTTTTATTTTAGGTTTTTGCGGGCCTTTGAGTATACGTAGTTTTTTATTTTAGATTTCGACGGGCCAAAAAAGGCAGGTTATTTATTTTTTTTTTTCCAAAATATTGAATTTTGTGAAATTCTGTCAGCTAGATAGCAATAAAAGGTGGGTACCAAATTTTATGAAATTAGAGTGCTTAAATGGCCATTTTAGGTATGATTCCAATACTTTTCCTATATATTCCCACGGTTGATTTTTTTTTAAATTGAACGAACTCGAAATTTGGTCAACATTAAAAAATAGCTTGAAAAATATATTTTAATGTAGACATAATATTAGATATTTCACTTTAAAAAATGTTTGCTTACCGATTTGAATGGAAGACTTTACATATATTTTATGGGTGTTACGAATGTTTGATTATATACTTGAGAGACTGTATAAAAGGGTTTATTTACGGCTCAATGGTCACGATAATTCATATTTTCATTTATTATTGTCAAAAATAGCAGCGATACAATTTTTTGTTCCATGATGTCATCATCTCCCCCCGGGGGAGGGATGGTAAGTTATCCCCAAGGGGGTGGGGTGCATTGTCAAATATAGCATCAATCGAAATATTTTTTCAAGTCTTTTGAAATGAAGGGTAACATACTATAATTGTAATCATATGAATCGAACATACAGATTTTTCAAACATTTTCTTGTAAAATTTGAAAAAAAAAGCTACTAAAAATGGACTCTGATAAAAGAAAGTCGAGTTTAGCCACATACCCCTTGTTTTAACATAGTAAAAATCCGCACATGCCGAAACTGAAACCCTAAAAACATTACTTCAAGTATATGATTTGAATACTTAAAGTCAATTACAAACTTCAAAGTAGGAGACAAAATTTATGATAAGGAAAACATATTTATTTAAGAATTTTTCTTTACGTTTTACATTCATCCAATGTAAAAACAACAAATCTGGGTCACTTTGTCTAGACGTAGTTTGTTCTAAACAAAATGTATAATGTATAATGCATGTATATGCGATTATTCAAGAAATATCTCAATTTTAAATTTTAGTATGTATGTACTTATATAAATATATTCGTGCTATGTTACTGAAATATTTCAATCGCATACATATGAGCACTAACATTGCATACATATTCTCTACCAAGGAATTGGGAATAGTTACACGAGTTTGAAATGACAAAAATAACTTTTAGTGAATCAAAGCTAAATAAAAAAATCTGATGTGGGCAACACATGACTTTCCTTATATAATACAATGAATTTACTACTTTTACAGTTAAAAAAATGTTATTCTTATAGTAGATACTTATATTCTTTCCAAGACATTGAATTTTCGTCAATTAGTCGTCAATTTTATCCATTTGGCGCGATTTTTGTTAATTTGGCAACAATTTAAAATGTCGCCAAGTTGGCAACATTTCGCCAAATTCGTCGCCAAAATCTCGCCAAGCGTTATGGACAGAGAAATAAGTTATTCTTACAGCAGATAAATGACTATTGGCGTGCAAATAAAAATGTATTACTCAAAATATCTTTTATCGTGAATGGAACGAGCTAGATCCACGAGAATGATGTCACCAAATTTATCGCATGTTATTACGTATGAAAAGTGAACATGTTTCTCAATAAGACATTATTTTTTAATTTTATATGATTTTTCGTTAATTTTTGAAAAATGTACAATATCTCGAGAACGGTTCATGCCAGCGTTCTAAAATTTATGTCAATCGCTTTCTAATGAAAAATTACATAAGAAATGTCTTTTTGCCTAACTTTAATGGAGGTTTTGATTATTTGATGATTTTTTCAATATTTCACTCGAAAATTTAGTGGGGTTCTGAATATACGACTGCGTACAAAAACAATAAGCTCCCAGTATTCACGGATTCTAATTTTTGTACCATATTTCGTTCAATTCGGTCTATTCGTTGGTCAGTTATAGTCTCCACAGACTCACACACACACACGTCCACACACACACACACACACATCACCTCAAAAATGTTCGATTCGTGATCAGGGATGCTTGAAACGTGCTCTCCTGTCGGAAACGCGTATTCGAATTTTCGACCCCGTCACAATACTTTCCTTATACATTATTGTATATAAGGAAAGTAAAAAGCACAATAACTACCAACTAAATTGGTTTTAAGTTATATTTTAAATTTTTAAATGACGGGGTGTGAGAAATGATGTAGTTGTAAAATAAACAGTGCCGTTTAAAATGAATAGTACCGTTGTGAAATAAATAGTTTGCAAACTGCCTCACAATGACATAAAATAATGACAGTACATGCACCAAGCTACACAATATGGTGTAGTGATAGTTGTTAATACGATGTTTATTAGTTTAACTTTGAGTCTAGAACAAGCACGGCCACAAAGGTGCACGTGATAGATGAGGCGCCAATCACATAGTGTAGTTAATGACATATTAATAAATAAATTTTAGCACTGCCAGTATGGACAGATGTTTCACTGGTTGAACCTATTTTCAACTTCTCTGATTGGTTGTCGACAGAAACGTCACAGAGTTTATCAAGCGGCCGTCCAAACGGTTGCTCATGACTTCGAACGAGTCGGACTATCTGGGTCGTCAACATAGTTTACCGAAAACTGAATTGCAGTAAAATATAAGCAGTGAAAATAATCATCATAAGCATTTTTAATTTTTAAAATATGTTAACATAATCTCATCTGTATTAACTACTTGATAGAAATTGAATTCTAGACTAGACTACAATAATATGATAATTAGAGTTCTTGCTCTTAATATGGCAATATTCAAATGTAAGTTAGTCCAACGTAGGAGAATGAAATATATGTAGAATGTAAATTGGAATGCGGATTTTAATTACATATAAATGTTTCGCGACTATAATAGACATAAACAATTGCGATTCTAAGTAATATATTTTCAATGCTGTGGACAATTATGTATCTTATTGTTAATTTCTTACAAATGATTAAACAAAGTAATAACAAAACGCAATTGTTAATGATCCCGATTGATAGAACTTTCAGCATACTAACTGTTTGTTTAACTGATAATCATTTATTCTGTTTACATTCAAATTTACTTGCGTTGAGATGAGTTTTAGGAGAAGATTTGCATTAAAAAAGGGAACACAGTTAAAAGCAATTGTGAACCCTAGCGTAAATAAAGTCTAGACGAAACTTGTAAGATCAATATTTAGACTAATTAAAATGGGAATAAGTTGCATATTTTTTAAGCAACAGACGACACTTTATATTCTTATTATAACTTATAAATATTAAGAAGCACTGAAGCTGCGTTTTGCAAAATATTTAGTTATTTCATTTATCTAGCTCATTCAATTGCGTGTCATTACCATGGTAACATATTACTAACATTTATTCATTGTAATCATTATTCTGTCTTATATCTCCAGCTATCTCCTAAGTATACAAACGAATCTTTTGTATTCCAAAATGATTTCTCAGCGGACCTAAGACAACAGGTTAGATTTTATTAATAAGGAAGTCGATTTTCTAATAATTGCGTAACGTTGTATATGATTTGAGACTTAGAGGAAGCATTCGCTATAAAAGTATTAAATGTAGTTATATAAGAATGTATGTATGACAATATTCGGTATGCCAGGAAAAGTTGTAAGCAGACCAAATTAATTTTGAACGATGGTAATTATAACTATGAAAGTGGGGTATTTATATAGTAAACTGATCTACCCGACTGTGCTACCCGAAGAGACTAACGGTAGCACCTCTAGTTGCAAAATTTGGAAGTTAGCCATTCTATCTCGGAAAACAAGAGAAATATAAAAAAATGTAAATTATAAAGTTGTAGAGCTTCATCAAAGGGTTGCTAAAGGTGAATATTTTGTATTTGATGCATAATAAAGTCACATGTATTCTGCTGCATTGTCCAATGTACGATTTTCTTTGGGAAGGAGGTAATTAGACTCTATATATTTCTTCTTAAAGTCCCTATTCATATCATGCGAGGAGTAATAAAGTATACCTTTCCATATCATGCGAGGACATAAAGATGCATTACAATGCTGTACAACATTTTAATTGACTTTGTAAAGTACATATGTCTCTTTATCTTATTTTTAGGTTACTATCGTAGATGGATCTTCTATTTATTAAAAAGCGATTTAACTCAAATTTATGATTTTTTTACCTTTCTGTCCAAGGGCAATAACACAGGAATGCAATGTGTGAAATTAAACTACTAATATTTACTGTTCTCACTTTACAGAATTAACAGCATCTGGCCGTCTAAAGCAACTCCTGACATAGACAAGTATTATTATTGTACATGCCCAGAATAATTTACACTGTATACAAGACCCTACAATTATTAGCCTGGTGAGTACTCTTAAGGAAATACGATCATAAAACTTTTATGCATACCATTGGCCGTCTTTTATCTCGCCCGGATTGCGACCAAAACCCCCGAATACTAGACCTTCCCTAGTCATTGTTGTTGTGCCGATTATTATTTTTGTTGATTAAAATTAATATTGTCAAAAATGCATTTTACATTAAAATTAATTATTTATTAGTATATTAATTATACATGTAATCTGTTCTAAAGCTTACTGCTGTGTACATTGCGTTGGTGGCCGCAAAACCCACCTATTTCTGTGCTTAACGGGATACTAAGTTAACAAACTAAAAATTAAGGTTAATAGTAAAGGAACAAACATTTATTTATCACATACTCAATTTACACTCTTTAGTTTTACAAATTAAATAAATATCACAATAGTGGAATACATCTCAATGGTAGTTCGGGGGGTGTAATGCCAGATGAATTGATATTTGGTTGGAGCACGTGGTGGGATGCATTAATTAGCTTTTCCTTAAAAACACAAATTTAGACACAGAGGTTATCCTCATATAGTTTAATTGTACGGTACCTGATCTTCTTTCTTATAACTTGGGTAACACCGATGCTTTGTCACACTTTACACTTGCAATACCAGATGGCCATGAGCTCTCCTTCGAATTCCTATATCAGAGACGCACACACAACTCTGAACTCTGCTACCGTCGCTTCTTCTTGACTAGTCTAACTCCAACAGCCTGCCTTGACCAATTCTGACTCCCACTTCGAGCAACTCTCACTTATATCCCTTTTTCGGTCGGCGGTCCACGTGCTAAAATGTAGAGCTGAGGGCTAATCCGTAGACATGCCGTCGCCGTCTCGGTTGCCGCCAAACGGCTTAGCGTGGTATGTAAACATGGGCGTGGTATGTAAGATATGGGGCCACCTGTATATTATCGCCCATCTGCTTAGCGTGGGGATAATCCGCCCGCATTCCTGGTTCCATTATTTTTTAATCCTTCCAAATATTTATTACTTTACATTTCTGGCATTACAGTTGTATTCACTGGGTTGTCTTTTCAGCACTCACTCAAACCATGTACAGCAACTCACAACAAGCACCCACTTCAAGATCAGAACCTTAAGACAAGAACTCACTCTCAATCAAAAAGCCAACTGCTTGAATGACAACCCGATCAGATCCTCTCTTCAAAAACATCTTTTTCCGAAACTTATCCTAGTCTAAAAGTAGGAGCGCACAAAATGCTGATTGGGCCGTTGATTCGTCAAATAACTGAACTAGTTAGGATCGTTAGAATAAATAACATAGATTATAATGAAACTGAGGGAAATAATAATTGGAAGGTATATTGGAAGGTATACCTCACAACTTGTTTTCCTTATCTCTAACAGAAAGATAACTCCACGTACGATATACTGCTCAAAAGAGATATTGCTCCAAGTACGCGCTACTAAAGATAGTGATCATCCCCCGAAAGTTGTCTCAATCATATAGATCTATTAGGTGTTGCTATACCTCTTTATAAAATATACGGTAATGTTAATACTTCTAGAGTTACAAACAATAATATTACACCAATGCACTAGTACTTCTGGAGCCTGATCTATATTTTTCCTTGACACCCTGTAAAACTTTATAATATTTCTTTGTAAAAAAAAGCCGGTACAGGAAAAGTAGGCGAGAGCAATTACTTCGAGAACATTTTAGCCCGCTTCCTCGCATCAAAGGAAGTACCTTAACTGCTAAGAAAGATTCACAGACGGTTTTTTCAGACTAAGAGGGACTAAATTTATTCTTGGCGGTTGTTAAAAAATGCCTATTTCTGACCTGAGAGAAAGGGCCAAAAACGCCCTGAGACAATTGTATTCACCAAATTTTCCTATATCTGTTTTCTTCAAAAGTTTTTTTTTATTGTGATTGCAAGTAGAACAGAATGGAATGTTCCACGAGACTTTCCCAAAATATCATAGATCGTAGAACTGTCTTGGTTAATCTATGTCCCACCTTTAGAAATGTTACCAGTGTGGCATTTGAAGCCTAAAAATCTTGCTACGGATGCAGAATTCTATTAATGTCAAATTCATGTTCCGGTATATAAGGAAATTAATGATTACTGCAAAATAAAAAGTCGTTTAGGCGCTTTTTCAAACTGCCCACATTACCTTCTGACTTAAATCAGTTTTATCAGATTATATACTTTTAACTCTAATTTATTTGTCAGCTTTAATATGTATACTCTAAGACCAAAAAATCGAAGCAAAATAATCCGATAGTAATGAAACTGTACCTGTCGACCGAATATGCAAATGATCAAAAGTTCGCAGCCAATAAATGATATAATATCAGAACTATACGCATTAAAACTAAGCACCATTGTGATGTATGTAAGGAGCGAATCTTGCTTTCAGGGACAAAACGTGCAATGGATTTTGATTGCGTTTAGTTGCCTTGATTGTAATAATGTCTCGTCGGTGAATTCGCGACTACTACGAGCGTATGAAGGAGTTTCAAAGAGGGCGTGATGTCGGACTGGATGGGCACACCGATGAATCGGTCAGCATTTGGGGGGGGGGAGCGATGCAGCAATTAGACGATGTTAGCAGGAATGGATTCGGAATGGCAGATTTCAGCGGCAAGCAGGCAGCTGACGGCCTAAAGTGACGACAGAATGAAACGATAGAGCGATTGTCACAGCATCTGTGACACCATGAGATCCGTTGTAATCAATTTTTCAAAGTGTGACAAACACGGAAGTGACTATCCGGACCATTAATAGAAGACTACGGGAGCGGAATATATATATACTCGCGGCGCTCATTTCGCCGCCTAACACTGACCAGTATCCATCGCCAACAACGATTACAATGGTGCAGGGCCCGATCAACGTAGAATTATTCAGATTGGTAACGAATTGTCTTCAGTGATGAGTCCTGCTTCGAACTGAGTCCCGACGACCAGCGCAGACGTGTCTGGAGACATCCCGGACATCGTTAGAAACCTGTTCTTATTGTCACATGCCACATGGCCAGATAACAGGGAGTTATGGTCTGGGGATGCCATTTCGTTTGATAGCCCGACCCCTTCGATAGTCCTCCGGGGCACCCTCACAGCACAGCGGTACGTTTCTGACATTCTACAACCCGTTGTAATGTCTTACTTTTGCGACACCCCGGGCTAATTTTTCTATTAATTGCCTGCGTGCTTACTACATACTTCTTTGACCAGCCAGATCCCCAGATCTCTCGCCTATTAAACACATTTGGGCTGAGATGGGGGCGTCGCCTGCAATCATCCCTGAATGTAGACGAATTAGCTCGTCAATTGGTGGCCATTGGAAACGCCATCCGCGTATTAAGGCCAGAGGTGATCCAACGCCATATTGACGTACTCAATTTGTGTAGATCTTTTAGTGCAATGAATCATCTAATTGTTCTGAAATTCTAATTATTTCTTACTCTGTACCGGTGGTTATCAATTCCCGTCGACCCTCTCACCCACTCCTAATATCCACAGATATATACGAGCCATACACCCCTACAATTCATTTTTACAATTTCTTGTACAACTCCCTATAAAACGTACATACTGTGCCAAACCTTAGCGCAATAAATTTACGCTCTCCTGTCCCCTTTAGAAAAGCAATTTATACAAGCTTCATTCCACCAATTTAGCAAGTTTAATAGTTTGTTTAAGGGTGTAGCCGTTTGATTATTGGTTTGTTAAACTAACAAACCAATTGGTTTGTTTGCTTTGTTTAATTGGTAAGTTTGAGGTGTTAAACTCTAAGTTTAACACCTCAAACACTTTACTTCATATCTTAAATTTCTGGTCATACCATGGAAGTAAAAGGACAAACCCTTTCTAACTTTATGGGTCATGCAATTCAGTTCTATTTATAAAGAAATTTTGCATTAATTGCATTATTCAAAGCGTGATTTTGAAGATAAAGCAGGAAGGAGATTCTCTCTAACTCTGGATTCAATATTCATAATCTGAAGTTTTAAATTGGGATGCTATCTCACTATAAACTTTCATATTCTGTTGAATCATGCAGATGGTCTCACCTCTAACTCTATAAGTTTAATACATTTTTCCTTGTATTTTTTCAGGCATTGAAGTCTTTTAACTACGCAATTGCATCATGTTGTGGCTATGCTTGTAGCCTGAGGTAGTAAACACAAAAATAACAAAAAAAGGCCAATTTTGGAGAGGCTATTCTCCAGATCAAAGCGTTATTGGATCAAAGAGTTATTTTATCAAACGGATTTCAGATTTAAATCCAGCATGGTCGAATTAGTATACATGAGTTTTTCCAGCACTCAAGCTTACACTTGGTGTTCTGACATACTGACACTGCTCTTTTAGAAAGATGATATTCATATTCCAAATTTTTAAATGAAATTACCTCTCAATATCAATTTTTCTATTCATCTAAATCATGGTGGTGGTCCCATCTCTATCTCCATAAGCTAAATATTCTGTTTCTTTTATTTTTTCAAGAATTAAAATACCATGACCCTGCAATTGAATTATGTTGTGACTACTTGAGATTAAACGCAAAAATAGCAAAAAAGGCCAAACTAGGCTATTTCTTCAGATCCAAGGATTAATTTGAAAAACGGATATCATATTCGGATTCAGCATGGTGGAATTAACGGGAGTTTTTTAGCCCTCGGGGTTGCAATCAGTGATATGACATATTGGCACTGCGGTTTTAGACATTGACTGACACTGTGTGGACATAAAAGTTTTCAAACGTGAAAAAAAGTTATAACAATTAAAACCGCAACATTTAAAAAACATTTTACATATTCCCATTCAACGTTACTAAAATACTGAACGGACATCAAAGTTATAATACGTAGAAAATATTATACAACTCACAAAACCCGTTACTGTATCTTATTTTCAGTAATCAATTAAAAAATCCTTTGTTCTGATTTAGTGTTAAGCTCCTGATGTGTTCGTTTGTAGGGATTATTCAAATTCCGTGCCGTTTCCATGGTGATATCTCATTAACGATTATTCATTGTAATTATCACCCCCTTCCGCTATCTTCAGCTATCTCCTCCAGTATATAAACAAATATTTTGTATTCGAGAATGATATTGCAGTACAGCTATTAAAAATTTCCAGCAATTATGCCGCATGTCTTCCGGTATATTTTAATAGCAAGACAGCGGGCTTCATAAAGGAATGCGTTTATATCGGATATTTCTTATAAAATATATTTTAAGTGCAAAAAAAATGGTTATTTTTATAAAAATTTACTTTTTCCTATGTCGTCAATTAGTAAAACGACTATGCTTAAAGTTTCTTTCAGACAATTAAATAAGATAGACTTTTTACTTTCCCAATATATATATTATAATGTGTAGGAAAATATTGTGACGGGATCGAAAACACGAATTAAAGTTTTCGACGGAAGAGTACGTTTTAATGATCGCTGATTAATATTGGAACGCTTTTAAGAAAATGCCTGTCTGTCTGTCCGTGAGTTCATGAAAGCTATATTTCACGAATGTCTAGAGTGTTTCGGAGAAAGTAAGATTATTACAATCAATAAATACTGGAATCCTATTCATTTTAAAAGTAGACGAGCATTCGAAAGACCCCCCCCCCCACACACACACACACACTTTTTGAATAAGTTAAAAAAGTCATTGAAAACGAAATCAAGATGCTCAATGAGAATAAATAAATATTTCTTACATTATTACTTTCCCTGCAATACATGGTAATGTATAGGGAAAGTATTGGAATCATGCCGAAAATCGCAACTCCAGTTTTCGAATGATCTACGCGTTCCGTGACCTCTAGAATACAAAAAGACCATTTTTAGCGTGACGTATGTGTGTGTGTCTGTGTGTTTGTCTGTGCAGATTTCTTATCCACTCTAACTAAAAAACTAATTGACCGAATTTCATAAAATTTGGTAAGTATATAACTTGTGGGCGAATCTGGTACTAATTAGTTTTGGGTACGATTCGGTATAAAAGAACCCGCCTTTTTGGGCAAAATGGCCCGCAAAAGCCTGTATTCACTCTAACTGAAAAACTAATAGACCGAATTTCACAACATTCGGTAGATAAGTCTTTTGTGGGTTACCCTGGTACTGATTAGATTTTGGTACGATTCGGAAAAAAAAACCTGCCTTTGTTTGCAAACTGGCCCGCAAAAATCGTCAAAATCTAAAATAAAACACTACGTATGCTCAAATATATCCATTAAATGCTTGTTTTATACGTAACTTTTAACGATGAAAGGAATAAGATCAACTCCATTGCACTAGGACTAGCCGTTCTCGAGATATTTTATTTTTTTCGTATTTTCTCCACGCCACCTTTGAAAATAAGTCCAGTTATCACAAATGAGAACGAAAATTGAATTAAAAGTGAATTAAATTTAATTAAAATAACGTGGATAGAAGTCTGCAGGAAAAGTCGTATGTGCTGCCCACGTCAGATTTTTTTTCATTGTGTCCATGAGTTTATGGAAGCGATATTTCACGAATGTCTAGAGTGTAACAGAAAAAAGTGAATACTGGAACCCTCTTGATTTTAAACGTAAACGAACATTCGGAAGACCTCCCCCCCCCCCACACACATACTTTTTGAATAAATTAAAAAAGTCATTGAAAAAAAAATCAAAATTTTCAATAAGAATAAATAAATATTTCTTACATTATTTTTCATTAAAAAACGAATGATACTTTATTTTTGTATTGAATTTATATTGGTATTAAAATGCGTTATTTTTACTGCAAAATGAATGACTCGACATTTAGAACTCTAACATAAACTTTACTCTAGATATTGTACGTTTTCCAAATAAATTTATAAAATCAAAAATTCATAAAATAGAAAAAAATAGTAGGTTTCATCAAATATGTTCTCGTTCCTCAGGATATATTATGCGATAAATTTGTTAACATTTTCTTTCGGATCTATATTTTTTTTCCATTCACATTAGAAAATAATTATTTTATAGTTTTGTAGATTCGCAAAAGAATGCGTCAACAGCCATGTATTCCAAGGGTTATTGAACATCTATTGCATTTTGAACTGAACATCTATTGCAACTGAACATCCTTTGCATGATGATGAAGAATTTGCACTTGAGTATGAACAAGTTATTCTGTTGGATTTATAGAAGAAGTTCCCAATTTTAACTTAAGCGGTATTAATTTAATACCAAAAATATTGTGCTGTGGATTTTGTACAACAAAGTGTCGTCGTAAGAGAAGTAAAGACACCAATATATAGGAAAAGTCACGTGCTGCCCTCATACGATTTTTCCGCCGAGTTTGTATTTTCCAAACCATAGTACATTCTCTGGGGTAAGTATTGGAATGGATTTGAAAATTCGATATTTAGTTCCATTTGATTTATATGATTTAATTATGGTTATTAAATACAAATCAAGTAGTTTTAGTACAGCATCTGTTTGTGCATATGACTGTTTGTCTGCATAAGCTTAAATCCACTCAAACAACTAAAACTATTCGTCTGCGATTTTTGGAAACTTCAGCAGTCAAATATGTATTACAGTTCCCTGGTGCTGATAAAATTGTAGTGTAAATCAAATACTAGAACTAGTCTTGATCTACTTCAACAGCTAATGTATTGTTTTCATGTCAAAAATACATTTCGTGCAACTTAAATCTAAAAATTTTCAAACATGCTTTTTACGAAAGCACCACCTAGAAATTGCCCTTCTGCCTGTCATGCTGTATATTTTTATGTCCACACTAATTGCGACCCAGTGAAATCCAAGTCCAGATGGATCAATTGTGTGGACAATAACATGTTCAATTAAAACATTCTAAACGCATTACTTCAAAGAAGATGCTTTTACAGAACTTCCGATCTAAAATCCGAAAAATCTAAAAATTTCCAAACATGCTTTTTGCGAAAGCGTCACCTAGAAATTTCCCCTCTGCCTGTCAAGCTGTATATTTTTATGCCCACACTAAAGACCTAGAGGAAGTCAAGTTCAGATGGATCAATTGTGTGGACAAGAACATGTTCAATTAAAACATTCTAAAAGCATTACTTTGAAGAAGATACTTTTACAGAACTTCCGAAGAAAGCCAAGACACAAAGTGTGTTGTCGAGACATCAATGATGATGGTCTGTCAATCTCTTGTTTTGTCTGTCCGATAATTAACTCAAAGCTAATTTAATGCATATGCGCGAAGCTGCTTTAGCTCTGAATACACTACACATTTGAGAAAATATATGTTACGATAAATATTTTCAACAGAAGTAGCGGTTTATGGTTTTGCAAAAGCAACCTGAGCCTGCTGTACAAATAATATGTTGCTCAGAATGCAAAGTTAATAAAATCTAAACATTGCAAAGTTAAGTAACTGCTGATTCGCGAAGATAGTCTAGCTTTGGATTGAGTATACCATTCATTTCAGAAAAAATAAGAAAATATTTTAGTAGAAGTATCAGATCTTGGATATATCAGCAGTATATCAGATCAAAGGCAACCATAATCTATTGTGCAAGCAATCTATTTCTCAGTTTGTCTGCTGAATATATCAACAGCAAGTCAATGCGAATTCATGAAGCTAAAAATATAGTTAAAATATCCTTAGCTCTTTCGGGCGTGAAAACGATTTTAATCAGAGACATTAAGTATACTGCAAGTTGCACATTGGAAATTTATACACTGCCTAATACGAACGAAATTTGTATATTACAGTTAGCTAAGAGACAAAAATAGATTCAATAGAAATTATATAAATTCGTGCATAAAAATATAACGTACAGGAAAAAAGCGAAACATAATTTATACAGAAGAAGCTATACAAAAGTCGCAGAGATAGCAATTTTGGAATGGTTATCGTGGACGAGCTTTTACTTCTACAGAGTCATTTATTAAACAAGAAAGATCAATCATACATAAAGATTGATTATGAAACACTTTTCAACTTCAATGCAATTTTATTTAAACATCTCTAAAATGCAATACCTTACTTTATAATATTTTTAAAATTATCACAATGCTACATTAATGTATTATATTTGAAAACTTGAAACTTCATAAAAAAATGAACTTCATTGAAATGACGGCATTGAAATAAAAATTGTCGGGTTTAAACATCTCTAAAATGCGATACATTCCTCGGTAATATTTTTAAAATTATCATAATACTACAATAATTAATTACATTTGAAAACTTCATCGAAAACAAATGAACTTTTTCAAATGAGGTAATCGAAATATAAATCGTCTTGCTCTTTTAATAAAAGCTCTTTTATTCATAAATATTTTTCCATTCATTTCATTAATCACAAAACAATAATAATTAATTTTATTTATAACTTAAAACCATGGAGGTAAAAGTAATTTAACTCTGTGCTCAAAACTTCATCAAAACATCGTTTGTTTCTCTGTAAAATCAATGATTGTTTCATTCATATCAGCTATATTACAAATTCCATGGGCTAAATAATTTTGCATTAAAGAAATACAGCAATTCTTATATAACTCACTCTATATCATTTGGTATTTACATCCTCCATAAGTGAAAAATAGGCTTCGTTGTAGAAATAATCAAAATTGGATGATCATTTAAACTCAACTATATTGCAATTGTGTTGTTTCAGAATGTAGATGCACCAAATTTAAACAAAAATAAAACAGTTTTAGGGGGGATGCGACACTAAATATGAATTAAAAAGAACTTTAAAAATCACGATTTTGAGACAAGATGGATGGCTTATTTTATTTTGAAGTGGGTCACGTGATCTCTTCATATAATGATCACGTGATCTCTTAATATAAAGGATATACATATTATTTTAATTTTTATTTTAAAAACTACTGAATATATTTTGCTGATTTCTTTTTATATATATTTTATGGAATTATTTGAATATTTCCTTAAACTTTCGAACCAATTTGTGAGTTTTAAATCCACATAAAAAATGTTTGAAGAATTAGGTCCCTTAGGGTTCAATGTATTTCATTTTTTCAACCCAGGTTTAATCCAACACTAATTGGGTGATATCATTCATTTATATTCCCATGAATCCCACAGACCGTCTCAACAACATACTAAAATTTCATTTTGATGAAGTCATTTTTACGGCAGTTATTGTGCTAACGGGCAGACAGACAGACAGAATGAACAAAGTCATAACCATTTTACTTTCCTTATATACATAATGTATAAGGAAAGTATTGTGACGGGGTCGAAAATTCGAATTCGAGTTTTCGACGGGAGAGCACGTTTCAAGCATCCCTGATTACGAATCAAACATTTTTGAAGTGATGTCTGTGTGTGTGTATGTGTGTGTGTGTGTGTGTCAGTGAGCCTGTGGAGACGATAACTGACGAACGAATGGACCGATTCGAACCAAATTTGGAACAAAAATCACAATCCGTAAACACTGGAAGCCTATTGTTTTTATGCGTAATCGAATGTTCAGAACCCCCCTAAATTTTCGAATAAAATTTTGAAAAAATCGTCAAAAAATCAAAACCACTAATAAAGTTACGCAAATAGACATTTCTTATGTAATTTTTCATTAGAAAACGATTGACATAAATTTTAGAACGCTAACATGAACCGTTCTCTAGATATTGCACATTTTTCAAAAAAAAATATTAAAAAGTCATATTAAATGAAAAAAAAAATATTTCCTATTGAGAAACATGTTCACTTTTCATATGTAACACCATGCGATAAATTGGGTGACATCATTCTCGTGTATCTATCTCGTTCCATTCATGAAAAAAGATACTTTGAGTAATACTTTTGTATTTGAACGCCAATAGTCATTTATCTGCTGTAAGAAGAACTTATTTCTTCTTCCATAACGCTTGGCGAGAATTTGGCGACGAATTTGGCGGAATGTCGCCAACTTGGCGACTTTTTGAAATGTTGCCAAATTAACGAAAATCTCGCCAAATGGATAAAAATGACGCTAAATTAATGAAAATGATGACTAATTGTCGAAAATTCAATATCTTGCAAAGAATATTAGTATCTACTATAAGAAAAACCTATTTTTTTACTGTAAAAGTAGTAAATTCATTACATTACATAAGGAATGTCATGTGTTGCCCACATCAGATTTTTTCAACTATATTGTAAAGTATTAACAAGAAAGATCAAACATGCTTAAAGCATTGATTATGAAACACTTTCCAACTTCAATGCAATTTTACTTAAAAAAGTCTAAAATGCAATACATTCCTCGGTAATATTTTAAAACTTATCACAATACTACATTAATTTATTATAATTAAAAACATAAACCTAAATTGAAAAAAATGAACTTCTTTCAAATGACGGCATTGAAATATAAATTGCCTGGTTTAAATATCTCTAAAATACGATACATTCCACGGTAATATTTTTAAAACTATCATAATACTACGATAATTTATTATCTTTGAAAACTTCATCGAAAACAATTGAAATTAATTCAAATGACGTCATAGAAAAAATAACACGCCTGGATCTCTCTATAAAAACAGCATTTCATTCATAACTTTCCCCCATTCATTTCATTCAACACAATACTATAATAATTTATTTTATTTAAAAATTAAGACCATGGAGCTATAAGTAATTAAACTCTATGCGTAAAACTTCATCGAAAAAAATCGTCCTTCTCTTTATAAAATCAATTAATATTTCATTCATATCAGAAATGCAGCCTCCATGGGCTCAATTATTTTGTGTTAAAGAAATACAGCAATTGTAATACAACTCATTCTATATAATTTGTTGTTTACATTTTACATAAGTGAAAAATAGGCTTCGTTGTAGAAATAATCAAATTTGGATAATCATTTAAACTCAAATATATAGTATTTGCGTTGTTTCAGTATGTAGATGCACAGAATTTAAGCAAAAATAAAGTAATTTTAGGACGGATACAACACTCAATATGAATTAAAAATAACTTAAAAAATCATGATTTTGAAACAAGATGGATGCCATATATCATTTTGAAGTGGGTCATGTGATCTTTTCATATCGTGGTCACGTGATCGTTTCATATAAGAGGTGTAATTATTATTTTAATTTTTATTTAAAAAACTACTGAATACATTTCGCTGAATTTTTTTTTTGTATATTTTATGGAACAATTTGAATATTACCTAAAATTTTCGAAGCAATTTGTGAATTTTAAATCCGCTTAAAAATGTTTGAAAAATTAGGTCCCATGGGGCTCAATGTATTTCATTTTTTCTACCCGGGTTCAATCCACAACTAATTGGGTGATATTATTCATTTATATTCCCATAGGTCCTACAGACCGTCTGAAAACATACTAAAATTTCATTTTGATTAAGTCATTTTTACGGCAGTTATCGTGCTAACGGACAGACAGACAGACAGACAGACAGAATGAACAAAGTCATAAACACTTTTCAACTTTGTTGTAAAGTGTTAAAAAGCGAGACTACGATTTTGAACAAATTGGATCCCAATATAGATAAATATCTATAAATTCAAACCCTGGATCATGTTAAAAAAATGTTTTGTCAAATGTGAGGAGGTGGGGATGTAAAATATTCATTGGGAGAAGTTTAAGATAAATCTGTTGAAAGCTTTTTGTTTTTAACTTGTATGTACAGATGGGAGTCAAATTAACTCCACGTTATTCAATGGATGGTATTGACTCAATGATTTGTGTTCATTTCTTATACTCATTCAAAATTTCTCTGATCTTTTTAGGAATTAAATGATTTCCAGAATTTGAGATGTTTTCAAAATAATCTTCAATTTCAGTATATAGTAACACTAATAGTCTGTTTATAACTACCCAAATGAAATTTACTGTTGTTATCACATGAGACAAGGGGGACAACACACACTCCGGCCAGATTCGAAGAATTATATTTAAATTTATCAGTGCCTTCCGACAGTTACAAATTGCATGTCGACAGAACTAAACCAAAGACCGAAAAATTTTAGAATACATAACATGAGAAAAGTTATAATTAGATTCTTAATATGAAGAATTGTTTTAGATTGTAAATGATTATAAAGAGAGTGAGTTGCATTTCATATCTATGATACATATCATATTAATTAGAATGGCATTAAGCATACAATTTTGCTCAAATTGTGGTCTTAATTAATCTGTAACAAAAATTCATCGTTAGAAAGAGTATAGAAAGATGATAAATGTATCGATCGGTTTCATAAGCAAAGTAAAACACTTTTGCCAGGATAGAGATCCATAGAAACCGCCCAATTGGCATACGGCTCAGCAGGCTTAGATTACATATAATGTGATCTGAGATGAACATTTTGAAAAGTTGAACGAATAGTATCGCTCAAGTGTTTACAATTTAATGTTTTAATGGTTTTATTATTACGTATTTTTAAATTCCATAGCTGCTATATTTTCTACTAAAATCTAAATATTCTATAAAACAAGAAAGAACAATCATGCATAAAGCATTGATTATGAAACACTTTCCAACTTCAATGTAATTTTATTTAAACTTCTCTTAAAATCCGATAAATTGCTCGGTAATATTTAAAAAATTATCGCAATAGTACATTAAATTATTATATTTGAAAAATTAAAATTTTATCGAAAAAAATGAACTTCATTCAAATGACGGCATTGACATATAAATTGCCTGGTTTAAACATCTCTAAAATGTGATACATTCCTGGGTAATATTTTTAAAATTAGCATAATACAACAACAATTTATTATATTTGAAAACTTCATCGAAAACAAATGAAATTCATTCAAATGACGTCATCGAAATATAACACGCCTGGCTCTCTCTATAAAAGCAGAATTTCATTCACAGACATTTTTCCATTCATTTCATTCATCACAACACTATAATAATTTATTTTATTTAAAAGCTTGAGACCATGGAGGTTCAAGTAATTAAGCTCTATGCTTAAAACTTCATCGTCCTACTCTCGGTAAAATCAATGAATGTTTCATTCATATCAGCTATATTGCAGACTCCATGAGCTAAATAATTTTGTATTAAGGAAATACTGCAATTCTTATACAACTCATTTCACATAGTTTGCTGTTTACAATTCCCATAAGTGAAAATTAAGCTTCGTTGTAGAAATAACCAAAGTTTGATGATCATTTAAACTCAAATATATTGTAATTGAATTGTTTCAGTATGTAGATGCACAGAATATAAGCAAAAATAAGGCGGTTTTAGGACGGATAGAACACTAAATATGAATTAAAAAGAACTTTAAAATTCACGATTTTGACGATGGATGCCATATTTTATTTTGAAGTGGGTCATGTCATACGGTAAATAGTCCTTACCCAAAATTACCATACCAGGACTTACCTTTGATGCCTTCACTAAGGGTGGAGCATGTAAACTCCTTGTTCTCGAGCCGGAGAGAAAGGAAACACATAAGTTATAAAATAAACACTCTTATTTAAATTGATCAATTTATTTCATATTTAATTTCATAGATATCTATATATCTTGATTACTAAGATTATTCATAAAATCCATTTTTTATGACACATCTAGCTCTACCAATATTTAATTGACACACATATTTATGAAACATAATTGAATTGATACATATATTTATAACACACGATTTAATTGGCACTTATATTTAGAACACATTAATTACTATTAGCTACCGAAAATCAGAGTAGTTCATTTAGTTTAAATACACGAGCTCGATATTACGATAGATTCGTTCGACCTTATTGTTATTTATGCTATTCATGTTGGCGTGCCTTCCATGATAACTAGTGACAATTGTAAATACATAAATACCTATTTTCTTGCATTTTGACACTTAATCGCGCCATCACTCTGCTTGATGCCTGCGTATATTTTGATACACCAGTTTTTCACTATGCATATGATACAATCACACCTCTCGTATTTGAGCCACGTTTTCTTTTTGCGCTCACAGTAGATATTTTTTGAACAAAAAAAAACTGACATGTTCCTAGGTCGTTGTCGAAAAATCAAATCTATGGAACTTTCTGGTACAAACTGTGAGACAACTTTTTTCTTTCCCCCTGTGGTTTCATACCACCTTATCCCATTTGTCGTTGGTGAAGGAGGGGATGAACGCTGTTTATTTATGTTTGCGTTCCAATTGTTTTTCTCTGCTGCTTTTACATTGCTCAGTAGCTTGCTTGGCATCCGTAATTGAAATTACAAAATGTCGTGCACGCCTTACGGCAGGTCACGTGATCTCGTCATATAATGGTTACGTGATCGCTTCATATAAAATGTGTAATTATTATTTTAATTTTTATTTAAAAAACTACTGAATATATTTAGTTGAAATATATTTTTTTTATATTTTATGGGATAATTTGAATATTTCCTAAAATTTTCGAAACAATTTTTGAGTTTTAAATCCGCTTAAAAAATGTTTGAAAAATTAGGTCCCATAGGGTTCAATGTAGTATTTCATTTCTTCAACCTGGGTTTAATCCAAAACTAATTAGGTAATATTATTCATTTACATTCCCATAGGTCCCACAGACAGTCTGAACAACATACTAAAATTTCATTTTGATAAAGTCATTTTTACGGCAGTTATCGTGGTAACGGACATACAGATAGACAGACAGACAGACAGAATGAACAAAGCCATAAACACTTTTCAACTTTGTTGTAAAGTGTTAATAAAATGACTCCTTTTATAAATATCAATTTTAATTCCACGTTTAATAAAAAATACCATCAATTGCTTTACTTCATGTGCATTAAAATTATGGTTTATTGCTAAAATGGTATCTCTAAGGTAAAATGCAACGTATTGCTAAGATTCGCAAGCTCATCCCCTTCCAATATTTTCCATTTATTCAAACGGAAGACGCATTACGAAACTAACTTTACATTTGGCTTTGAAATCGTCGAATCATTATTAAGGACAATAATGCAATGCTAACTCGGCAAATGCAAGCTCAAATAGGACTGGACGTCTTATGTATAACTGGAGTGTTATAAATATGACAAAGACACACAGAGGCGCCATAGATTGTTAATATGTTACACATTGCTAATCACGCGATTTATGATGGGGATAATATAAACGTTTCGGAACAAAGTTAGGAAAGTTTGGGTATAAACACGACATTAGATGCATGAATAGTATAATGTATAAGGGGAATACTTTGAAGTAGTCTAGAATTCGAATTTTGATATGTGTCAGTTTCAATCTTGCCATCACTCGAACAGACCGTTTTTCAGCTGATGTTTGTTCATACATATATCTAGAAATATGTATTTAAATGCATGTGCCAATTTGTGAATACGTATCTAAAAAATCTGATGTGGCCAACACATGACTTTCCTTATATAATGCAATGAATTTGCTGCTTTTACAGTAAAGAAAAATAGGTTTTGCTTATAGTAGATACTTATATTCTTTCAATGCTATTGAATTTTCGACAAATAGTCGTCATTTTCATTGATTTAGCGTCATTTTAATCCATTTGGCGAGATCTTACGTTAATTTGACAACATTCCAAAAAAACGCCAAGTTGGCAACATTCCGCCAAATTCGTCGTCAAAATCTCGCCAACCTTTACTGACGGAGAAACAAGTTATTCTTATAATAGATAAATGACTATTGGCGTTCAAATACAAAAGTATTGCTCGAAGTATCTTTTCTCATAAATGGAACGAGCTAGATGCACGAGAATGATGTCACCCAATTTATCGGATGGTATGACATATGAAAAGTGAACATGTTTCTCAATAGGAAATAAATATTTTTTTATTTTATATGACTTTTTGATAATTTTTTTGAAAAATGTGAAATATCTCAAAAACGGTTCATGTTAGCATTCTAAATTTTATGTTAATCGTTTTCTAATGAAAAATTAGATAAGAAATGTCTATTTGCGTAACTTTATAAGCGGTTTTGATTTTTTGACGATTTTATCAAAATTTCACTCTATAATTTCAGGGGTTCTGAACATTCGATTACGTTTAAAAACAATTGGCTTCCAGTGTTTACGGATTGCAATTTTTGTACCAAATTTCGTTTAAATCGGTCTATTCGTTCGTCAGTTATCGTCTCCAGAGACCCACTGACACACACACACACACACACTTTCACACACATACACAGACATCACTTCAAAAATGTGTGATTCATGATCAGGGATGTTTGAAACGTGCTCTGCCGTCGAAAACTCGAATTCGAATTTTCGACCCCGGCTCAATACTTTCCTTATACATTATATATATAAGGAAAGTAAAATTCTAACTTAGGCAACACATGACTTTCCTTATATTATGCAATTAATTTACTACGTTTACAGTAAAAAAGAAATATGTTTTTCTTACAGTAGATACTTATATTATTTCCAAGATATTGAATTTTCGACAATCTGTCGTCATTTTCATTATTTAGCGTCATTTTTATCCATTTGGCGAGATTTTCGTTGATTTGGCAACATTTAAAAAAGTTTCCAAGTTGGCGACATTCCGCCAAATCCGTCGCCAAAATCTCGCCAATCGTTATGGACGGAGAAATAAGTTATTCTTATAGCAGATAAATGACTATTGGCGTTTAAATACAAAATTATTACTCAAAGTATCTTTTCTAATGAATGGAACGAGCTAGATCCAGGAGAATGATGTCACCCAATTTATCGCATGATATTGCATATGAAAAGTGAACATGTTTCTCAACAGTTAATATTTATTTAATTTATGGGATTTCTTGATAAATTTATTCGAAAGATGTTCAGTACCTCGAGAACGGTTCACGCTAGCGCTCTAAAGTTTATGGCAATCGTTTTCTAAGGAAAAATTACAGAAGAAATGTGTATTTGTGTAACTTTATTAATGATTTTGATTTTTTGATGATTTTTTCAAAATTTCACTCGAAAATTTAGTGGGGGTGGGTTCTGTATATTCGATTACGTTTAAGAACATTAGGCTTCCAGTATTCACGGATTGTGATTTTTGTACCAATTTCATTCGAATCGCTCCATTCGTCCGTGAGATATCGTCTGCACAAACTCATTGACACACACACACACACACACACACACATACACACACACACACACACGCACACACACACACACACACACACACACACACAGACATCACCTAAGAAATTTTTCATTCGTGATCAGGGATGCTTGAAACGTGCTCTCCAGTTGAAAACTCGAATTCGAAATTTCGACCTCGTCACAATACTTTCCTTATACCTTATGTATATAAGGAAAGTAAAAATCTGATGTGAGCAGTGCATGACTTTCGCTACAGACTTATCTTCATCTTTTCTATATATTTTTTATTTCATTAAATTGAATTTAATTGCACGAAATAACACTGAATTTGTCCTTTTCATTTAATTTTCGTTTTTATTTGTAATATTATTGTTAAAGGTGTCGTAGCAAAAACGCGAAGTAACTCAAATATCTCGAGAACGGCTAACTCTAGAGTAATGGGGTTGATTGTATTCTTTTTATCGTCAAAATTTACGTATAAATCAAGCATTTAATTGATATTTTTGAGTATACGTAGTCTCTTTTAGACATTGCCGATTTTTGCCGGTCATTTCGTAAAAATAAGGCAGGTTCTATTTTTCGGAGTCATACCACAATTTAATCAGCACCAAGATAACCCACAAGTGACTTATCTACTAAATGTTGTGAAATTTGGTCAATTAGTGTTTTAGCTAGAGGAGATACCTGCGATTTTTGCGGGCCATTTCACATAAAGGGCAAGTTCCTTTATCCCAAAACGTACCAAAATCTAATCAACACCAAGTTCACACACGAGTGACTTACGAGTAAAGTTCGAGTGACTTACGAGTAAGTAAGTTCACACACGAGTAAAATTTTATGAAATTTGGTCAATTAGTTTTTGAGTCAGAGTGGATACATACATTGCACAGCAGACATACATACAGACCCACATACACACACAGACGTTATGCTAAAATCGTTTTTTCGTGTTCTTGAGATCCCAAAACTTGTAGATCTGTCGAAAACTCGAGTTGCGATTTTCGGCACGATACCAATACTTTCCCTATATATTACAATGTATAGCAGTGAAGATAAAACAAATAAATGTAAATAACAAGGAAGAATAATCATGCATAAAGCATTGATTATGAAATACTTTCCAACTTCAATACAATTTTATTTAAACATCTCTAAAATGCGATACATTCCTCGGTAATATTTTTAAAATTATCACAATACTACATTAATTTATTATATTTCAAAACTTGAACCATCATCGAAAAAAATGAACTTCATTCAAATGACGGCATTAAAATATGAATTGCCTGGTTTAACCATTTCTAAAATGCGATGCATTAAACGGTAATATTTTTAAAATTATCATAATACTACAATAACTTATTATATTTGAAAACTTCATCGAAAACAAATGAACTTTATTCAAATAACATCATAGAAATAAAAATTGCCTAGCCCTTTATATAAAAGCAGCATTTGATTCATAAACCTTTTTCCATTCCTTTCATTCACCACATTAGTATAATAATTTATTTTATTTAAAAGCGTAAAACCATTTACGTACAAATAATTTATCTCTATGCTTAAAACTTCATCAAAAAAATCGTTTGCTTCTCTGTGTAAAATCAATGAAAGTTTCATTCATATCAGCTATATTGCAGACTCCATGAGTTAAATAATTTTGCGTTAAAGAAATGCAGCAATTCTTATGCAATTCATTCTACATCTTTTGATGTTTACATTCTCCATAAGTAAAAATTAGGCTTCGTTGTAGACATAATCTATGTTTGATGATCATTTAAACTCAAATATATTGTAATTGCGTTGTTTGAGTATGTAGATGCACATAACTTAGTCAAAAATAAAGCAGTTTTAGGACAGATATAACACTAAATATGAATTAAAAATAACTTTAAAAATCACGATGTTGACACAAGATGGATGCCATATTTTATTTTGAAGTGGGTCACCTGATCTCTTCATATAATGGTCACGTGGTCTCTTCATATAAAAGGTGTAATTGTTATTTTAATTTTTATTTTAAAAAATTACTGAATATATTTTACTGAATTTTTTTTTTATATATTTTATGGGATAATTTGATTATTTCCAAAAAACCTTCGAAGAAATTTGTGAAATTTAAGTTCGCTTAAAAAATGTTTGAAAAATTAGGTTCCAAAGGGTTCAATGTATTTCATTTTTTCAACCCGAGTTCAATCTAAAACTAATTGGGTGATATTATTCATTTATATTCTCTTAGGTCCCACAGACCTTCTGAACGACATACTAAAATTTCATTTTGATAAAGTCATTTTTACGGGAGTTTTCGTGCTAACGGACAGACAGACACAATGAACAAAGTCATAAACACTTTTCAACTTTGTTGTAAAATGTTAAAAAAAATAGTTGAATTGCAAATTAGAATGGCCATTATGCAATCCTATAATTTCTGGATGCAAAACTCTTAAATTTTGCAGATTCTGGAGGTTGGAAAATTCATTTACCTTCGTTTTAAAAAAGCTATATTTTGTACGCTTATATTTTAATTTATTTGTCCACAAATAGTTGCTATCTATCTATAACGAAGTTAAAGGAATTTCTAGATATAATGAACATTTTGAAATTACCGGATTATATTTTGATGATTTTTACTTTCCTTATATACATAATGTATAAAGGAAAGTATTGTGACGGGGTCGAAATTTCGAATTCGAGTTTTCGACGTGAGAGCACGTTTTAAGCATCCCTAACCACGATTCAAACATTTTTGAGGTGATGGCTGTGTGTGTGTGTGTGTGTATGTGTGTCAGTCAGACTTTGGAGATGATATCTCACGAACAAATAGAGCGATTCGAATGAAATTTGGTGCAAAAATTACAATCCGTGCATACTGAAAGCTTATTATTTTTTAACACAATCGAATGTCCAGAACCCCCCTAAATTTTCACGTAAAATTTTAAAAAATCATCAAAAAATCAAAACCTTGAATAAAGTTACGCAAATAGACAATTCTCATGTAATTTTCCCCCAGAAAACGATTGAGATAAACTGTAGAACGCTAGTATAAACCGTTCTCGAGATACTGCACATTTTTAAAATAAATTTATCAAAAAATCCCATAAATGAAAAAAATACATTAACTGTTGAGAAACATGTTGACTTTTCATATGTAATATCATGCGATAAATTTGGTGGGGGATATCATTTTCGTGAATCTAGCCCTTTCCATTCATAAGAAAAGATACTTTATGTAATGCTTTTGTATTTGAAAGCCTATGATCATGTATTTGCTATAAGAATAACTTAATTCTCCGTTCATAACGCTTGGCGATATTTTGGCGCCGATTTTGGCGGAATGTCGCCAGCTTGTCAATTTTCTTTAAATGTTGCCAAATTAACGAATATCTCGCCAAATGGATATAAATGACACTAAATCAATGAATATTACGACTAATTGAAGAAAATTAAATATTTTGGAAAGAATATAACTATCTACTATAAGAAAAACCTGTGTTTTATTGTAAAAGTAGTAAATTCATTGAATTATATAAGGAAAGTCATGTGCTGCACACATCAGATTTTTGCTTTTGTAATGAATATTAATCATATTCATCAACAGGGGCGAACAATAGTAAACCATATTAAATAATATATCTTACATTAAGCAATTAAAAATACAGAACATTATTGCCGTGTTACATTAAATGCGCTAGTGTAAATTCGAAATATGTATTGGATGGTGCAAGTGACTAATATAAAAACATTATGTACAAAATGTATACATATAGAACATCCTAAGTTAAAATATGCATTTCACATACTGTACGTTTTACTAGAAAGGCAAATTTATATTTAATGAAATCAAGTATTATTTTTGACTTGTGAGAATCATTTGTTTTTTATCAGTTTTCATCCTCTGTCAATTACGTTACATCATTATTAAATAGACCAATATCTGTTGATATTTGAATTATTTCAGAGAGTTAGAGAGTAAAATAAATATATTAATTTGATTTCGAATGAATATAGCTGATTATAAATCGAAATTATTTTAACTGTATACTATACAAGCCAATTCTACCTGTGCCTGGTTAGAAGCCACTAAATTTACCACCTACAAACTTAATATCAAATACCGTTTCAAATTTAAGCACAGACATAACATTTTAGAACTAAAATTTTAAAGCGTACAACAAGAAAGATCAATCATGCTTAAAGCATTGATTATAAACCACTTTTCAACTTCAATGCAATTTTATTTAAACAAGTCTAAAATGCAATACATTCCTCGGTAATATTTTAAAACTTATCACAATACTACATTAATTTATTATATTAGAAAACTTAAACCTTTATCGAAAAAACTGAAATTCATTCAAATGACGGCATTGAAATATAAATTGGCTGGTTTAAACATCTCTAAAATAGGATACATTTCTCGGGAATATTTTTAAAACTATCATAAAACTACGATAATTTATTATATTTGAACACTTCATCGAAAACAACTGAAATTCATTCAAATGACGTCATAGAAAAGATAACCTGCTTGGATCTCTCTATACAGCATTTCATTCATAACATTTTCCTATTCATTTCATTCATCAAAATACTATAATAAATTATTTTAATTAAAAATTAAGATCATGGAATTACAAGTAATTAAACTCTATGCATAAAACTTCATCGAAAAATATCGTCCTTCTCTTTATAAAATCAATAAATATTTCATTCATATCAGCTATGCAGACTCCATGGGCTAAATAATTTTGTGTTAAAAAAATACAGCAATTCTAATACAACTCATTCTACAAATTTTGCTGTTAACATTTTGCATAAGTGAAAAATAGGCTTCGTTGTAGAAATAATCAAATTTGGATGATCATTTAAACTCAAATATATTGTAATTGCGTTGTTTCAGTATGTAGATGCACAGAATTTAAGCAAAAATAAAGTGGTTTTAGGACGAATACAACACTCAATATGAATTAAAAAGAACTTAAAAAATCACGATTTTGAGGCAAGATGGATGCCATATATCATTTTGATGTGGATTATGTGATCTTTTCACATCATGGTCCCGTGATCGCTTCATATAAGAGGTGTAATTATTATTTTAATTTTTATTTAAAAAAACTACTGAATATATTTCGCTGAATTTTTTTTTATATATTTTATGGAACAATTTGAATATTACCTAAAATTTTCGAAGCAATATGGGAATTTTAAATCCGCTTAAAAATGTTTGAAAAATTAGGTCCCATAGGGCTCAATGTATTTCATTTTTTCAACCCGGGTTCATTCCAAAACTAAGTGGGTGATATTATTCATTTATATTCCCATAGGTCCTACAGACCGTCTGAACAACATACTAAAATTTCATTTTGATTAGGTCATTTTTACGACAGTTATCGTGCTAACGGACAGACAGACAGACAAACAGACATACAGATAGACAAACCGAACAAAGTCATAAACACTTTCCAACTTTGTTGTAAAGTGTTAAAAAGCCTTGTTAACATGGAAATTGCAGTATGTGAAACAATATGTCACCTCCGATCACTATACGTTGCAATTTCTTTCAACGTTCTTAAGTAAATCAATTAATTATAACATCATTTTTTTAATTCTTTGATTTAAAGAATAGTAGACAAAATATTTTGGTATTTGAAACGTAAATCAGCTACCATACTTACCACACTTGAATCAATATCTACAAATAAATTCGTTGATGATGTACAGACGAAATTCTGTCTGCCGTAACTATAAATTAAAATGTCCCAAAACCGGGTGGACTCTATACAATATAATCAATTAAGAAAAGTTAGGATACTTTTCCCGGGCAGAGTGGTAGAAAAACGATTTTCTGTACCCTTTTGCTCGCGAGATGTAGCTGAAGGAATGTTTAAACAAAAAAAAAATAACAATTTATATATGCATCAAACAAAATTTAAAGATTTTATATTTTTTCTCTTTATCTATATTTTGTTTTACGAGTATACAAAATTTCAATATTCTTCCTTCAGTAGTTTGGTCTGTGTAAATATCCCTTACTTAGTCAATTAGTCAGTCTCAGTCAACCGCATGTGTATAGTGAAATTAGATAATTTGAACATTTAAATGCAATTCTGGTGGAGTCTTGCTCAATTAAATCGATCACGTTACTTTCTATAATACTTTTGACATAATAGTTAAAAGTATCATAGTAGTGAGTATCATAGTTGAAAGTGACATAATAGTTGAAAGTATCATAGTTGAAAGTATCAAAGTAGTGAGTATCATAGTTGAAAGTAACATAATAGTTGAAAGTATCATAGTAGTGAGTATCATAGTTGAAAGTGACATAGTAGTTGAAAGTATAATTTCATAAATTAAAAAGATCTATTGTGAGTAACACATGACTTTCCTTATATAATGCAATGAATTTACTACTTTTACATTTAAGAAAAATGTTAATCTTATAGTAGATACTTATATTCTTTTAATTTTTTTGAATTTTCTTCAATGACTCGCCATTTTCATTGATTTAGCGTCATTTATACAATTTGGAGAGATTTTTGTTATTTTGGCAACAATTAAAAATGTCGCCAAACATTCCGCCAAATTCGTCGCCAAAATCTCGCCAAGCGTTATGGACGGAAAAATAAGTTATTCTTACAGAAGATAAATGATTACTGGCGTTCAAATATAAAAGTATTACTCAAAGTATATATTTCTTGTATGGAACGAGCTAGATCCACAAAAATGATGTCATCCAATTTATTCCATGGTATTACATATGAAAAGTGACCATGTTTCTCAATAGGAAATATTTTTTTTTATTTCATATAACTTTTTGATATTTTTCTTTTGAAATGTGCAATATCTCGAGAACAGTTCGTGTGAGCGTTCTAAAATTTATGTCAATCGTTTTTTAATGAAAATACATACGAAATGTCTATTTTCGTAACTTTATTAGCGGTTTTGATTTTTTGAAGATTTTTTCAAAATTTCACTCGAAAATTTAGCAAAGTTCTGAACATTCGATTGAGTATAAAAACAATTGACTTCCAGTGTTTACGGTTTGTGATTTTTGTACCAAATTTCGTTCGAATCGGTCCATTCGTTCGTCAGTTATCTGCTCCACAGACTCACTGACACACATACACATACTTTCACACACACACACATACACCACTTCAAAAATGTTCGATTCGTGATTAGGGATGCTTGAAACGTGCTCTCCCGTCGAAAACTCGATTTCGAATTTTCGACCCCGTCACAATACTTTCCTTATACATTATGTATATAAGGAAAGTAATAACTGAGAAAAATGCCGAGCCTTCATAATTTCTAATTCAGGAATTTAGGGATCATATTTTTGGGCATGATATTTTTGTATTACTATCCCTAATTATATGTAATCAAATTGTATAACAAGAATATGAAATAATCACAAATGATGTATGGAAAGATATAATAAAAAGAGTTATAACTGTGATATCATATAACTTCAGAAAATAAAAATTAGAAATCTGATGTGGGCAGCACATGACTTTCCTTATGTAATGCATTGAATTTACTGCTTTTACAGAAAAAAAAATAGTTTTTTCTTATAGTAGATCCTTATATTATTTCCAAGATATTGAATTTTCGTCAATTAATCGTCAGTTTCATTGATTTAGCGTCATTTTTAACCATTTGGCGAGATTTTCGTTAATTTGGCAACATTTAAAAAAGCCTTCAGGTTGGCGACATTCCGCCAAATTTCTCGCCAAAATATCGCCACGCGTTATGGACGGAGAAATAAGTTATTCTTATAGCAGATAAATGACTATTGGTATTCAGAAGTATTACTCAAAATATATTTTCTTATGAATGGAACGAGCTAGATTCACGAGAATGATGTCACCCAATTTATCGCATGATATTACATATGAAAAGTGAACATGTTTCTCAACAGTTAATATATTTTTTTTTAATTTTTGGTATTTTTTGATACATTTATTTGAAAAATGTACAATATTTCGAGAACGGTTTATGCTAGCGTTCTAAAGTCTATGCCAATCGTTTTCTAAGACACAATTACATAAGAAATGTCTATTTACGTAACTTTATTAAAGGTTTTAATGTTTTGATGATTTTTTCAAAATTTTACTCGAAAATTTAGAAGGGTTCTGGAAATTCGATTGCGTTTAAAATCAATAGGCTTCCAGTATTCACTGATTGTGATTTTTGTACTAAATTTCATTCGAATCGCTTTATTCGTTCATGAAATATCGTCTCCACAGGCTCACTGACACACACACAGACACATACTTGCACACATACACAGACATCACCTCAAACATGTTTGATTCGTGATTAGGGATGCTTGAAACGTGCTCTCCCGTCGAAAACTTGAATTCGAATTTTCGACCCCGTCACAATACTTTCCTTATACATTATGTATATAAGGAAAGTAAAAATATGACAAATTTATTCAAAAATACGAGTTATAGGTCTCACCATAAATTTTTCATTTAATAATTAGTGAATGCGTCAAAACGGAAATTACATGATAAAAGTTATTATAAATGCCAATCGGCAACAAACCGAGCTCACAACGTTGAACTCAAAATAGTCGTTAGTATATATTATTCAAATATTGTACACATATGTATTTTCAGTAATTAAGAAAATTACAAATATTTGATTGATACCAGTACACATATACAGTAGTAAAATTTACTTACTTTTGACAATGTGATATTTTGTAACAGTTTACAGATACTGCAAATTTATCTACGATTTACATCTATAAATATACGTCAATAAAGGCCTGTAACGACTTTCAATGGATCTGGATAAAATATCAGGTGTTGTGTATGTTCATTTATGATTCCAAGTTTATTTATTAGATTCGATCTAATCCCAGAAGCCACTTTTGGTTGCAAGGTTCTTTAATACACAGTTGGGTCACAGACTGATATATTATGTGGGTTTTGTTAACTTAATGGCATGGTAATTAATTTTCGTCATAAGTGACGTCATGGTCCAGAGTAAATTTTAAGAGGAGTTGCTTGCCCAAACACAAAAATTTTTCGACTTTCTCTGAAGCTCCGTAGAATGTTTCTTTTGCTTGGTAAAATTGGCATAAACGGTAGCACAGCCAGTAGCACAGCAACCCTAGCTATGAAAAAAGATCAAAAAAACTTTTATACTTCATCACTTTGTAAAAAAAATCTGATGTGGGCAACACATGACTTTCCTTATATAATGTAATGAATTTACTAATTTTACAGTAAAAAAATAGGTTTTTCTTATAGTAGATTCTAATATCTCTAATTCTAATATCTATAATTCTCTTTCCATGATATTGAATTTTCGACAATTAGTCGTCATTTTCATTGATTTAGAATCATTTTTATCCATTTGGGGAGATTTTCGTTAATTTGGCAACATTTCAAAAACTCGCCAAGTTGGCGACATTCCGCCAAATTCATCGCCAAAATCTTGCCAAGCGTTATGCACTAAGAAATAAGTTATTCTTAAAGCAGATAAATGACTATTGGCGTTCAAATACAAAAGTATTAATCAAAGTATATTTTTTCATGAATGGAACGAGTTAGATCCACGAGAATGATGTCACCCAATTTATCGCATGGTATTACATATGAAAAGTGAACTTGTTTCTCAATAGGAAATATTTTTTTTTTATTTTATAAGACTTTTTGATAATTTTTTTTAAAATATACAATATCTCGAGAACAGTTCATGTTAGCGTTCTAAAATTTATATCAATCGTTTTCTAATGAAAAATAAGATTAGATAAGAAATGTCTATTTGCGTAACTTTATTAGTGGTTTTGATTTTTTAACGATTTTTTCAAAATTTCATTCGAAAATTTAGGGGAGTTCTGAACATTCGATTGCATATAAAAACAATAGGCTTCCAGTGTTTACGAATTGTGATATTTGTACCGAATTTGGTTCGAATCGGTCCATTCGTTCGTCAGTTATCGTCTCCACAGACTCGCTGACACACACACACACACACATATTTTCACACACACACACAGACATCACTTCAAAAAATTTTTATTCGTGATCAGGGATGCTTGAAACGTGCTCTCCCGTCGAAAACTCGAATTCGAATTTTCGACCCCGTCACAATACTTTCCTTATACATTATGTATATAAGGAAAGAAATAATTTTAAAATGTAAATATGGTTAAGTATTATACGTATTTGATACATTTCTAGCGCAACTCCATTACTCCAATTTATGTCTCAGTATAAAGATAAATATCATGGGTACTAAACAAAAAAAATATATATATTTTGTATCATTCTGATGATGTCTAAATGATATAAACAGAACTAAATACTATGTACTCTAATTATATGAGAAAATCGAGTGGTGACGTAAACTCCGATAATTTATCTCTATAACAGCTGAAGGATTACTGCATAGTCATTAAAGGCTGCTATGTTAACGAATGAAGTGCATTCCTCATAGTAGTAGTAGTGCGCCGACCAATGCCTACACTAATGCTTCTACTCACAGTCAGCATCTTGATTAGTACAATCTATAATTAAGTGATGTCAATAGGTTTCTATGGAACACTTCCTGTTCATTTAAACTCAGGCGTTTACAGTCACTAACGATTTTGCATTACATGCTGAAATGGGCAGGTGGACAATAGGATTTGCAATGTCACCATATTGAGTGGGCATAGTTTGTGTAACTTTCACTTTCGGTTATTACATACATTTTCATTGTGTGATATTGTGAATTAACTACTTATTGAAATGCAATAATATATCATATACACACAGATGCATGAGGCTGACTGATTGAGGAACACTTCCAGGGCCAAACTACTGAAGTAAGAAACTTGAAACTTCGTATACATGAGGGATTTGCCCTCTAAATAATGGGGAAAATCTAAAATCTTTGAATTTTGCTCGAAAATTTTATAAATTGCGGATTTTTTTCTGATGCAAAACAGCTCAGTGAGAGTTTACTAACTGAATTAGGGAAAGTTACCAGGCCAAAACTATTGATGGTAGAAGCTTGAAACTTGGCATACACATGAGATTTGACCTAAAAGTAATGAGAAAAATTTAAAATCTTGGACTTTTATTTCAAAAATTCATAAATCGCGGAATATTGTGTTTCCAACATTTCTTCATCTATAACTCAAAAATCATGAACAGAAAAAATTATAAATTTTCTTAATTAACTCTACGGGTGTACAGCCTTGATATATTGAATTTAGAGTTACAGGTCATGATTTTTATTGTATTTTATTAATATATTTTTATAATATTTGATTCAATTATAATAACCCTGATAACTAAGCTACTCTTCAAATATCAAAAGTTTTTATTTGAATTTTTTTAAATCAAAGTATTGAAAAATAGAATTTTAAAATATTAATAACTTTTAGCTTGAAATGTTTGAAAACTTTGAAAATAAGGCAACATACAATAATCAGAGATAAAATCTTGTTTTACATATTTACATGCCTCAATCTCCAAGTTATCAGATTTTTTAAATAAACGCCAACTTTATGCTTCAATTGTAAACGGTTTTTGGCATTCTGAACATTTTTAAGTGTGTGTGCGTCACATTTAGTGACAACTAGCCAATGCGCCTGCGCGAAGCGTCGATAGAAATGGCTGATCTAGTCATGCCCACGACAATTGCCTCATATACCTAATAAACTGCTGAAAAGAAATATGCGGTAACAGAGGTAAAATGTAATAACAATGTTGAAAATAACATGTAGTTACAATTGTCAAATGTGTGGTAATGTTTTCAAGCATTATATATTTCAGAACACAATGGATCACACAATTCTGACAAACATAAAACAATTTATACTCACGGCAAGGTCAACTTCAATACATTACAGATGAGTATGGCCGGCTAATGGCAATTTTGTCTTCATACGCCAGTTATGCGAGCATTGATTAGATATATGGTCGCCATGACAACATAATTAATTTTGAGTAGCATTTTAGAATATTTTTATGTCTGAAATATGAAAGAACAATAATATAATTTCGAATTTTATTAAAGTAATTGTATAATTTGAACTCAAACAAACGGTTTAGTACAGCAAAATTTTAGTTTTTAATTATTAATACCGCTTGAGAATGGAATATTAAAATTTAGCGGAGTCTTGCATAAGATATTAGTATCGAGTTAGGTTTACAGCATGTATATAAAAATATTTATGATGAGTGTTTAATAGAATAAGCAAATGCAGTCCACAGACGTTTTGAAAAGCTTCTAATTATGTTAAACGAGAACAGATCCTCTCTCTAAATAAGTAATAAATACTTATAATTACAATTAAACCAAATATTAAATTATATGTACGATAATATTAAACTATATGTACGATAATATTAAGCTAATACGAAATATTTATCGAAAAATCTAATTATTGTACGAAACTTTAGATCCCGTAGCAAAACTTATCTGTCTAACAAACTATAAACTATATTCCATAAGAACAATTAACTAGAAAGTGGTTCAACTCGTGTTCCTTATACCAGAATCCACTTTTAGATGTGTTTTTTTTTTTACTTTCCCTGCAATACATGGTAATGTATAGGGAAAGTATTGAAATCATGCCGAAAGTCGCGACTCGATTTTTCGACGGATCTACACGTTTCGAGACCTCTAGAATACGAAAAAACTATTTTTAGGGTGACGTCTGTGTGTCTGTCCAATGTATGTATCCACTCTAACTCAAAAACTAATGGGCCGAATGTCATAAAATTTGGTTGGTAAGTCACGTGGGTGTGACCCTGGTGCTGATTAGTTTTTAGTACGATTCGGGATAAAACAACCCGCCTTGTTTTGCGAAATGGCCCGCAAAAATTTTCTGTATCCACTATAACTGAAAAATTTATTGATCAAATTTTACAAAATTTGGTAGATAAGTCAATTGTGGGTCACCCAGGTGCTGATTAGATTTTGATGCGATTCTAAAAATAGAAACCTGCATTTTTTTACGAAATGGCCCGCAAATATTATATATATTCACTCTAACTCAATTGATCAACTAAATTTCATAAAATTTTGTAGGTAAGTCAATCGGGTGTGACCGTGGTGCTGATTAGTTTTTGGTACGATTCAAGATAAAACAAACCGCCTTTTTTTGCGAAATGGCCCGCAAAAATTGCATGTATCCACTCTAGCTGACAAACTAATAGATCAAATTACACAAAATTTGGTAGATAAGGCGCTCGTAGGATACTGTGAAGCTGGTTAGATTTTGATACGATTCGAAAAAATAAAAAGAATCTGCCTTTTTTTGCGAAATGACTCACAAATCTAATATATTCGATCTCAAATAAAATACTACATGTGCAAGATAGTGAAACTTTGATATAAACGACAAAAATTGATGAAATATATTAATTAAGTAGTTGTTCTATATGTAAAATTTGACAAATAAGTGATTAAATCTTATCCCATGACTGCAGGATAAACCGTCCTCGTGATATTGTAGTTTTTGGAATTTTAAGGACCTGCATAATTTAAACTGAATTAAGTTGCCGAGCGAAACGAAGATACATTAAAAAACGAATTGGATATAATATCAGAAAATCATACATATTATTTTCTGCAATTAAACTCAATTTAATGCATAACGAAATACACAATTACAAAGTGAATTTGAATCTGCAAGGAAAGTCATGTGCTGCTCACATCAGATTTTTTTCAAATGTTACAAGAACATTTTTGAAAAATATATATCATGGGTCCAAATGATTACAAATATAGCGTTCTACCCTTAATTTTAAAGGACTTGAAAAAAATATTTTGATTTGTATCATACTTGGCAAAGTACCTTTCCGGAGAAAGACGTCACGAACAAAAAGTTGGATCGCGACTGTTTTGTTACAACAATGATTGAAACTATGCAGACATGTGATCATTGAGCCATAAATAAACACATTCAGGCATGATTATGTCAAAATTCATCTTATGCCGCTATGTCAAAAATATAAAATTTCAAATAAATTTCGAAGTTTTCGCTCGAGAGTAAAAAAATCTATCTAGTTCTAGATTTCTTGATAATAAAGCCAGATATTAATGTATTTTTACAACCTTTATATGTGTGGTCGCTGTCGTGTATACAAGAAATCAACCACAGATATCACTCCAAAAATACTCAAAACTAATTCAGGAGGTCTTTAAACATATATTGGTATCAAAATCTCGAAAACGAAAATTTTCATGAAAACACTACTTTCCCAATTCTCTTTATGAGAAATTAAAAATTATACCCCCAAAATGACAGAAATTAGGACAGGAATTGAACTTAATTATCCAAGATATTGAATTTTTATCTATTTGGTGTCAATTTCATTCATTTCTTCTTCTTCGACCCAGACCGTCCGACCTAGCAGAAAGGTGTAAGGTATCTGTTTGGACGGCCGGGAAGTGCCGCCCAATTTAGACCGGAACCCAGTGGGGGAGGCATCCACAGGGACCGCACCCTCCTTCCCCTACCACCAACCTCTCGGAAGGACTTACGGACCAAACATGTTTAACGTGATCGTACTCCGCGTGAACACGGCGGCAGTTTGGGCAGCGGCGGGAATCGAACCCGGGACTGCCGAGTGCAACTTCCGCGCGCTAACCACAGGGCTACCGCGCCCGCAATTTCATTCATTTAGCATCGCATTTGTAAATTTGGCGACATGTTCTTATATTCACCTATGTGGGTTATATTTCACCAAATGGATCCCTAAAATCATTCCCAAGGTCAAATTATCGTCAAACAGATAGACAACTATAAATTAACTATATACACTAATTTATCGTAAACTATAAATTGTCGGCCTGATATTTGCATTAAACTTAAAGCCTCTGTGGCATCTGAAAGTACGGTTTACACTTAAAAAGAACTTTTAATCATCCGGAACACTCTCTAAGCCAATTATGACGTTTTCCGAAACCTCACAGCCCACTTCTTATTAGCTCGTTTCGTTAGCATGCCAAATTTGGTTGAGCTAGGATGAGCCTTGTAAATTTGTATAGCTGGATAGACAGACGTACAAACAGATTCTAAAGATTTGCATTTTCTGAAAATATACATTTACGGAACGTTTTAAGACATTTCACAATATGTTCTATGTTAATTATATACAAACAATTGTTACTATATACATCCAAACATTCCACTTCATATACGCATAATTTGAGCTTATCAAGTACAGTTTGCGATCAAGAGAATTTAACAGCTTTCTGGGGAACAGTTGCAGTGCATTTAAATTAGCGCTTCTATATACACGACAATGGTTTTGAATTCTATGCTGAAATGGACGGATGGAGATATGGCAAGAATGATTAGCGTATTGACTTGACACTTCGTTGTTAGAATCTTGCTTCCAGTGTTGTGAACAACATCAGTGAATCATATTCACGGTTTCAGGTTCACAAAACGTATTAACAATTACTAAATATTCGGTAACTTCTAAAAATATTACTAACTCATATTTAGTTATGATGATAAATAATTGTTTTTGTAGTTATACTCTGTAACACAAGGTGAATTTAAAGTCGCGAACTTCAAAGTTTAACTGTCAGTAAAAGTACCAGTATGAGAATTTAAATGAAAGTGATGTATTGCAGAGTTTAGTTGAAATGTTACCTTTTATTTTTAACAGACAAACTTTAAGTGTTATAATAAATGTTGGAAATGACGTCCCATTTCGCGAATGCAAAATCGTGTTCATTTCACCATATTTCGTGAGACTCTGCGGAGCATGGCAGTATTGATGTTGGTGTTGTTGACACCCAGACCTTCCCACCTACCAGAAAGGTGTAAAGTAACTGTTTGGACGGCCGGGGGCAGTATTGATGTTGAAATGGCAGTTGTAATGCTCGTTTTCAGCTCAGCAACCGTGTGTGGATTATTCACGTAAACAACATTTTTCAGATACCCCCATACGAAGAAATCAGGGGGTAATAAATCAAGGGAGCTAGGGGGCCACAATCCACGGAAAATTATGCCCTCACCGAAAAAGCCGAAAATTAAGCGCTCACCGAAAATAAGTTAATAAATGGATAGTGCTGTTTGATGTGCGACAAGTTGCACCGTCCTACTGGAACCAGCAGTAACGTTCATCAACTTGCAGCAGTGAAATGAACTTTGAGGTGCGCAACTTTAAACTCACCCAGTATAAAAGGCAACGCATCTCAAAGAAAGTTTTCTATCGTTATAAAGCTTCGCGCATGCAATAAGTAGATAAAGACTAAGAAATTAATTACATTTTTATTATAAATTACTTGTTATTTGAGAGGATAAGCAACATAACGGTTACATGCTGCGCGCAGTATTTCTTCCTCTGTCGACGATACAGGACGATGTACTGTGCGAACTAGAGTCAAATAACCGTCTATCGTTATCCTGTTGCAGATTTTGTCAAACATTCTGCAATTGCTCATCAACATCATATAATTTTTTTAATGTCCATAACTGCCATCCCAGAAAACCTCTAACATCGTTAATTGCAATAGTTCTGAAGCTTTGGATTGTCGTGAAAAGGTATAAATAATTTAGAGGCATTATAGAGAATATTATGCACATGCATATTAAGGGTACATAAAGGAATATTATGCATATTCCTTTATACACATGCGCGATATGTATAAAGGTGTTATCACAATAAAATGTCTCTTAAAAACGTAACCACAGAGGCAACGCAGCTGTCAACAAAATGTCTTGAATGCGCAGATGACTTGTCAAAGCATCAAGAAGCAATACTAGAGTAGATTGTCTTCCACAGAGGATTACAACCTAGACCATCACTGCAGATATGATGTCCGTGCACCGTTTGACAGCTGAAGTCGGATAAGTGCGGAGGTCTAAATCCTCATTTCACAAATATGGTGGTCATCAGATAGCAAGCAGAAGCAGTACTTATCACTAAACTCCTACTGACATTGTCCAGAATGACTGGATTCTCTACCATTTCAAATGGTGCTTCCTATGTCGAGCATTCAGTGGTAGACATCATAAGGGACGCCACGAATGCCATCCTGCTTATGAAGTCGTTTGTCTATGGTACATATTTATAATATAAACACCTTGATTTATCTGTCTATTTATCTATCTATCTCTGAGTAACGCTTCTGGGCGACAAATTTGGCGAGATATCGGCAACTTAACAACTTTTACTTAAATGTTGTGAAATTGATGAAAATATCGTTAAATTGATAAACATGACGCCAAATCAATGAAATCAATTGCGTTTTAAAAGGGAATAGTATTGTAATGTTGTTTCTATAGAGTTTGTCAAGTCCAACCATCCCACTTGGCGAAACATGGCGACTTTTAAAATTTAGTCAAATTTATCAAATGTCTCCAAATCGATGAAAATATCGGCAAATCGATAAAAATGTCGCCAAATTGATAAAAATGTCGTGAATTTAACAAAATTACACTAAATCCATGAAATTATTTCTGTTTCGAAAGGGGGATAGTAGTGTAATTATATTTCGGAAATATTTATCTGTCAGTCCAACCGTCCCACTTGGCGACACATTTGTCGAGTTTTAAATGTCGCCAAATTTATCAAAATATCCCCAAATTGACGAAATGTCGCCAAATCGATAAGTTTTTTTCCAAATTGATAAATATGACGCAAAATTAATGAAATTAATTGTGTTTTGAAAGGGGATAGTACTGTAATAATATTTCGGTAGCATTTACCTGTCAGTCCAACCGTCCCACATGCCGACGAATTTGGCAAAATTTTAAAAAGCCTCTAACTGGATTAACAACATATTGCGAAATGAAAGAAAATCTCACCAAATCGATGAAAATTCAATATCTTAGAAAGAATATAAGAATCTACTATAAGAAAAAGCCATTTCTCTGTTTGTCCGTCCGTGACGTTTGGCAAAAAAATTTGGAGGGATGTCGCAAATGTCGCCAAACTGATAAAAATGACCCCAAATGGGAGGTAATATTTTGCAAAATTTGAATTCCGTTATATGATGTGCATAACTTCTAGTTGATGCTGAATTATGATCAGAATGAACTCAGGCTTCTTTGAATTGCCAACAAGTTATCTGTAGGCATGTTTTAAGCTGATCATTATATCACAAGTTTGCAGCCGACACCACTCTTCCTACAACCTCCATATAATTTCAGATGTTTATGTATGTCATCCTGGACCTATTGCCACCAACATCGTTTCACCGTTACACCATTGCGTCCAAATTAACGACCCACACATCTGTCGATCACTAGCATTTTATTAATCCCAAATTGCGTCTTTTATAGAACTCGAACAGTAGATTGCACTGCCGTTGGGTGTCTCATCGTGTCGCTGTCGTTTGATGTGTTAAACTAACATATTAATTTGCCAGTGGGTAACTTCAGAAAATGACGCTTTAATACATTTTTTAAACTGATTTCATGAAAACGAGGTCTAATGAAATAGTTCTCGATTTGGAAAACAAAATAGTAAAAAATGTGACGACATTACGTTAATTATCCTGGCAAAAATGTGATATGGTCAGCACATGACTTTCCTGTAGACTTATATCCACGCTCGCTTTATTTTAATTAAATTTGATTCACTTTTAATTCAATTTTCGTTCGCATTTGGTAACTGGACTTATTTTCAAAGGTGGCGTAGAGAAAATACGAAAAAACTAAAATATCTCAAGAACGGCTAGTCCTAGTGTATTGGGATTGGTCTTATTCTTTTCTTCGTTAAATATTACGCATAAAACAAGCATTTAATGGATATATTTGAGTATACCTAGTGCTTTAGTTTAGATTTTGACGATTTTTGCTTGCCATTTTACATAAAAATGCAGGTTAATTTTTCTAAATCGAACCAAAATCCAATCAGCACCAGGATAATCCACAAGCGACTTATCAACCAAATTTTATGAAACTCGGTCCATTAGTTTTTTAGTTAAAGTGGATAAATACGTTGCACAGACAGACACACAGACAGACAGACACACAGACACTCACACACAGACGTCACACTAAAAATAGTTTTTTCGTATTCTAGAGATCTCGAAACGCGTAGATCCGTCGAAAACGAGTTGCGATTTTTAGTATGATTCCAATACTTTCCCTATACATTACCATGTATTGCAGGGAAAGTAAAAAGAGCTGATGATTGGACCAAATGCCTTGAAAACAATAGACCTATTATGTTACCGATTAAAGTAATCGTATTGAATTTTCTTTGAATTGCTCAACTGTTTCAAGAGCAGCTGACATCATTGAATGAATGGTCAATTCTTGTGGGGGGGGTTAAAAGGCTGTCCAAAAGCACATTTCCATCAAAATAAGACATTTTTTTATCCCAGGATAATAGTTTCACTTTACATTTATAAAGGGTGTTTTACAAAGAGTGTCAGCAAGGGATATAAATTTAACAGCTAAGAAGTAAAGACAAAGTAAAGTGAAAAATGGAAAATAATAAGCAAACAGAGGAAATTTAGCTATAAAAGTTCAACAGCCATCTGATAATCTTATAAAAATTTTAATTTTAATTGTTATACGGATTTCAATAAAACAATTGGTAACGGATCGATAACAATTGGTAAGTGGATCACGTGATCTCCTCATATAATATCGGTGTAATTATTATTTTAATTTTTATTTAAAAAACTACTGCATATATATTGTGCTGAAATTTATTTTATATATTTTATGGGATAATTTGAATATTTTCTAAGATTTTCGAAGCAATTTGCGAATTTTAAATTCGCTTAAAAAATTTTTGAAAAATTAGGTCCTATAGGGTTCAATGTATTTCATTTTTTCAATCCGGATTCAATCCAAAACTAATTGGGTGATATTATATATTTATATTCCCATAGATCCCACTGACCGTCTGAATATCATTCTAAAATTTCATTTTAATAAAGTCATTTTTACGGCGATTATCATGCTAACGGACAGACAAACAGAATGAACAAAGTCATAAACACTTTTCAACTTTGTTGTAAAGTGTTAAAAATGGCATCAACAAATCCAGGATAACATCCAAATGGCATTTGTTACCTTTAAAGTTTAAACAACTTATTTATTACTGATCCTTTTCAATCGAACAAAAAATACTCATTAACAATAATTGACAAACATTAGTGAATTTGTCAGAAAATGTACCAGATGAATTTCTTTCACCCTCATTTACCGCGGCAAAAATGTTAATATATATTTTTTTTAATTGGGTGGTAGAACAAAAACTTAACGTTTATATTTTTATAAAATTATAAGTTCTGGAAGTTCAAATATTTCTAAACATGCCTCATAATTTACTTAACGTATCAAGCGTCGATTTTATATTCCTTTTGCACACTCTGCATAATACTGTGTAAAGAGAATAACGGTGTAATGAGTAACTATGTAAGGAGGTTAATATGAGATACCATTTGATGAAATTTCAAGTTATGAGTCATTTCATGAGCCATTCTGAGCATTTTAATGTCTTCCTTCTGAATCGTCACAATGCTGGTTCTCCTGCATGTAGCCAGAAATATCATTACCTTTACACCTAATCACCCTCTACCGTATAGCCTGTTATCAAGTAAATTGAATTGGTATCTAGGGTGCAGTACTTCCTGTTAATTTAGATTCAAGCGCTCAATTCTACAATGGTTTTATGTTAAACGCTGAAATGGTGTGGTGCATAATGTGAGACAAGCATTATCAGCATATTGACTAGTATTTGTATAATAATTGTCTAACGTGATTGTGCATTCTAGGCCGTCCAGCTCCCCTCCCCCTCCCCGAACTGTTGACTAAGAAAAATGAATTTTTGCAGACTAACAATACAGACTACAGAACAGAACCTAACAGAACTGGGTTTTCGATTCTCTGCTCCCAATCTGGTGACTGAGAAAATGAATTTTTACAGACTGACAATATTGACTACAGAACAGAATCTAACAGAGCTAAGTTTTCGATTCTCCCATCCCCCCAATCTAGTGACTAAGAAAAATTAATTTTTGCAGACTGACATGAGGCAGTAGAACTTCACCAATATATCGTTAGCCGGTAATAGCCCCATTTGCAACCACATGTAGGGGCGTGCGGCCATTGATCATGATGCCGGCCCATACCATGATACTGCATGTCGGATATTGATCCCTTTGGTGGATATTTTCTGGACGATGAGCAGTACCACTCTCACGTCAGATCAGTTAGCGTCTACAGACTGATGACAGACTGAATCTAATTTCATCTGAGAATAGTACGCAGGCCCACTCCTGTTCGGTTCAATTGTGATGCTCACGGCACCGGTGTAAACAGGCGGTACGGTACAGTCTGGACAATGGGACACACGCAACAGGTCTGCGGGCATATAGTCCTCCTTCTCCCAAACGTCTGGCTACAGGTTTTCGGGAGATCCGTTGTCCTGTGGTAGAAAGAAACTGATTTGCCACCTGCTGAACTGTGGAGCGCCGGTCCCTTTTTGCCAATAGGAAATTGTACCTGCCTCCTGCAGGCGTCGTACTTCTGACGGTTTATTCCCGTTTCAGCCCTTCCCATTTCGTCCCTTACGCTACCCTTTTTTAAAATAGTAGCATTTCATCCCTTATACAAAGCTACACCTGTAACACACCTTTTCTCCCAACTGAGAAATATGCAAATGACTACCTAGGGGATGAGTTCCGAGGAGCACCGTCCCTCTTACGATCACTTTGAACATTGTATTGTGATTGCAGTGTCTCAGAGGGAGCAGATCCAAGCGACCTTCGCCAGTCGTGATATTAGTGTTGAGAACAAATTAAAAATATTACTTGTAAATATATTGGAGTTATTTGAATATATTTAAATAATTTAGAAAGAGTAAATTTTATCTTGTCATATATCCCTATGAAATGGATACTTATAATTGTTTTGTAGTACCATAAATATATATGTTTATATAGTGGTTGTTGTGCAAACCCTTAATTCACGAACAGAATCCAAAACTTTTTAGCGTATTACTTTCTCTAGTATAGTAAAGTACTCTCTAGTAGCAAAAGTATTATAACTTAGTCAAACATTATAGTTCCTATTTTTGACCTTTTTACCAGTTTCAATTTCAATATAACGTTTTTGGAGCATATATGTGTATATATATCAGTAAGTGTGTACAGTAGCATAGGCAAAGGGGGGGGGGGGTTAACAGTCATACCATCTCTTGCTTGAAAAATTACATAAACGAAACTTAGTATTTTCAACATTCCAAGATCCTGGTTATATCTATGTGTGTGTAAAGGCAGTATGTGTGTCAAAGGTCTGCAAGAGTCAAAAATTCAGTTTCACTTTCACCCCACCTGACAAAGTCAATGTTTAAACCCGGCCCATGCTCGAAGAACATTACAGGTGTAGAACCCGAGCCCGACCTAGCTATGTTCAAAGACCTTTGAATCTCGGCCCGGTCCGACCCGAAATGATTTGTATTCAAATGTGCTAAAAGTCTAAATTTGAAAGGTTTGAAAAACGCAGAGTTTTTTTTTTAAAACACAACCCACCCGAATTTTATTGGGCTTTGTTGGGTTTTTGTGGGTATTTTCCAGAAACGATTAAACTTTGATTTCCTCGTATTTGTTGTACCTAAATTGATCATTTATCAGTGAAAGCTGGGGTACATTTGTGGAAAATGTTAAGTGCAAATTTGTAAAAGTAATTAATAATGTAACTAGTTTTCAAAATTTTCATCAAACTCAGACCAAGTTCGGGAAACCGGTAAAAATCTGAAATTTTGGCCCATGTGAGTCATTAAAAAAATATTACATCCGTTTTTTTAGCCATTTTTATACGAAATTCCATATTGAAACTTTTAAATTCAGTAAAGTAAAAAAAATAAATAATTTAGTAGTTATGAAATAGTTAAATAATTTAGTAGTTATGAGAAAGAAAACATAATGATGAAATTTTAGCATGAAAATGATGAGTTCATATTACTTAATAAAATAACTTAAAAAATGACCGAAATATTGCGATCAAGATAACTTAGAAATTGCTTATAAATAATTAAACAATAAAGCAGAAATTTAAATGAATAAAAACTCACCTAAAGTTATCGTTTAAATTAAAGAAAAATTAGTAGCCTGGAGTCTTAATAATAATAAAAGCAGAATTTTATATCAAATAGTCATTCAACTTAGAAATACAAAAAAATGAAATGTCAATATCAGAAAATTTGAAAACAAAGAAAATGAGACGCAAAATCGGAAATAATTGGTGATTTCAGTAAAAAATAAAATCTGAAAAATTCTAGAATGATCAAGTAGGGAAAGGAATTTAAAATTGCCTCAAAAGTACTTAAGTGCTTCAAGGTAAGTGAAATTTTTAGGATGTCCTAAAAAATTGAAAAACAAATGAAATTTAGGATGTCATGAAAAGCCTATAATGGAAAGCAGTGGTAAATTTTTAACAAAGTTAGAAAATAATTAGTCACTATAAATGTTTAAAAATATTCAGAAAATGAACTGGAAATAAAATTTGGAAAACTCTAAAAGTTAAAAAAATAAAGGATACTGAAAATGACTTAAAGAAACTTAAAATTAGAAAATGTTAAGAAAATACCTGAAATATGAAAAACCAAATACCAAAAACTAGGAAATAGTACAAATAAATGCAGCCAAAAAGGAGAAGATAGTACTAATAAATGTATTAACAATATTACTCTAAAAAAGTATAAATATTTATGAATTTTTACCAGTATTTTCAGATGAAAATTTAGAGTTTTGTACTTTGAGGGCAAATCTTTTGAATCTCCACTGATAATATCTGCAAATAAGTTCCCAAGTTTGCCAAATTGATCGCCAAGCGTTACACACAGACGAATAGAGGAGTTTTTCTTATATATGAATGACTATTGGTGAATTTTCTGTCCTTAAAATACAAAACTATTACACAAGTATTCTCTCTCGTGAATGGAACAAATTAGATCCACAAGAATTATGTTAGCAAATTTGTCGCATAATATTGTATGAAAAGTGAACATATTTCCAGATAGGTCATACTTATTTTATTTTTATGTAATATTTTTTATAAATTTATTAGAAAAATGTACAATATCCTGAGAATGGTTCACGCTAGCCTTCTAAAGTTTATATCGTTTTTATTTTCCCTACAATACACGGTAATGTATAGGGAAAGTATTGGAATCAAGTCGAAAATCGCAACTCGAGATTTCGGCGGATCTACACATTTCGAGACCTCTAGAATACGAAAAAACTATTTTTAGCGTGACGTCTGTGTTTGTGTCTGTCTGTGTATCTGTCTGTCTGTGTGTCTGTGCAATGTACGTATCCACTCTAACTTAAAAACTAATGGATCGAATTTCATAAAATTTGGTAGGTAAGTCACTGGGATGTGACCCTGGTGCTGATTAGTTTATGGTATGCTTCGTAAAAACAGAACCCGCCTTTTCTGCGAAATGGGCCGTAAAAATTTCATTTATCCGCTCTAGCTAAAATACTAACTTACCAAATTTCACAAAATTTGGTAGATAAATTACTTGTTAAATACTCTGGTGCTGATTAGAATTTGGTACGATTTGGAAAAGAAAAACCCGCCTTTTTTTACGAAATGGCCAACAAAAAATTTCATGTATCCACCCTAGCTAAAATTCTAATTGACCAAATTTCACATTATTTGATAGATAAGTTACTTAGCAAATCATTGCTCGGACAAAAACTTTGATCTTTTCGAAAAAATATTTAAAATATTTAAATATTGAAATCATTTTATATATTCATAATGTGCACTATATTTTCATTTTCAACAAAAGAAGTAAAAAAAAAATTGTTTACATATTTAACTATTAGGTTTGAAGATATAAATGTCCAAAGGATTTATATTTGTCGTACCGTTTCAATTAAAATAGCTAGGATTTTAAAAATAAAAACTATAATACTGTTCTGGAGTAATATGATCTTGTAAAATAAAGCTGCAAAATTTAATGTCCAGAGAAAATAATTTTGACCTTTTCTATCATTTATCAATTATTAATATTATGTCAATTAGCTAATACTTTAAAATAATATATCATTCATGGCATTCTTGAAAGAACGCTTAACGTTTCTTTGAGACAGAGGCACATTTGTTTGTAATGAAAAAATAACCTAAATGTCAAAGGTAATGTCGAATCGAAGGCAGATTGGGAAATTGCAAGTAAATTATTCTAAATAGAAATTAAAAATGTTCGTTCGGACAATTAGAAAAATATGTCAATGATTGTTAACCATCTTCGAAAGAAAAATTTTCAGGTCGTTAATTTTTCGAGATGTTCTTTCAATGTGGTCTTCATTAACAATAAAAAAATTCTTATTATGGGACCTACTTATTAGCCATTTTAAATTGCAGTATACGTGACCTTCATTTTACTACCCTAAATATTGAGTTTTGTATAGTGAGAATAGAGAACTTCCTTTTTGGAACTTTAATTTAATTATTGTAATAGAACGCATTGAATAACGATGTCATTTAGAATACTATAGGAATTTGCACCTGATGGTAAATTTTAAATTTCTTTATAATGTATTTTCAATACGAAAACGGGAATACTGCTAGTTATGTATAAAATAGATATAGACTAACATAGATCTTCCCAAAGGGAAATTACCTTTACTGTATATTACTTTCCCTGCAATACATGGTAATGTATAGGGAAAGTATTGGAATCATGCCGAAAATCACAACTCGAGTTTTCGACGGATCTAGACGTTTCGAGACCTCTAGAATACGAAAAAACTATTTTTAGCGTGACGTCTGTGTGTGTGTCTGTCTGTCTGTGCAGATTTTGTATCCACTCTAACTAAAAACTAATGGACCGAATTTCACAAAATTTCGTAGGTAAGTTACTTGTGAGCGAGTCTGGTGCTGATTAGTTTTGGGTCCGATTCGGAATGAAAGAACCCGCCTTTTTTTGCGAAATGGCCCGCAAAAGCTTGTATCCACTCTAACTGAAAAACAGATGAACCGAATTTCACAAAATTGGGTAGATAAGTCACTTGTGGGTTACCTTGGTGCTGATTAGATTTTGGTACGATTCGGAAAAAAATGACCTGCCTTTTTTTGCAAAATGGCCCGCAAAAATCGTCCAAATCTAAACTAAAGAACTGGGTATACTCAAATATATCCATTCAATGCTGATTTAATACGTAATTTTTAACGACGAAAAGAATAAGACCAACCCCATTACACTAGGACTAGCCGCTCTCGAGATATTTCAGTTTTTCTTACTTTCCCTACGCCACCTTTGAAAATAAGCCCGGTTACCGCAAGAGAACGAAAACTGAATTAAAAGTGAAATAAATTTAGTTAAAATAAAGAGAACGTTAATATAAGTCTGCAGGTAAAGTCATGTGCTGCCCACATCAGATTTTTTTTTTGACAAAGTAAAGACATTCCAAATAGAACGACCGCAAGGGAAGCAAATCTCAACCTCTCCAACAGGTGAACAGTGCTATGAAGAGAAGTGACTATTGGGGAACGCCCACAAAATTCCCCTCTACCAACAGGTGAGGACTACAAAGTAATTAGGAGGGGATGCAGACAGGATGAAATGGGAAGAGGTTGAATGGGACTTCACCCTCCTGACACGACCTCCCACGTGACGCTTGCTACACATTCCAGGTTGTTTTAAATGCTTGACACAGCCGTGAAACAACGGTGTGGGAGATGTCGAACTCCCTGACAATATTTGTTATTTTTTGTCCTTCTTCGATCTTTCCAATAAAACGGCTATACGTAAATCATCTAAGTGATATTGGGAACACATACCGAAAATTACAAATTCGTCAGTTAAATCTTTCCAATAAAACTTTCACTTGAAACAACAACTGTCCACACGCGTCAAATCCTTTAAATCTCTTATCAGCGCTATCATATGACGAACAGGCATGCAAATGAAAAATTTGCATACGCACACCTCTTCTTACTGTATCCCGCACTTATTCTAATTTTCCACATTTTGCTTCCTTTCATTTTGTGGTTGCTAATGGTGATAGTGTCATCCGTCCTTAGCAATTGTCTAGCAGTGTATATATATATATAAATATATATACACTGATATATATTTAATATATATATATATATATATATATACATATATATACCGGGTGATTCAAAAGTTCGGAGCAAAAGCAAAACACTATAAAAAAATATCTATGGGTCGGAGAGACATGCGGTTTGCAGATTAATATTCAGCGTGGTGGGGGATTTTGTGCGGCATGAAACAAAAAATAGTTCAAACTCTCGACACTCGTGGGACTGTGGCAGATAAAGCCATGAAGATGACATATGCATGGAGGTGATTGCACACATGACTGGCCTGCGAGATCCCTAAATCTCACACCTGTAATTTTAGGTATCCCACAACGAGAAATCATAGGGTGTGAGCTCGTTAAATATCGATCTTATATATATATAATAAATTACAAAGTTGCATAAAAAAAAGGTACACAATTTTATGAAATCGATAAAAATTTGCAGGGGATTAAATTTTAAGAAATACAAAATTTAAATTTTTATGCGGCCCCCGAACCAAAACATTTACAATGAGTAACATGTGTCCCATACACTAATAAAGTGATGTACAAAATTTCAGCATTTTTCATAAAAAGTCCCAGAGATATGTTTAAAGAAAGTTGATGAGGGATTAATCACAACTTATAATCTAAATGTTTACAGCAAGAGTGTAAATGACGCAAAGCAGAAATGCATCATAGACAAATAATATGCGTTTCTTATCTTTAATGGATCTTTGGCATGGATGGAAAACATTTTGAACAAGCTTTGCAATCTTTGTGCAAATTTATTATTTGTATACAGTGTAGATACTTTTATACCAATAAATAGCAAAATTATTATTTATGTATGTAATCATTGTTTTCTTTCATAATTTGTGCATGACCCCTGAAACGCGATCTGCCGGCATAATTTTTCCCCTCGAAGAACCTATGTCGATGCATCGAAAAGTGGTTTAAGTCACCATTTCTATCTTCTCATATCTCTGGGACTTTTTATGATAAAATGCTGAAATTTTTTACATTACCTTATTAGTGTATGAGGCACATTTTACTAGTTGGAAATGTTTTTGTACGGGTGCCGTATAAAAATTTAAATTTTGTATTTCTTAAAATTGAATTCCCTTGAAAATTTTAATCGATTTCATAAAATTCTTTTATTTCTTTTACGCAACTTTTAATTTATTATATATATTTAAGATCAATATTTGAGGAATAAAAGCCGAGATCAATGTTTTTGGGACACCCTGTATATATATATATATATATATATATATATATATACACCTGTCCTCCGATTCACACGGAAGATAGGTTCTGCACAAAACAGTGTAAATTGAAATCTTGGATTTTGCTAAGAAAAATCGTGTAAAACGAAAATAACCCCAAAATGTGCATGATTAGTCATTTAGTTAAGTAAAATAAAAGTAAGACATCTTAGAAAACTTAAAATTATACTTAGTTTATAAAACAACAAACATACGAATGTAGTAATATAACGTATTTAATTTATTTTACATTAGGAACAAAGAACAAAAAAACAAAATGACCCTAAAAATTAGTTATAAGTTTAATCACTGTCATCACTTTCATGTACTATCTGTCTTTTCTTTCTGATAGCTATGATGTCACTTTCATCACTTGAGCTTTCTTGATGCGATTCTGGCTCAATGGTTGACGAATTAGGCAAGATCTCGGGTTAACAAGACTTTGTCATGAAATCGGTAATTAATAATTGCGTAGGTTTTTTTGCTAAATCTTTATAGACCTCTTCATATTGATTTAAGCATTTACGAAGGACTCGTTGGAATCGGAGAGCTCGATCAATATTTGTGTCATATTGTAAGAAATGGTTGCTCAATATTCTTCCCAAATCGAATACGCTTATGATTCTTGCCGTGAACGCAACTGGTTCAGATTGCTCTTCATCAGAATCATTGCTTGATCATGTTTGTTTGTTTCACGAATCATGTTAATTAAATAATCTTCATTCAATTCTTCATCAGCCATTATTTCTTCAATATCTGCCTGAGCTAAATCTTCAAAACCTTCTCCTCCTATAGTATGGGCCAACTCAGTGATCTGAGAATATTCATGTTCTATTGGTGATTTATCCTTTCCACTTTCAACAACATCCGGCCATATTGCTTTCCAGCAGGCGTTGATCGTTGATTGTTCGATCTGAGTGTATGACAGTCCAACATGCTTAACACAATCTAAAATTGTAAATTTCTTCCAAGCATCCATCAGAGTAAGAGATTCATCTCTTTCCATTCATGGATACCTGAAAGTCTGCCTGAAAGATATACCTGAAAGTCTGCTTGATGTACAATGCTTTAAAAGTCGAAATTATCCCTTGATCTAACGGCTGTAATAAGGAAGTTGTATTCTTTGGTAAAAAAAAACAACTTTTACATTTTCGTGTTGTAAATCTGGAGGATGACCTGGTGCATTATCAATTACTAGAAGAGCCTTAAAAGGCAATCCCTTTTTAGTTAAATAATTTTTGACATCTAAAACAAAGAAGTTATGGAACCATTCATTGAAAGCTATGGCAGTGACCCATGCTTTTCTATTAGCCATCCAATAGACGGGAAGGTTTTTGATATTTATTCCTTTGAATGATCGTGGTGATTTTGATTTATTAATCACCAATGGTTTCATCATATAATCACCAGAAGTATTGCAACAGAAAATAACTGTTATACGACTTTTCGCTACTTTATGATTCCTAGCTGATTTGTGAGCTTTGGCTATAAAGGTTCTTTCCGGTATTTTTTTCCAGAAGAATCCGGAATCGTCAGCATTGAAAACCTGATCAGAAGTGCAGGAATTAGCGGCAATGGTTTCAGCAAGTTTTGCAGGATATTGTTGTGCTGCATCCAACTCAGCAGATGTACTTTCACCTTTCATTCTCAGATTATGTAAAGAATGTTTTTGTTTGAATCTCTCGAACCACCCATGGCTTGCGGAAAAATATACCTTCTTTTCATCGGAAGAAGTCGACGGCGACTGATTCCTAAGTGATTGATAAATCTTCAAAGCTTTATTTGTAACAGCATTGGTATCGATGGGGATTCGCTTTTGAGTTTGGTCTTCTATCCATATCACTAAGGCTTTTTCCATATTTTCCATTGTAACATCTCTAACATATGAAGTCGTACTCATACTGCTGCAGGTTCCAGCTGCTGCACTTTTTCTAATGGAGTCTTCATTTTTTCTTATTGTCCTTATTGTGGCTTCATTCATGGAGTAACATTTAGCAACATCCGTTACTCTTTCTCTATTACGTAGACGGTCTAATATTTGAATTTTAGTTTCTAAAGAAATAACTTTACTTTTCATTTGATTTTTCTTCAAATCCTTTGACATTATAGAACCTTAGCAAATTTACGCAAACTATAAAGATGCAAGAAAAACTATAAATGTTGAAAACTTACCAGTTCGAACATAAACGCACAATAATATAAGATTTGCAGCTAAAATGTTTCTGCACTATGTACTTGCATGAACAAGATAGCTTTACTCTTGTGAAATACTTACGGGGATTATCCTATTACGGGGATTTCCCTATACGGGGATTTCCCTATACGGGGATTTTCCTATACGGGGATTCCCCATTACGGGAATTCCCCTAAATGTATATATTTTACAACACCGGGAATCCCCTGTTGTTTTCATCAGTGTTACCAAAGGAATAAAATTCATAAATGTCATCAAATCTTTGTATAGGCGTATATGGAGCGGAATATACATTTTTATCAATTTTTTGAAATCTGTTAATTTATAAACCGTGTAAAAGCGAAATTGTGTAAAACAAGTGCCGTGTAAATCGGGGGATAAGTGTATATATATATATATATATATATACATAAATTTTTAATGAACAAAAGCCCCTAAGAAAAACAATCACTTTTCTTTGTGTTCAGTGAAATGCAGAAAACACTCATTGTTGGCATTCAGCCACCGTTTGCATAAGAATAAGGTTAATTTGTCCAGACTAACGTTAATCGTTATTTCTACCGAACCGAAAGTCGGTTTGCCCCACAATGACAAATGGCTGCGTGCAACACCACCATCAGTCAGTCAGGGCTAGCCTGTCACTCGCCTGTGACATCAAAGGGTCTGAATCATTTTATCATTTTGAATAAAAATAAAATGACGGCTAGTGGTTTGTTTGTTTAGGTCTGAAATAGATAAAATCGCTTAAATATTTTTCCCTTCTCACAATACGTCGTATACGTAAATGCAAAACGCATTTTTTGGTATAAAAAGCCAAATACAGGACATTGATGGATTTACCATGTATAGGAATCAGTGAATTTTCAATAATGTTCATGAGTTTTTAAGTAGAAATGCCAGAAATGCAGTTACATAGTATATACAAGAGGTAGCTGCATAGTATATATAGTTATATGTTTTATACAAGAAACTATCAACTCTCTACATACAGACACTATACAACCGTCATTGTTTCGCGAATAATCAAGATTGTCAAAAGAAATAATTTTATGAAATTCTTAACTTTCGAATGATTTCAATTTAAGCATCGAAATTATTTAAGAAAACTAACTAGTTCTAATTTTATATAATGTGTGCGCAAATAACATTTTATGTCCATACTTGCATTCCTTCTTGAGTTGTCCACACGTTATACACACATACACACACATAAATGCACTCACTCTTCCATGTACTGACATAAATCTTTACGATTGTGTTCAAAATGTATTAAATAGGTTTTAAATCATACTTATCCGTTAAAATCTTGAGTTTCAAAGCATTCGTAGAAATTAATTATTTATACAATTATATAAGAATGGAAAAGAAGATCAAAAACTCAAATTTTATATTTTGAGTTATAGCCCTCACAACAAAGATCGTCACATGTGTGACAGTGGCGATGTAGTCACGTGACATCCGGGTCATAATGTGACATCATTTTTGTGACTTCTATGCGACGTTACGTATGAGTAACTCTGTAACTTCATTGTGACTGTATTTTGTGACGTTTCCACAATTTAATTAACACGTAACAATGTGACGACATTACAATGACAATTACAATGTGACGTCACAAACAAGTTAATATGGGGCGTCACAAACAACCATGAAAATGACCAAAATGGCTTTGCTGTGACTTCAATATGACATTGCCGAGACGTACTGCGACGTCCTGTGACGTCCCAAAGTCACAGTGTGACGTAAATCTTACGTCACTGTGAAGAAAACACGTGTTAGGGAGACTTGCATATGTATCGAAGTTTATATTGATTCTAGTTTCATTAACTAATTTTCTCGAAAGAAATTAATCACTTTTAAGAAAATAATTTTGATAGAAATAAAAACTTGCGCGTTAGTGTATTAAATAATAAATCTAAATAAATATTAGTATATATGTGTGTATTTCTATGTGTATTTCTATATGTCTGCTTTGCGATTTGTTAAATAGAAATTTATACGATATGTAGAAATTTATACGATACAGAACAACGAGTATCTTTGGCCGTTTGTAACACACGGATTGCTGTTTCTATAGGGTTTTTCGCAATAAAAATCAAACAAAAACAGAATTTCGAGTTAACAGTTGAGAAGAATAGGGGTTTTAAAGTGAAAAATATGTAATGATAAATTGCTTTTTTAGGATTTGCTGATACGTATTTCAATTCTCAGTGTATCTTCAGAATAAAATTGAAAACTTCAATTTCCATTGAAAAGTGTTACGCTAATTTCAATACTGCAAACTACTGCTTAACGCAAAGTAGAATCTGGTAGATATGTCGTATTTATGCAGATTAAATACATATTAAATATAACTTATTGTGAATACATATATCCTCGATTTCTTTTCAATCAGACTGAATACACATTTGTGCTCCAAATAAGTTACAGTTCTTGCAAGAGCTACTTGTGTGCAGAGTAAGGAGTAATAAGTGGCTACTAATTTCAGTTTTTAATTTTATTATGATAATCTTATTATTAAAAATATACAATTATATTCATATTTATTTGTGGAAATATCTGGTTCTTAAAAGACGAATGAAGAAATGATCAGCATTCTCATTTAATTTAAAATTATTGATGTTGTTTTAACATAACAAACATATTTGTAAAATCGATTCATAGACTTGCATTAAATATAACTTATTGTGAATACAAATGAAATACTACATACTGCAGAAAAATTACAACTTTTACCAAAATGCAGAAAAATTCCAGTGGTATTTAGCTGTACGTATCTTGAGTAAAAGCAGTTGTTTCAGCTAATATATTACAAACAAAATTTTCCAAAAGCACTGCGTTTCGTTTATGATTACATGATTATAGAAATTACAGGTATGTTGGCATTCTCCTATTATTTGCATCAGACTAAGATTATTTTGTACCGGTACCCGTGATCATTGGTTATTCCCGTAGAAGTTGTGTAACCCAGAAATTACAAATGATTGTGTATCCATAAGGAGCCCATTGCGACTTTTTGACTTCAGGTTTGCTAGTCTATCTTCCACTGAAAAATGGGATCCAACGTATTTACGAAACAGTTATGTGCTGCTTTGTTTTATTATTTGTGCTTTATTACATTGTTTCATTTTTTTTCTTATCTTTTGCATAAAGTTCTTTATTTATTAACACTAAACGTACCGATATTCAGTCATACCTATTAGTACCGTAACTGGTCAAATGACCGGTTTTTAAATGAGAACTTTATTTTGTCTGATTGTATGCAGATAATATTGATTTTAGTAAGTTAAATATTAAACATGCGGTTTCCTAAAACTCGATTTTCTTCTTCTATTATGCATGTTCTACTATGTTTCATAATGCGGTGGTCAATTATCTGCGAAAATACAGTCTTTACTTTACCCTTTACAATACTATGTTTTGCATATCCCGTTGGACCTGATTCTTCACTGAAAATGTTATGAAGTGCTGCTCTCCCAGATGTAGCACCTATTTGCATTTCTTCCCAAACAGTGTCATCAATCGAAATATACTGCTCATTTTTCTCATTTTCATCTTCAGAACTTAAGAGCAATACTTTTTCGTCCTCTACGTATTATATTCACAATATTTTCCTCTTCATCCTCGGTATCTGCAAGCTCACACTTATAGTCTAATAGATCATTATCATTTTCAAATAATATATCTTCACTTTCAGAAAGTTCACCTTCATCAATTCCCGAAAACTTTTCGCCTATGTTATTTATGATGGTGAGTATGCTATTAATGCTTGGTGTATCTTGAATGCTTCGACATTTTTTAGGATGAAGATTAGGAATGAAGTAACGCTGTAAAAACAAAATATAAACTAACTAGTAATACTTTTTAGTTTTTATCACCGTTTCTTGCAACTTGAAATTATACGCATTTTATTGCAATTTTAATGCACAATTACTTTAAATTGAACTTACAACGCAACAGCTCTTGCAGAAATGTGCAGGAAACTGATGAAAATATGTGGAATGTGCATGTACATCACATTTTCTGATCCGATAACCTTATTAGGCAATACATTTTTCTCCCGGTCAAATCATCGGGAGAAAAATTCCGGTCGTGATAGATAACGTTAGACTATGCATATTTATCATATAAACACAAGAACTAGAAAAATTAATATATTGAAAAATTGATTGTATGCATTTAATAGAAAAAGTCATAAAGTCATTATATCATAAAATTTCATTATGTCATTATGTCATTATATCATCGCATTAAAGTCATAAAGTCATTTATAATCTTAATTAAAAATAAATGATGTTCAGTGGTCTTTTATTACTTTACCTACCGACAATGTAATCATAAGACAAGAAAGATCAATCATGCTTAAAGCATTGATTATGAAACACTTTCCAACTTCAATGCAATTTTATTTAAACAAGTCTAAAATGCAATACATTCCTCGGTAATATTTTGAAACTTATCACAATACTGCATTAATTTATTATATTTGAAAACTTAAACCTTCATCGAAAAAAATGAACTTCATTCAAATGACGGCATTGAAATATAAATTGCCTGGTTTAAACATCTCTAAAATGTTATACATTCCTCGGTAATAGTTTTAGAATTATCATAATACTACGATAATTTATTATATTTGAAAACTTCATCGAAAACAACTGAAATTAATTCAAAGGACGTCATAGAAAAAATAACACGCCTGGATCTCTCTATAAAAACAGGATTTCATTCATAACTTTCTCCCATTCATTTCATTCATCACAATACTATAATAATTTATTTTATTTAAACATTTTGTTTAAGACCATGGAGCTACAAAAAATTAAACTCTATGCTTGAAACTTCATCGAAAAAAATCGTCCTTCTCTTTATGAAATCAATTAATATTTCATTCATATCAGCCATGCAGACTCCATGGACTAAATTATTTTGTGTTAAAAAAATACAGGAATTCTAATACAACTCATTCTATATATTTTGCTGTTTACATTTTACATAGGTGAAAAATAGGCTTAGTTGTAGAAATAATCAAATTTAGATGAGCATTTAAACTCAAATATATTGTCATTGCGTTGTTTCAGTATGTAGATTCACAGAATTTAAGCAAAAATTAAGTAGTTTTAGGACGGATACAACACTCAATATGAATTAAAAAGAACTTAAAAAAATCACGATTTTGAAACAAGATGGATGCCATATATCATTTTGAAGTGGGTCATGTGATCGTTTCATATCACGGTCACGTGATCGTTTCATATAAGAGGTGTAATTATTATTTTAATTTTTATTTAAAAAACTACTGAATATATTTCGCTGAATTTTTTTTTATATATTTTATGGAACAATTTGAATATTACCTAAAATTTTCGAAGCAATTTGTGAATTTTAAATCCGCTTAAAAAATGTTTGAAAAATTAGGTCCCATAGGGCTCAATGTATTTCATTTTTTCGACCCGGGTTCAATCCAAAACTAAATGGGTGATATTATTCATTTATATTCCCATAAGTTCTACAGACAGTCTCAACAACATACTAAAATTTCATTTTGATTAAGTCATTTTTACGGCAGTTATCGTGCTAATGGACGGACAGACAGACAGACAGACAGACAAACAGAATGAACTAAGTCATAAACAATTTTCAACTTTGTTGTAAAGTGTTAAAAAGTATAGTGACGGTGTCAAACATTCGAATTCGAGTTTTTAACGGAAGATTATGTTTTAAGCACACCCAAATTCCTTACCGTACTGAAAACACCGGTTCTCGTTAGATCACCGAAGTCAAGCAGCATCGGGCGCGGTTAGTACTTGGGTGGGTGACCACCTGGAAACACCGTGTGCTGTTGGCACATTTCGGGCGCCGTAGCCCGTTGGTTTGGGCGCTGGATTTGCACGCTGCCACAACTGCCGTCGTGTTCATGCTGAGTGCGATTACGTTACACATGTGGGTCCGTAAGTCCTTCCGAGAGGTTGGTGGTAAGAGAAGGAGGGTACGGTCCCTGTGGATGCCTCCCCCGCTGGGTTCCAGTCTAAATTGGATTGTTTTAATTATGGATATTTTAAATGGATATTTTAATTTATAGATATTTTAAATGGATATTTTAATTTTATGGATATTTTACATGATGGAAGAATTGAACGAGGATGAAGGAATTAAGAGCTTAGCTTATGGCTATTATAAAATTTAAATTGGCGCGCGGGAAGTTAGCGTGCGGGAATTGCCTTCGGTCGATTCCCGCCATTGACGCGGAGTACGATCACGTTAAACATATGTGTCCGTTAGTCCTTCCGAGAGGTTGGTGGTAGGGGAAGGAGGGTACGGTCCCTGTGGATGCCTCTCCCACTGGGTTCCGGTCTAAATCGGGTGAATAAAAAGAAAGTTATGGAGATTGTCGCGAAAGGCGCAGTAGCCCAGTGGTTAGCGTGTGGGTATTTCACTCGGTAGGCCCGGGTTCGATTCCCGCCACTGCCAAAACTGCTGCCGTGTTCACTCGGAGTACGATTACGTTAAACATGTGGGTCCGTAAGCCTTCCGAGATGTTGGTGGTAGGGGAAGGAGAGTACGGTCCCTGTGGATGCCTCCCCCACTGGGTTCCGGTCTAAATTGGTTGGCACTTCCGGCCGTCCAAGCGGTTAACTTACACCTTTCTGGTAGATCTGACGGTCTTAGTCTCAACAACAATCCAGATTCCGTTGAATATTTTTGAAGTGATGTCAGCCTGTATGTGACTGTATATAAGTGTTTATGCAATTGTATCTTATTTAGTTTGTATGCCAGTGTGTGTATGCGTCCGTGAGTCTTTGGTCGCAATATCTCGCAGACGAAACTTGCATTTCGAAAACAATTTGTTGGGATTAATAAAACAAGCCCAGTATGTAACTTTTAATTTATCCAATTATAGATTTTGCATTTTGCATTAATACTAAGCATTAATATTAATTATGCATTTTGCATTAATACTCGAATTTCTTATTCTGTAAGAGACTGTTTTATTTGTATTGCCATAATTTTACTAGCCCTATAAACATTACATAATGTGTGGAGGAAGTATTGTGACTGGGCCGAACATTCTAATACGAGTTTTCGACGGAAAAGTAAGTTTCAAGCATCCCTAAACCTGAATCGATCATCTTTGAGGTGATCTCTGTGTGCGTGAATCTGAGAAGACAATATCTGACGAACGAATGGTGCGCTTCGAATAAAATTTGGTACAAAAATTGCAATCGGTAAATACTAGAAGCCTAATGATTTTAAACGCAATCAAATTTTCCAAAGACCCACCCAATTTTGGAATGGATTTTTAGAAAAATCATGTTACAATCAGAACTTTTCATAATGGTAAATCAATATAATCATTTCATACGTGCTTTTTCATTTCAAAACGAATGGCATGGATTTAGGAACACTAGTACGAACCGTTATCGGGACATAGCTTGGTTTCATCAATGCTTATATAAACTTTAAAACGTAAGTGTCGTTAAATATGTTCACTTGCCATAAACAATATTATGCGACAAATCTGCTAACATTATTCTCCTGGATGTAATTCGTTCCATTCATGAGACAAGATAATTTCAAAAAGTATGTTATAGATGGAAGTCTTTAATTGTCGCGTATTTTTCGGGATACTAATAAAGTGCAATTGCTGTTTGATGAGGATTTTGCACGTAAGGATGAATAATTTATTATGTTTGGTTAAGACGCCAAATTGCAAAATGCACATTAAAAACTTTAACGTCAACTATTTATTGTAGTTGAATCAATGTCTCTGAAAGACATACCATGTTTTTGAAAATTTAGAGGAAACAGGAAACTTATGGAAACTCATCTTCAATTCTCATCATCATCTTACAGGAAACTCATCTTCTATTCTCATCATCATCTTACAATAAACTTATCTTCGATTTGTTGATCTTAGTAAAATTCAGAAAAACAACATACACTGAATGTTAGAAATATTACTTTTAATGTTGTGTAAAAAGCTTGGTAAACTGAAAAATTTGAAAATAAATTTCGTAATTTTAAGTTGCACAGTAAAACACAATAAAATTATTTTCATATGGTTTCCGATATATTTGTGATATATTACTTTATATAGATTGGTGTAATTGCCAACCAGTCCCAAAGTATACATTCAGATTTACGTTAGTTTGAACGCCACGTACTAGTTATAACACATTTACTACCATTTCAAGTCTTTCTGTCTGTATGTGTGTCTTTAGGCACTGTATATCTCGACCAAATTCTGTATGCTTATTTTCTTTTGTATGTTTATTTTATTACAACAACGATGTGCCTGCTGATTTTCAGTAAGATCTAGTCGTGAAAAATTTTAATTTGCATTACCGACTTAGAATATCGAAAATTGTTCGTTTGTAGTATAACCATATGCTGGAAATATTAACTTTTTTTCACTCAACGTAACGCAGAAAAATAAACAGCCTCATTGTTGGTATTCAACCACTATTCCCATAAGAATAATTTTAATATGTTTGTGCCATGCTAACCGCTGTTTCGGAAGGAGCGAAACCGGGCGATGACAAATGACTGCGTGACAAATGACCACTTCCATAAATACCGCAGACCATATTGTCACGTGATGTAAAGCAATGTCATGCCAAGATCTGTCCGGTTGTTTTACTAGAGACTAGCCAGCTGTCTGAACACAATTATGTTTGCGTAAGTGTCAACATTATCGTTGATCCATTATAACCGTTGTTTAAAAAAGATCGCCTGACTAAATATTTCTTAAAGAATTGATCACAGATCATTAAATCCAATGTAAAAAATCTGATGTGGGCAGCACATGACTTTCCTTATATAATGCAATGAATTTACTACTTTTACAGCAAAAAAATAGGTTATTCTCATAGTAGATACTTATATTCTTTCAAATATATTCCATTTTCGTCAATTAGTCGTCATTTTCATTCATTAAGCATCATTTTTATCCATTTGGTGAGATTTTCGTTAATTTAAGCAACATTTAAAAAGTTGCCAAGTTGGCGACATTCCGCCAAATTCGTCGCTAAAATCTCGCCAAGCGTAATGGACGCAGAAATAAGTTATTCTTATAGCAGATAAATGACTATTGGCTTTCAAATACAACAGTATTATTCAAAGTATCTTTTATCAAAAATGGACTGAGTTAGATCCATGAGAATGATGTCACCAAATTGATCGCGCAATATTACATATGAAAAGTGAACTTGTTTCTCAACAGTTAATATATATTTTTTAATTTATGGGATTTTTTGATAAATTTGTTTGAAAAATGTACAATATCTCGAGAACGGTTCATGCTAGCGTTCTAAAGTTTATGTCAAATATTTTCTAAGGAAAAATTACATAAGAAATGTCTATTTGCGTAGCTTTAGTAAAGGTTTTGATTTTTTGATGATTTTTTCAAAATTTCACTCGAAAATATAGTGGGATTCTGAACATTCGATTGCGTTTAAAATCAACAGGCTTCCAGTATTTCCGGATTGTGATTTTTGTACCAAATTTCATTCAAATCGCTTTATTCGTTTGTGAGATATCGTCTCCACAGACTCGCTGACACGCACACACACACACATACTTTCACACACACACATAACCTCAAAAATGTTCGATTCGTGATCAGGGATGCTTGAAACGTGCTCTCCCGTCGAAAACTCGAATTCGAATTGTCGACCCCGTCACTATACCTTCCTTATACATTATGTATATAAGGAAAGTAAATATGCTACACATATATTGGATCTCCAGACAATGACGATTTTGGTCACCTAGACACATTGTTATAAAAAGTACAAAACACAAATTTTTATTCAGGCCCTCTACAAAAGAATAACCAAATTAACAAATTATTCCCTATTCATTTATAGATCTTTTGAGATAAAACCCGGTTCTTTAAATATGTAAAATTGGCCATGAAAATATTAACAAAGTTACAGGATTTAATCCAAGTTGATATGATAAAAAAAAACCGCGAAAACAAGCAGTTTTCGTAGAAACATTGAATTTCGTTAGACAGAATTTCCATTCGATAAACTTACGTGCTTCCCTTTCTTTTACATGGGACAGTCCAGTGGTTTGCGGGTGAAATTGCACTCAGACGACCCGAATTCGATTCAGCTCTGCACAAACTGTCCCCATGTTCACGCGGAGTGCAGGCACGTTAAATATATAGGTCCGTAATATGTGACTCCGTCCACTGGCATCCGGTTTAAATTGGGCTGCACTGTCCTGGCCGTCCAAACAGTTCCCGACACCTTCTGGCAGGTTGGATGGTCTAAGTCAAACAAACAGACGTTTTATACAGTCCCCAATTATCCATCAAAAATGTTAATTAATTACATATGGAGAAATTTTGATTGTATGACCATGGAACTTCTTTTTATTTGATTAATTGAAATATGGAAAATATTTAATTAGTTGAACATTTTTTCTATGGGGTCCGTATAAAAATTTACATTTTGTACTACTATTTTACTAAAAGGTGTCATATAATCATAATTATATATGATGATAGTCTACCTTAATTAAATCATTATAAGAATTGAACATTTTTCACGCCAAATTATTTAGCTCTGGAGTCTGAAATAAAAGTGATATGAATAAAATATTCATTGCTTTGACATAGAGAGCCAGACAATTTATATTTCGATGACGTCATTCGAATAAAATTAATTTTTTCCGATGATGTTTTAAGTTTTCAAGTAAAATAAATTATTGTAGTTCTGTGATAATTAAAAAAATATCACCGCTAAATGTATCGCATTTTAGAGATGTTTAAATAAAATTGCATTCCATATGCAAAGTGTTTCATAATCGATACTTTATGCATGATTGATCTTTCTTGTTATGTAATGCGATGACGAAGCTGACAAAAACAAAATGAAATATTACAATTGGTGCAATAGCTCCAGCGAAAATAAATTTTAAAAGTAATTTTTTTCCGACTTTCTGGCCCAGCATTTTATATTTTCTTCAATGTTTACGGATCTACAGTCTGAAACGAATTTAATTAAAGATGGCTCGCTTTATGTTTTCTGGTAGAAGGAACATATATTTAAAACTTATAGATAAATCGTAGATTAAAAAACCATTTAATAAAAACCATCCTTTTATGACGTACAGATATTTAAACAGGCCAGACCACTTCCGGATATCACCATACCCTTCATCAGTGGTTATATAAAATTACCGTGCAAACAAGCTTATATGCAGAGCAAATCGGCAGACAAAATTTGCATAAATCAACTATGGAACTACGATAATTAAATTGTATTATAAACAGGATATTTAAAATTAAACAATTAGAAAATTATTTTTATAATTGTTTACTATGATGAATAGAGGGCGGTACTACACATTTCAAATGCGCTCCCACTGCAGATAAGAGTATCCATTAACAGATTTCTCTCTATTGACAAGTTTATTGATGTCATTACAAATACCGGGTATTTAATGCTGACTAGCGCATAAAAATACTAGCGCATAAAAAGACAAAACATGTCCACGGTTGCTGTTTATCTGCAATGGGAGCTTATTCTAATTTTTGAAAACGTCTTCTACAGACCAGTGTATGCCTATGTCAGACTATTGATTTCATTGCACTCGGATCATATCTCAGCTTCTAATTTAATCATATCTCAGCTTTTAATTTGATTATATCTCAGCTTTTAATTTAATCATATCTCAGCTTTTAATGTGATTATATCTCAGCTTATAATTTAATCATATCTCAGCTTTTGATTTGATTATATCTCATCTTCTAATTTAATCATATCTCAGCTTTTAATTTGATTATATCTCGGCTTCTAATTTAATCATATCTCAGCTTTTAATTTGATTATATCTCAGTTTCTAATTTAATCATAGCGTTTAACTGTGCTAGAGCTTAGCTTTAGAGACTATACTTCTTACCATGATCTAACGAAGCCTGCTTATTGTATTTCACGCGAGTTTATTTAAAATGATCACTTAAGGCCGCTCACAAGATTGCTCATACGTATGTACTCCTTTAGAGCTGACAAATAAGTGTTTAAATATAGGGGATAAGCTTAGGCACGTGTGATGATGAGACGAGTATGTACGTTTCAGCATTACCTCCATGCAGCCATATTTTATAGTTCTAACTGGACGTATTTATTTTATATATTTACTAGCAGCATACCCGTTCTTCGTACGGAGTATATAAAATAAACAAACTTATAATTCGCAATCATGTGCAAATTCTGTTAAAATATTAAATTTATTGCTCCTAAAGAGAAGTTTAAGAATATATGTTCTCACTATGAAAGATTATCTTCACGGGCAGATCTGAAGAATAAAACATCTTGGCCCCTTTTGTAAGCAAATTTACAAAAAAAAATTGAATCAATATATGCAAAATGAAAGCATTAAAATTGTATAAGACCCGTACTACTTATATACACGAATATTAAAAGATATAGCCTGTATTAATACATTAGAAGATTACCCGTATTATAATATGAGTCTCAAAAATCTCTGCCAAGATAAAAGTGATAACGTAATAAATTTAAAATAAAAATAATCCCAGTTATCTTTTTACCAGAAGGTCGTAATTGATTCCAATATATGCCAATATATATCAAAACATATGCCAATATACCTGTACTACTTACATTCTCGTAGATTAGAAGATATACTCGTGTATTTGTAGAAGATTACTCGTACAACGTACAATATATGAGTTTAAACAATTTTGTCATAATAAAACAATGGCATAATAACTTGAAAATATCAATAATCCCTGAATCAATAATACCCGAAAATATCAATAATAATAACGTTTAAATCTGAAGACCGTAATTGATATTATCCAGTCAAAAATACTATAAGAAAAATCAAATCGTTCTTTTTTAAAAGATATTTTTATATCCATTTATTTATTATTCAAATGGAAAAAATAATAATTAAAATTAACAGACACATTTAATTTAATTTCGTTTCTGAGCAACATGATATAAGATAAAATCGTCCTCATAAACTGCGAAATTAAATAACCATTTTGATTTCTTTATACTTTTGTTCAGTAAAAGCTTGTGAAAATAAACCATGGAGATAAATTTCTCATTTAAATCTTGTTTCAAACAATTCATGTTTTCAGAAAGTGACTAATTAGAGCCAAAAATCTCCCACCAAACTCAAAGATAAAGTTTTAATTCACTTTCAAACGATTTTCAATCTTTTCGTTTGGATAAACCACGGAGTTAGAGAGTAGAACTCGTAGTAAAAAGTTTCGTTTTTTATTAATATCTCGACAATCCCTGGTCATAGATACTCGAAACTTGGGCTAAATTTGTGGAGGGCTATTTCAAGGCTATCAACAAAATGTCATCAAATTCGGTTTACCCGTTCTCGGGTGATGATGAGACAAACCAAAATTTCGTTTTCTACTAATAACTCGAAAACCACTAATCGTAGAAACTCTAAACATAGACTAAATTTCAAGTGGGACTATTTCCTGGCTACCCGCAAAATTTTATTAAATCGGTTCAGCCGTTCTCTCGTGATGACTGGACAAACAGACAGACAGATTTTCAATTTTATTTATACAGATTACCCAGGTCATGCAAGTCATCCAAAGGGTATAGAGCACTTACAGAGGATGGTCCGAAAAAATACTGGACGTATTGCAAAACCGTTGTTTTTGTGAGACCAGAAATAGATCTGACATTTGATGAGACAGTTTTATGTACAAATTTATTGTGGCCAAAACGGCGAACAATACTTGTAGTCTGGCTTGCACCGAGTTTTATTATCACCCGTGAACCTAAAGGTCAGAAGATCATAAATTTAGGGGGCCATGATAGAAGGGCTGAGCTGGGTCTTACGAGATGTGGAATGGTTCCATTGGCTAAAGGAGTAACCAATAAAAAAAGAAGATTGTTACATCAAACTCAATGCGGCAAATGGAAAAAAAGGGGGAGTTACCCCCCCCCCCAACGAGGGAACTACAACCTGTGACCCGAGAATCAAGCAGATAATTATGAAGATTTGACTTATAGAAAAGACTAGAGAAGAAAGGTATACTAGCATGACTTGGAACAGATAACTTCGACATTATGACTTATGTAGATACTACAGCGATGAATTGATATATTGAGAGAATGAAATAAGTGCGAGTGCAGAGTTACAGAGCAGACAATATATTCAACGAATTTACGTGTAGGAGCATTACACCAAGAGTTAATGCAGTAAATGAACGACATTAATCACTATTTAGGATTTTCCGTTTTGGTCACATATGTCCCCTCCGCTGAAATGATATAATTAAATAGTGTAATTGAATTTAATTAAGATTTATGTTGTTAATAAATGTTTTATTGTTAAACTTTAAATGGTGCAGTCAATGAGTATTATAATAATTAAAAATTCCTTTACAAGACTCACACGAAAGTTAAATAATTGGAGGATTTTATATAGCGACACAACTAAAAATGTACGATTAAATAATAAGTCCACTAATATGAGAATTTACGGCAATGTTAAGATAAGATGATTAATAATAATTAATGTTAATTATAAAGTTAAGCTTTAGCTTCTATTACTTTACGTGCCCCACAGTTTTATATTCAAGAATTCTATGAATGTTCTAGCAAGAACTTAACTTACATCAGATATTTGCATCTTAAATCTTGAGCAACGGCATTTTGTTTCACTGTTAGTCTTCAAAAACTTTTAAAGCAATGCATAATTTTGAAAGGCCTTCAAAATATATGCATTATCTTGATCACTGAGGAACGTCAGATTCATTGGTAGCAAATATTGGTAGCAAATTGACAGCAAGGAGTCATTTTGAATGTTCCCCTTTAGTGTATACAACTAGAATTAATTTTCCAATGTTGCCTGGTTAGAGTATAATGTATAAGGGGACAGACGTTTAGATAGGCAGAGGTTTAGATGTTTGATCAACCCTCAGTACGGAAAATGATTACTGCTTATCAGTTTAGTTATGAGAGCGGTAAGTGACCCAAACTATCCGATCTTTTTTGGAGTTGGTAAGAAACGACGTTGGTAAGACGTTCGAATTGACTTTTGACTCGCGGGAACATTTCTAGAGCTGGCGGGAAAAAAGCACTTGAGTCAAAAACAAGGGTTTTAATATATCGAGGAATGAAACTTTTTATACCTTTAGGAGAACTTTCTTTTTAATATTAATTTTTAGTTTTCACGATACAGATAAATTTTTTATGGAGTTTGTTTTACATTTATCAGCTAAACAAATAATAATTTTTCTTAATTTATATTTTATTACCCCCACTGATAACCCTGCAATACCTAATATGTGTTTTAAGGTTTTTCTGTTTTTAAGATCTTAAAATCACAACTGACTTACGTGAATTTCTACAACAAAGATCATAAATCTCTTCGTCACTAATTCCCCCGTGGTGAAGGAGCGCCTACGCACCACGTCCACAAGACCCCCCAGGGTATCCGATGGCGAAGGGGAGGAGATTAACAGCTTCACTTTTATAGAGGCTCCCCGAAGGACGGAAGTCTGACTTGGTCCTCGACATGACAACATCCATGCCCGCTGGCGGGATTGGAACCCGCAACCCGGCAATCTGACGGAAACGCATGCCCCTGACCGCTCGACCACCGGATCGGCATAAATCTCTTAAAACAAATAAGTATGTTATAAAAAATTGGAATTTTTGACTTACCGTATATTCCGGTGTATAAAGCGCACATATACTTTTAAACTGCATTTTACAATTTTTAGGTATATTCGCCGTATAACGCGCATCCATTTTTTACCGGAAAACCCTGAAAAGTATAATGTGCCTGAAGATACAACGGAAAACTAATATGACGAACTTTTCATGTTATCAAATAATGGAAGTTCATAAGGTATGTCATTTCTTTGGAATAAAATTTTTTAGATATATGTACAAACATTTTTTTTTTCATTCTCATCATTTCTTTATTTTTGCAGCTATCATTTTTATATCCGGTGCATAACGCGCACTCGTAATTTCCGACCTTATTTTTTGTGTTATAAGTGCATGTAATACGCCGAAATATACGGTATGTGCTTTTTTCCGCCACCTCCAAATTTGCTCCCGTGAGAATTTTAGACTGTTGTGTTTTTATTACTTTATACACATGGTATAATGTATAGAGAAAGTATTGTGGCGAGGTCCAAAATTCTAATTCAAGTTTTCAGTGGATTTACACGTTTTAAGCATTCCTGAACTCAAATCGAACGTTTTTGAGGTGATGTATGTGTGTGAGCACAGGCAAATATATACAGACGTTTCAGCCGCTACCGCAGCGCCGTCCACCGCCAACCAAAATGAAATCCAATATCCAGGTTGGCTCGCTTGACGATGGTCTGTGACGGTTTTTCTCCACAGACTGCGGTTTTCGCGAAGTCGTTCTGTTAATATAACCCTATTTGGCACTGAACGAAACACTTAGAACTGTGTTCTATCATCGCATGTTTACACGTGGAAAACATACTTTCGCTGCTATTTTGGATTTTATAATCAATTATTTTATTTTTTATGCATTTTTCAAAAAAATGGATTACCAAAAAAAAAATCTGATGTGGGCAGCACATGACTTTCCTTATATACTAATGCAATGAATTTACTACTTTTACAGTAAAAAAGAAATATATTGTTTTTATAGTAGATATTTATATTATTTCCAAGATATTGAAATTTCGTCATTGAGATGTCATTTTCATTGATTTAGCGTCACTTTTATCCATTTGACGAGTTTTTGTTAATTTAGCAACATTTAAAAAGTCGCTAAGTTGGCGACATTCCACCAAATTCGCCATCAAAATCTCACCAAGCGTTATGGAAGGAGAAATAAATTATTCTTACAGCAGATAAATGACTATTGACGTTCAAATACAAAAGTAATACTCAAAGTATATTTTTTCATGAATGGAACGAGCTAGATCCACAAGAATGATGTCACCCAATTTATCGCATGGTATTACATATGAAAAGTGAACATGTTTCTCAATAGGACATTTTTTTTTATTTTATATGACTTTTTGATAATTTTTTCGAAAAATGCGCAATATATCGAGAACGGTTCGTGTTAGCGTTCTAAAATTTATGTCAATCGTTTTCTAATAAAAAATTACATAAGAAATGTCTATTTGCGTAACTTTATTAGAGGTCTTGATTTTTTGAGGATTTTTTCAAAATTTCACTCGAAAAGTGAGGCGGGTTCTAAACATTCGATTGAGTATAAAATCAATAGGCTTCCAGTGTTTACGGATTGTGATTTTTGTACCTAATTTCATTCGAATCAGTCCATTCGGTCATCAGTTATCGTCTTCACAGTCTCACTGACAAACACACACACACACACACACACACACACACACACACTTTCACACACACACATACTTTCACACACACACACACACATACTTTCATACACACACACACAGGCATCACTTCAAAAATGTTTAATTCGTGATCAGGGATGCTTGAAACGTGCTCTCCCGTCGAAAACTCGAATTTGAATTTTCGACCCCGTCACAATACTTTCCTTTTACATTATGTATATAAGGAAAGTAAAAAGGGATTACGTTTACAAAGTATGTGATTTATTTTTATTTAAATAAAAAGGTTATATTTTATCCATCCCATATTTCATCCTATGCACGTGTTCATCATAAGAACTTGGTGCGGTATTATCACTGCTGACTAGACTAAATTCTGAGAAGTAGTGGCATTATTAGTTAAAAAACCTTTTTCGCATTTATATAAAATGTATAAAAATTGATATTTGGATAGCTTTTCCTAGAAAGTTGAATATGATATTGAATGTATATATATTTTACATGTTTTTTACTAACTGACGTAATGTGGAAAATACCCGACCCCCCTTTGTATTCAACGATTGAGTTCGACACCTTTGATAGTGCGTTTATGTAAATTCCTTATTTATTATAAGAATATTAGTGTATTTAAAAAAAATTATATTACAGCATCCCAAAATAAATTGAGAACTAAGCAGATTAACGATCGACACGCTAGTATACTTTTTAGGCTGAAAATATTATTTTATATTTCAGTCTTTTGGGTATGTTAGCTTGGGTATTTTTGGTGTATAATGATTTACAGTGATGCAATGCGTCAATTTTTTATTTAGTTTATGATTACATAATTTATATATCTATGTTTAGTTATTTAAATTTACTTAAACTAATAAATATATTACCGATAAAAGTATTTTTAAATGTTGATCATGTTTATATTTTAAAAAAATTATAAAAATACAATTCCGTAATTTTTTTTTTGGTCGCATTAACATAAAATCGTCAATCGAGCTATAGTAGCCAAATCTAGCAGTCGAGCTTTTTTTACGTCATAGCTGCGATGGTTGGCTCCGCGAGCGTTAGTGTCTATACGAAATCCCATGTTAACGATGTTGCCATAGGCTCCTATGGGAGTGAACCTTCTGAATATAGTATTCTGTATGTGTGGGTTTATGTGCTTATGTGTGCATATGTGTGTGAGTTTTGGGTCTATATGTGCCAAAATGTTTGTGAGTATATGCGTGTAAGCGTGTGAGTATGTTTGTGGTGTAAGCGTATATGTATGAGGGTGTGTGTGGGGGTAGGTGGGTGTGAGTAGGTATGCGCTTGTGTGTGTGTACGTAGGAGTCTGTGCATACTTACGTATGTGTGTGTGTGCGTGGAAGCAATATTTCACGAACAAATAGAGAGTTTTGAACGTATGTTGGTACAATTATTACAATAAAAAAATACAGGGACACTAATGATTTTAAACGCAATTGAGTGTTGGAAAGACGCCCAAATTTTTAAATGAATTTTTGAAAAAATCATAAAAAATCAAGATGTTCAATAATATTAAATAAATAGTAATTTTATGCGTTATTTTTCATTAAAAACCATTCACACAAATTTTAGAAAGCTAGTTTGAACCGGTCTCAAGATGTGCGCGTTTTCAAACAAATTTACTAAAAAAAATCAAAAAGTATCCACGTATCTTTCTCCAGGTGCCTGTTGACATCACAAACTGAACATTGCTATAGGGAGTAGTGGACGTTTGTGTCACCCTTGTCAAACTATCGCGCGAGTCTAGACATGCTTTGAAACTGAAGAATTTGGATTGAAACCGACGGTAGGACTTATTTTATTTCAAAATAGCTGATTTGGAAATTGAGTGATATTATCTGTATCTATATTATTTAAGCTGCGGAAAATTATTTAGAACCCGGTAAATGTCGAGTAATTCATTATGCTATTCTATAAAATATTTTGCAGAAACTCTTTAAATCTAGAAATAAATCTTACATTGGTAATACTTCTAAATGTGCATTTCTACATTGTTACGCCCTATTCCTTTGGGAGCGTCTCAAATATTTTACAAACCCATTGGAGAGTATGTTCACCGAATACATATATGCATACATACATGCATACCCATGGTAAAACTGGACATGCATATATTTTAATCTCATGCTGCTACCAGGTTTCACTCTATATAAAAAGTTCTTTCTTTCAAGCTCAGATTTTTAAAGGAGGCCATTTGGATGTGAAATTTAACTTTCAAATTAGATGTATTTCACCGGTGGATAGATATACTTATGTAAACAACTTTAGTATGAAATATGCCGTTCATTTGAATAGTTCTGTAAGTTTCCTAGCAATATGTAGTTGAAGGGGGAACATATACGGAAGAGAAATATGGTTCTACACAAAAATCGTTCTCATTGGCACAAATATCTAAAATATGGAGTTTGGCGTTGTATGTTTCGCTTGATAGAGGCCCTATTGTTCGTCTGCCATCAGAGTGATTTTCACTTTCTATGTATTTTCTATTATTTCAATTAAACTAGTTTCCTTTTTTTTTAATTGAATACTTCTTCCTCGGCAGTTGCGATACCCCTAAAAATAATTTTAATAGTATGGTCTTAATAAACCCCTGGATCAAACAGCATTGTTTACGGCGAAATCTTCCGTTACGTATTCGATGAAAGAAGATCTAGATTCGTAATTTAAGTAAGTTAAAATTGTCTAAACTGTGAACGAAATAGTATTTTGTTAACTGCATGTGAAATGTATTTTGTTAGATGCATTTTGTTAGTTGTATTATAGTTAAATTTATCTGATTAAAGTTCCACTTTAGTGCACTATAAATTTCGAGTAATTCATTATAAATAATAACCGTTTTTAACACTTTAAAACAAAGTTGAAAAGTGATTATGACTTTGTTCATTCTGTCTGTCTGTCTGTCTGTCCGTTAGCACGATAATTGTCGTAAAAATGACTTAAAATGAAATTTTAGTATATTGTTCAGACTGTTTGTAGGACCTATGGGAATATAAATGAATAATATCACCCAATTAGTTTTGGATTGAACCCGGGTTGAAAAAATGAAATACATTGAGCCCTACGGGACCTAATTTTTCAAACATTTTTTAAGCGGATTTAAAACTCACAAATGGCTTCGAAAATTTTAAGTAATATTCAAATTGTTGTATATAATATAAAAAAAAAATTCAGCGAATTATATTTAGTAGTTTTTTAAATTAAAATTAAAATAATAATTACACCTCTTATATGACACGACCACGTGACCATCATATGAAAAGATCACATGACCCACTTCAAAATGATATATGACATTCTCCTTGTTTCAAAATCGTGATTTTTAAAGTTCTTTTTAATTCATATTGAGTGTTTTATCCGTCCTAAAACTACTTTATTTTTGCTTAAATTCTGTGCATCTACATACTGAAACAACGCAAATACAATATATTTGAGTTTAAATGATTATCCAAATATGATTATTCCAACGAGTTAGAATATATGGAGAGAGTGCGGTCCAATCTATTCCATGTTAGAAACGTGGTCAAACATAGAGCAGGTGCTAGTGGTTGAGGAGGAGAAGGCCACTCATGCTTTGGCGATTTATCGCCTAAACTGTGTCGTGTACCTTCTGTTTTCTTTTTCAACTTCTATTAAAGTTGAGGATGAATGGGAAGTTGTTACACGTATTATATATACATGATTTTAAAAAATATGTATGAAGAAAAATACGAAATAAGATTAGAATATTTTTATTATCAAAAAATTTTATTACTAAAGACAAATTTTGTTTCAACAAAGTCAATTTCATAAAACAAATTGAACTGCTAAACAATTGCAAATAAAATGTAATATGAAATAGATTACAAGTATACAAATTGAAGAATATGTATAATATATTTAAAAACAATTATAAAGTATATGAAAAAATTATGTGCATGCTCGCTTAAAATGTGGAATTCTCCACTTTTATCCAGATAAACTTTATCTTTGAAAGTTATGTTAGCAGTATCCATATCTGCTTTGAGGCGTAATACGATTGAGTCATTTTTACATCTAATTTATTTTAATGTATTGTATGCATACCGTCAAATATAAAACAATGTAATATTTGCAATAATAAAATATTTAACTTTATTTGCATTTTTTTTAATATAAAATGATATTTCAGAATAAAATACAAAATCATGTCTAAATTCATAAATAGGGGCTCAGATATTGAAATAGCCACGATTCTTAAATTGTCAAAACGTGTTCGGAAGTGTTTTTGCTTGTTTAATCCACATAGAATCTGGAAATTGTTTAAAACTGTTTTTCTATAAAGTATAGGAAATAAATACGATTATAATATATTACGGAACAAAATAGAAAAATTGCATTTAATTATAATAGTTTCAGAGATTTGACTGTTAATAATTCGTTTGAAAAATGCTTTAAATAAATATTGTAAAATTTACATCCAGAATTAAAAAGACCGTAAGCACAATTGCAGTGCGCTATTGTGGCATAAAAATAAATGTTGTACAATTATAAAAAACTTATAGCAGAAATTGAAGATCAATCTATCCAAAATTATTTCTAAAAATTTTAAAAACAACTAAAGCATTAGGACCAAAATTATAATTAAAGCTATGTGCAGAATTTTAAATTTTAATGACCTTTAAATAGAGTTAATTTTGTATTAATATTTCAGCATTTGTTTTGTTGAAGTTTCTCAGTATGAAGTTTCGCAGTGTGACACAGCCTTATTTTAAAAAATTCAAAGAGTACGGATTTTATTAACAGAACTTTGTGGTTTTGTATTGGGTCGTGGTTTAAAATGTGATCATTTAAATTTGAGAAAAGATATGGATCCATCTGCATCATTGAATAAGTTATAAGTGTGTGCATAATGTTGCGTTTGTGTAATTTTCCAGCAGCTTCAATTATACGAAAAGATTTTTCTACAACTTTGCAAAGTTTATATATATCATCACCAGGCGATATTAATCCATCTCTGTTTTTAATTTTAATTAAATTGGAAAAAGAAGAGTTCACTGTTAATGCCAAAATACATTGTGAGCACTTGAATGATTTGGTTAATTTTTTTATGATGAATCCTGAAATGTAGCCTACAACATCAGTAATAAAAAGGCTCAAATTGCTTAGGTCCATTATATTATTTTCTATGTCTCTAATATTTTGTTCTACCGTTTCATCATAAAAAGTAATATCTTCATTTAAAGTATTAGTGTATTTGTTTATAGATGATGAGACATTCAGGATATTAGTTTCATCTAAAGGCAAGCAGTTTGAATTAAGGGAGGATGTAATCTGGTGATGAGAGAGTAATCTAACGTATGCTGATTTAAATTGTATGGCTGTAGGGTTATTGTTGTGTCCGCCTTTGCTTCATACTGCACTAAAAAACATTTTAATGTGATCTTGGGAAAGTTTGTACGTGGGTAAAAAAATTAGAAGCTGAGAATCAATTAAAATGCTACATAGTAATTTTGTGCTACTGATACATGTTAATAAACCTAAAAATCCCGTTTTTCTGTTACTATGTAAAATTAAAGGGCAATTTATAGTTTTAAAAACAACTGAAGCATTAGGATCAAAATTATAATTAAAGCTATGTGCAGAATTAAGTTTTAATGACTTTTAAATAGAGTTAATTTTTTATTAAATGCTTCTGCATTTGTAATGTAAAGTATGTCAGTAAAAATGTATGATGTAAGTAAAAATATTTATATTGGTAGAGCTGTTTCTAGATCAAGAAGCCTATTACTTAAATTATGATGAGAAGAATGTGAGGTTCTTTTAGAGTTAAGATTGCTCATTTAATAGATTGCTAACGCATGATCAAGAAGTCGGTGATTCAAATACTTCTTTGGGCAAGGCATATTTCTTTCTCGAGAACTAAACAAGAGTTGTTGTTGTTGAGACCCAGACCGTCCGACCTACCAGAAAGGTGTAACTGTTTGGACGGCCGGAAAGAGCCACTCAATTCAGACCAGAACCCAGTGGGGAAGCATCCACAGGGACCGTACCCTCCTTCCCCTACCACCAACCTCTCGGAAGGACCTACTGACCCACATATTTAACGTGATCGTACTCCGCGTGAACGACAGTTTTAGCAGCAGAGGGAATCGAACCCAGGCCTACCGAGAGCAATTCCCGCGTGCTAACCACTGGGCTACCGCGCCAAACTAAACAAGAGTGTAATACAAAAATACTTCTTGAAAACACTGGGAGTTTGGTGATACATCCTTTGATTTTTAATTTGTGAACGGGGGGAAATATATCTTTTTAATCGAGATGTTTATATGAAATTAATTCTAACAAGCATCGGCACCTATAAAATTTATCCGGAGGGATTCAAGGATAAGATTAACAACATTGACTAGTTTGATGTCCGCGTTTGTGATTTTGGAGTGTCCCCTTGTCATCCCCTATGGGCGTCCATGCTAACTAGTAATACTTATTAAGTACGATTTACTCTGAACTAGAAATGAGACCATGCTCATATATCATTATATAAAATGCACCGAAAAGTTTTGAAGTAAAATCTAGCTGACATTTTCAATGAATATAAACTATTATTATATTTTATTATGAACGTAAAATTTTATCATACGACACGTCTTTACTCTCATTAAAACTCCCATTTTTCTTCCCTAGCCACCCAATCTTGCGAGTCGCCAACCGTCGCCAAGTTCTACCTCGAAGGGAAAACATACGAGGATACCGAAAATAACTCTATAACCATCAGCAAAGTACTCCAAATGTTTTTTTAAAGTGTTAGAATGACATTAGAAGTCTTTTGCAATATCACAAACACCAAAAATAAAGCAAAACTTCTAATTATACAGCATTAAAAGCAATGAAATTAACAGCCAGATGAAATGCACCACGCTAAAATCTAGCACAATTACTTTTTAACTCTATTTGTAAGATATATAACGAAAACAAATGTTGTCCATGAAAAGAGTAAAGCCCTCCTTGTACATGCTTTTACTTGCAGCCGTAAGTACAACAGTACATAACCATTATTTTAGCATTTCTATTTCTCGAGTACGCTCTCTGTTAGAAATTGCCATTGAAATGTATAGGGTCACAGTCGGAAGAAAATGCGTTCTCGGGGAATTCGTCCCTAAGACACCTGCCTTTATCTTGGATGACGATTGCAACCCTTAAGCTCTCTCCATTATACTACCTCGATGGATTATTCCTACAACGAAGCCTATTTCTCACCTATGTAAAATGTAAACAGCAAAATATGTAGAATGAGTTGTATTAGAATTGCTGTATTTCTTTAACACAAAATCTTTTAGTTCATGGAGTCTGCGTAGCTGATATGAATAAAATATTCATTGATTTTATAAAGAGAAGGACGATTTTTTTCGATGAAGTTTTAAGCATAGAGTTTAATTACTTGTAGCTCCATGGTCTTAATTTTTAAATAAAATGAATTATTATAGTATTGTGATGAATGAAATGAATGGGAGAAAGTTATGAATGAGATGCTGTTTTTATAGAGATCCAGGCGTGTTATTTTTTCTATGACGTCATTTGAATTAATTTCAGTTGTTTTCGATGAAGTTTTCAAATATAATAAATTATCGTAGTATTATGATAGTTTTAAAAATATTACCGTGGAATGTATTGCATTTTAGGGATATTTAAACCAGGCAATTTATATTTCAATGTCGTGATTTGAATGAAGTTCATTTTTTTTCAATGAAGGTTTAAGATTTCAAATATAATAAATCAATGTAGTATTTTGATAAGTTTTAAAATATTACCGTGGAATGTATCGCATTTTCGACTTTTTTAAAATAAAATTGCATTGAAGTTGGAAAGTCTTTCATAATCAATGCTTTAAGCATGATTGATCTTTCTTGTTTTTTAAGTCTTCTGGTAGTCACATGTGTAGTGTATTTAATTATAACGCAGCAGACATTGTTATGTGTGTAGTGGAAAATGAAACTGCATATACTAAAAAAATGCACACTGAGCAAACAACAACTATCTTCATGAAACGGTTCGATAAAACACCATAGCTCTCTGTAAAATTTTATAAAATTTACGAAAGAAGTCTTATACACATTAGATGTACCCAGCCACACAAGCAGCAACCATAAGCCCTCGGGTTGGTCGTGTGGTCTGGGCATTCTACACATTAGATGTATAGTTCTATAGATTATATATAGTACCCTATAGAAACAGCGCTCTGAATCTGGACAATTATATAAAACAGAAATTTCTATGGAATTCTGTCGAGCACCTTATAATTTGAATATTGTATGAAACACTGCTATTTGTCTAATATACCCCCTGCAAGAATAAAGGCATAAACCTCCAGGTCGATCCTGCCAGTGGAAGTTAATCTGTCTCATACATCATCAAACGTTTATAGAATTTATGTAGAAGTCTCTGTAGGATATCTATGCAATTATCTATAGAGAGTATATAGAAACAAAACCGAGGCTCCTTTGGAAATTCAGAAGAAACGTCTGTGAAAAACTCTAGATATTTCTATGGAAACTCAGAAGATATATTTTTATAGAATCTCTATAAAATTCTATAGACACCTTACCAAAGTTTTTATTCTTCGAAAAATCCCTATATAGATTTTCATTTCGACTTTTTATAAAACTGGGACCGTAATTATATAGAATTCTATGACACTTCATTCTATCGATTTTTAGATTTTTCGTATGGGTATTAAAAAAACGAAATATTTTAGTGCACCTTAATACACCATAAGATACAGAGGCAAAATTAGATTAACTTGACCTATCTTAATCACACTACTACACTGTTCACTGCTTCATTGATTTAAACTCAAAATAATTTACATTCAAATAAGCATCTCACGTATCCCATTTTTTTACTTTCCTTATATACATAATGTATAAGGAAAGTATTGTGATAGGGTCGAAAATTCGAAATCGAGTTTTCGACGGGAGAGCACGTTTCAAATATCCCTGATCACGAATCAAACATTTTTGAAGTGATGTCTGTGTGTGTGTGTGTGAAAGTATGTATGTGTGTGTGTGTGTGTGTGTGTGTGTGTGTGTCAGTGAGCCTGTGGAGACGATAATTGACGAACGAATGGAACGATTCGAACGAAATTTGGTACAAAAATCACAGTCCATAAACACTGGAAGCCTATTGTTTTTATACGTAATCGAATGTTCAGAACCCCGTTAAAATTTTCGAGTGAAATTTTGAAAAAATCGGCAAAAAATCAAAATCGCTAATAAAGTTACGCAAATAGGCATTTCTTATGAAATTTTTCATTAGAAAACGATTGAAATAAATTTTAGAACGCTAACATAAACCGTTCTCGAGATATTGCACATTTTTCAAAAAAATTATCAAAAAGTTATTTAAAATAAAAACAAAATATTTCCTATTGAAAAGCATGTTCACTTTTCATATGTAATACCATGCGATAAATTGGGTGACATCATTCTCGTGGATCTAGCTCGTTCCATTCATGAAAAAAGATACTTTGAGTAATACTTTTGTATTTGAACGCCAATAGTCATTTATCTGCTGTAAGAATAACTTATTTCTCCGTCCATAACGCTTGGCGAGATTTTGGCGACGAATTTGGCGGAATGTCACCAACTTGGCGACATTTTTAATTGTTGCCAAATTAGCAAAAATCTCGCCAAATGGATAAAAATGACGCTAAATCAATGAAAATGACGACTTATTGAAGAAAATTCAATATCTTGCAAAGAATATAAGTATCTACTATAAGAATAACATTTTTTTTTAACTGTGAAAGTAGTAAATTCATTGCATTATATAAGGAAAGTCATGTGTTGCCCACATCAGATTTTTTAGTATGTTGAATTTTAATATGGACTTATGCTGCATTAAAAACAATCTATAAAAGTCAACACTTTCACTACTGCTGATTTGATTCTTGGGATCATGTTCGCAATTTTGCAAGACTTAACAATGGTAGGTTTTGTGAATATTTATTTGGAGTGTTTCGAGCAATACAGCAAAATTAAACATTACTGTAAATTAACATTAAGAAGATGACGCTTTACTTAGTAAAGCATGGAAAATATAGCCAAACAACTAAAGCTTTTTTTTTAATATTTTTTAAGGTAAAATTATTTCTGCGTCTATTGCGATATATTGCATGAAAATTGAAAATAACCCAATATTTCACACTGTTTTTCTTTATATTTCCGCTATTAATGCTTTAGGCTGAAATATACTTTTCCTGTGAAAACTTTTCCCTTCTCCATTGGAAAATTTCAATGGACTGATGGTAATTTTAATAGTAACACTGGTCTGAGTTTAATGTTCCATATATTAATTACCAAATGAATGTTAAGACTGAATTTCTCTAGAAGCTGTCATTATCAAGTCCAGGAGCCTTAACCTAGATAAATTATTTTAACTTTATTTCTGTGTAGTCCGCCATCCAGAACCTCAGCGCCAATTAAAACCCACCACTAGTAACGAATTTTCAGCAAAAACAAGATAGACGGTATCTACCCCAAAAATTCAAATAGTTTATGATATATAATTTATTTTAATAGCATACAGGTTTTCAATATTTCAATCTCTTAATTAACACGGTTTTACTTCTACTATTCGTTGTGACTTAGAATTTGGCTTATCGTTGTCTGTTGTGGTATATTTGTATTGTTTCTATTTTGAAACTTGCAGCTTTTGTTAAAGCGACGAGAAAAAAAGTTTTTAAGATACGCATAAGAATTCATTTTAAAATATACTGAATAGTAGAAAACAAAGAAGACATTTATTTGCTAATTTATGTAATTATGGTGAACCTGGGATTTATTAGCGAAAATATACGTTTTAAACAACTAGTTTTGTTTCTGACAGTGAAGTAATGGCCGTTTGATGTTTACGAGCAGTGACAGAAGCAAAACCGATCCACCGATATTGATTGATGTGACATTAGGAAGACATTTTCGGAGTGTATGTGTGCAATCAAGTACGCATCGCAATATTTCTGCCCTACTGTATATCTTATTTTGGCGTCGGTGAAACACAGCGTCTTTGAAGTTGATGATTTTGAATCTAACTGTTCATTTTCATAGAGTTTCTTGTGCTCTGATTTAATACAAAAATCGTGAATATTCATATATGTATAATCAATAATGATTTTCACTATGAATAATGGCTTTTGAAAATCTGCAGTCAAAGTTTCCACTACTAAATGATAATACTCTCCATTCAAAAAACGAGTATTCCTAATTCATATAATAATTGTAGAGAAACTTTTATTGAAACAGCTTAACTCGTATCAAGACGTTATAGGTAAAAGTTTCTAAAGTCCAACTCTACATTTCGAAACCATATTCCTTTATGTGCATTTCATATATTGCACAAATCCATTGGTCATAGTAAGTTAATGCAATATATTTACACAACTCTATACAAGTATCGACGATATAACCATACATGCATATATGTTTACCGTATATAAGAATCCTGATTTCACTCTATATCAAAAAGTTCTTTTCCCCAAGTTTCTCAACTTTTTAAAGTCAAGATTCCGTTCTGATTCGAAATTTAACTTTCAAAGCAGATGCGTTTGCCGGTTTCAAAATATGTTTACGCAAACAGATTCCGAATGATATATTTGGTTCCTACAAATATCCTTGAAAGTTTTCTGTACAATTCAAAGTATATGCTCAGGAACTGTATTGTAACAGACATGAAGACAACAAATGATTTAGCACAATAGCCAGATACAAAATTCTTAACCAGTACGTTTATAGAAACGTTACTCATTGGCAGATTACGAAAGGTTACGAAAGGCGAGATTTTGGTGACGAATTTGGCGGAATGTCGCCAACTTAGCGACTTTTCATATGTTGCCAAATTAAAGAAAATCTCGCCAAATGGATAAAAATGACGCTGAATCAATTAAAATGACGAAAATCCAATATCTTGGAAAGAATATAAGTATCTACTATAAGAAAAACCTATTTATTTACTGTAAAAGTAGTAAATTCATTGCATTATATAAAGAAAGTCATGTGCTGTCCACATCAGATTTTTTTTAAAGTTGAGATTCGAACGGATAAGCAGATTTAAGGATCTCCTGAATCCTTCCCGAATAAGTTTTGTATGTGTGCGCTATAAAAATGTTAATTTTCAGTACATTATTTCCTACTGGCACACATTAAAATGATGTTAATACGAGCAGTGATGGTAATATAGAAAATGTTGAAAAAGACAGTTTGAATCACGCTATGCATGTAAAGTGCACTAAAATAGTATGCAGGTTGTTTAAAAACAGTGAACAGATGTAGTTTTTCTTTAACCGTTGCTTGTAGACACATAGTTGGAATTGCAAAAATGCTTTAAATAAGCCGAAAAGTTATGATATAGTATTTTAAATGATGTGCAATATTTTTGTAAAATTTAAAAACATTAACTTCTTTTTATATGCTATCCTAGTGAAAAAGTCAAATTACGCAAATATTTCCGATACCGTATTTATTAAAACTGAAAAAAAAATTGGCTGTAATACCATCCAAATTTAAATAGTTATCCGTGATTAAAATTATCGTTTGGGAAATAAGGGGATATGAATAACATGAAGGTGGGTGGCTCCAGAAGAGCCCAGCACATCGACCAGAGGTCTATTGTACTACCCCAACAGTCGAAGAGGTCCTTAATAAAAGAGACCAGTAGCCGAAGTAAAATTCAGCAGGCACTTGACAGGAATGTCATACAACTCCCAGGGTCCGATCACATGTCGACCCAAGTGTTCGAACCTATGGGCGGAGAACACCTCACATTCACAGACAATGTGTAAGCAGTTTCTTCACTGTGTTTTCAGCCTCTGCAAAGCGAATCTTTCGTGACACCCATAATATTAAGGTGCCTTTTAAGGGCGCAGTGTCCAGTAAGGAGCCCGACAGCCCTTCTGATGCCAGTTCTACTGAGCCTGAATAATCTCTTCTGGCGTATGCTAGGGCAATTGCAGTTGATAATTTTCGCCTGCCTTTGGCCATTAGTATTACGCCAGTTTTTGCACTGAATCAGATGTCATAGACAGTTCTTCTAGTTAGTTCATTGGGAACACCCAAAGCCGGCTCAGGACCAATAAAAGGAATACTTGAGCCTTTCCTAGCCAATTCATCAGCCAGCTCATTTCCTGGAATGCCCGAATGTCCAGGCACCCAGTAGAGTATGACTTTATTATTTCTAGCAATATTACACAGTGCATTATAGCACTCCCAGACAAGGGAAGACGTCATAGTAGACTTTCCTAAGACCATAAGAGTAGCTTTGACTATCAGAACAGATAAGAATCTAGTTGCTCCTATAATTCTGTCGTAGCAAATTTTACAACACATTAGAATGGCATAGACCTCAGCCTGAAAGACAGTAGCATGACTGCTTAGAGGGTAAGACATTTTAGTGCCATCATCCAGACAGCAAACACCAGCACCAGTACTTGTGTCAATCTTCGAGCCATACGTGAATAATGGGACATACACAAATTCATTTCGACTGCGAATAGTTGCTATGGGCTTTAATTAAAATGGTTTAAATGCTATCAGTCCCACAACTTAACACACTGTAAATGTAAGTAATTTGTAAGACGAATTGCAATTATCGTAAAAACATGCGGTTTTGCTTTTTGGAATCAGCCTGAAAAGTTATACTTAACAGGGTCCAAAGGTACTAAAGTCAATTTTGAAATTTCCGAAAATTGGGCACTTTCAATTAAACCACATTTCTGTGAACTATGTTCCACTATCAATGAACTATGTTCTATTGTTCTATGAATTATGTTCTACTGTTCTATGAACAACGGTCTACTCATTGACTGTTCCATGAACTATTGTGATACAAACGTCCTACCTGTTATATGCTATTTATCTTAAAAATGATCGTATTGTAATACCGATTATGTGCACAATATCATACAAAAATTGAAGTTAAAAAGAGTAAATACATCCTTAAATATATTTTTTTAAGCAGACGGGTTTGATTTCCAAAAATTGTAAAATAAAGCCGACGCATAAGAACTCCTAACTTTTTCTATTCCAGCTCATTCAATTGAGTTACGAAGAAAGTGATTCTGATAGAAATAAATTTTGTTCCGATCATTGGGAGACTTTTTTTACTGACTCTATTTTTAGGATTGAATTCTTTTCTTAAATCACGTACTTTCTTTAACAATTTTGAAGCACACTGCTGCTCCCAAACTCCGTCCGTGAAAGTTGAAAGAAGAGTTTTGTAGATTTTACAAATTTATCCCTAACTATTTTTAATGCTATTTATTAATATTTCTTTACATTGCCAATCCGAATAGCTTTTAACCAGTTTCAAATAATAAAATCGTCATTTGCCATATCGCTAAACACTGATGTGGGCAGCACATGACTTTCCCTACAGACTCAAATACTTTATTTCTTCTGGTCTTTCATGAATTCAATTAAGCAAAATAAGACCCGGATAATTATTAAAAATCACATTGAATTTGTGGTGTTACTTAAATTTTCGTTTTCATTTGGCGACAGGGCGTATTTCTAAAGGTAGAGTTGCGAAAATGCTAAAAAACTGAAATTTCTCAAGAACGGTGACTCCTACACTAACGCGGTTGGTTTAAATATTTTGGCAGTCAGAAATTACGTGCAAAATAAGCATTTAATTGATGTATTGAACATCATATATAGTCCTTTATTGACGATTTTATTGACAGATTCTGACGAATTTTTAGGGCCATTTAGCAAAAAAAAAGGCTGGTTCTGATTTTTCGAATCCTACCAAAATGTATTCAGTATAAGTGTAACCAACAAGATACGTACTAGAATTGTGTGTTTCGCCGTTGAATAGTTTTTGAGTTAGAGTGGATACATTACATTGCACATATAGACAAACACACAGACATCATGCTAAAAATATATTTTTCGTGTTCAGAGCCTGAAACGTGTAGATACGTCGAAAACACACGTTACGATTTTCGACACGATTCCAATACTTCTCTATACGTTACCATGTAAAGTGGAGGAACATTTTTATTTGGGCAGCAAATGATTTGCTTTATACATGCAACGACTTTTGGGTTTTGGCGAATTATTTTCATGATTTTTTCATATCCACGTGGAACATTTTCATCAAAATGCAATTAACTGTTAATGAATATCTTGTTAATATATTACTACTGGCAAATTATTTAACGTCAAGTTCGAAAACAATTAAAAATATTACATTTTTTTCATAAATGGAACAAACCCCACAAGAATATTGTTAACAGATATTTTGCATAAAATTGTATCCGAACAGTAGACTTATTGCTTTTCTAATTACATAATTTTTTAAAAAATATTCATTATCTCATGAACGGTTCATGATAGCGTTCTAAAGTTTATGTCATTCGTTTTCTAATAAAAAATTACATAAGAAATTATCATTTATTTAAAATTGTGCAAAATCCAAATCTTTGATATTTTTTTGAAAAATACAATCAAAAATTTAGGACTCTTTCGAACTTTTGATCGCATTTAAAACCAATTGGTTATCAGTATTGATTGATTACAAAAATCGTACCAAATCATTTTCGAAATGCTCCATTTGTTCTTGAGATGTTGCACCTAGAGACTCAGGTGCATGCGTGCTCACCCATACACACACATGCAGGCATAACCTCATGAACGTCCAATTTGAGTTCAGGAATGCTTTAAATGTGCTCTTCCATCGAGAACTCGAATTCGAATTTTCGACATCGTTACAATATTTTCCTTATATATTTTACAAATTCCAATGCAAATTACTTTCCCAACTTATATAAGTTGGGAAAGTAATTTGCATTGGAATTTGCCAGATTATGATGTTAAGAAATACACGTTAATGGTTGTTAATAACATATATAACATAATACTCTAAGTGTAAGAAAAACTAAAGTTTAAGCACAAATAAAATATTAATGCAGCATATATATTTTTGAAAAATATGCTGGATCCCCTTCTTCAGTGCAAGAGAAGCAACAAATCAGAAGCCAAAAAACCAAAATGAGCTCAAATAAAAGAAACACAGTTGATTATATGACCAAGATCTAAATTAATATTCCACCTGAAAAAGACAATCAAAACGCAGAATGAAGGACAGGACAGCCAATCTGAAACGATAAGTGACTCACAAGATTGGCATACACCAAAACACAGCAGTACCATCCCGACAAGACTTCTGAAGTCCGAGCAAAACCAAATCTATATAAATAAAATTGAAAATCTGTCTGTATGTCTGTCTGTTTGTCCCATCATCACGGGAGAACGGCTGAACCGAATTTTGTGGGCTGAAATTTTGTGGGTCGCCTAGAAATAGCCCCACTTAAAATTTAGTCCATGTTTTGAGTTTTTACGACCAGTAGTTCTCGAGATATTAGTAAAAAACGAAATTTTTGTTTGCCTCATCATCACGGGAAAACGGCTAAAACGAATTTAATGAAATTTTGTGGATAACCTTGAAATAGCCCCCCATAAATTTTGTCCAAGTTTCGAGTTTCTAAGACCAGGGGTTGTCGAGATATTAATGAAAAACGGAACTTTTTCTTAGGAGATCTACTCTCCAACTCCGTGGTTTATCCAAACGGAAAGGATGAAAATCGTTTGTTTAAAACGCCAAAATGGAATAAAACTTTATTTCCAAGTTTGCTGCAGGATTTTTGCATTAATTAGTCACTATAAGAAAACATGAATTGTTTGAAACATGAAATTAAATGGAAAAATCTACCTCCATGGTTCATCTTTCACAAGCTTAACGATGTAAAGTATAAAGAAATCAAAATGGCTATATAATTTCGTATTTTATAAGGAAGATTCTATCTTATATCCTGTTGCTCGGCAACGGAATGAAATTAAATGTGTTGTTAATATTTATTATTATTTTTTCTATTCGTATAATAAATAAATGGATGTAAAAATATATTTTATAAATGAACGGTTTGATTGTTCTTTTAATTATATATATTGCGGACGGCGTACATCACTTTCATTTATTTTAGAAAAGAAGTTTCAAGCTCATATATTGTGTTTAGCTAATAAACTCATATATTGTGTTTACTCAATAAATGCATTTTGCCGATTGTTGAAGCAGAAAAAGAGTAGAACGGGTGTATGTATCTTCTAATACAATTTTAGTGTTTTCATTTAGTATATACAAACGGGATCAGGATATTTTATTCTTCAGATCTGCAAATTCAGAGCTACGAATTTAGAGGAATATCTCTAAATAACTTGGTAACATTTTTAAAGTTTACCAAATTAGTGGAAATGTCTCCAAATTGATATAAACATGACCCAAATCAATAAAATTAAATTTGTTTTTTTAAAATAAAGTGCTGAAATGATGTTTCTGTAGCATTTGTCGGTCAGTCCATCCATCCTACTTAGTAACACATTTAAGGAATTTTTTTAATATCACCAAATTGGTAAAAATATTTCAAAATCCATAAAAATATCATGAAATTGATAAAATCGCGCTTAATAAATGAAATTACTTATGTTTTGTTAGGGAATAGTATTGTGATGATGTTTCGTCAATTTGTCGCAAAATGGGGCTTTCAGTTCTACACTCCCACATGGCGATAAATTTGGCGATTTTTTAAGTTATCGCTAAATCGACGAAAATGTCGCAAAACCTTCTATGGAGATTGCATTATTCAGATGATATGATTTCCATCAATTTATTTAAAAGCAAATGATATCATGTCGCTTAGCAACGGATCCAATATGTTATGCGGCATACGATTTTTATTAAATCTTTTCCGATTTGAATAATAAAAATATGTATATAAAATAAATTTCATTGACATTGAATTTTTGACTGGATAATATCAATTACGGTCTTCAGTTTTAAACATCATTATTATTGATATTTTCGGGGACTGTTGATTCAGGGATTACTGATATTTTCAAATTATTGTGGAATTGTTTTATTTTGACAAAAATTGTTGAAACTCATATATAGTACGTTGTACGAGTAATCTTCTACAAATACATGGGTATATCTTCTAATCTACGAGAATATAAGTAGTGCAGGTATATTGGCATATATTTTGATATATATTGGCATATATTGGAATCAATTACGTCCTTCTGGTATTAAGATTACGGGGATTTTTGATACTTTCAATTTTTTACGTCATCTCTTTTATTCTGGCAAATATTTTTGAGACTCATATTGCAATACGGGTAAGCTTCTACTAACACACTGGCATATTTTCTAATCTGCGACAATATAAGTAGTACGAGTTTGCATATATTGATTCAATTCCTTTTTTTTTTAAATTAGCTTACAAAAGGGGCCAGGATGTTTTATTCTTCAGATCTGCTCGTGAAGATAATTTTGCATAGTGAAAACAGATATTCTTAAACTTCTCTTAATGAGCAATAAATTTAATATTTTAACAGAATTTGCACATGATTGCGAATTATAAATTTCTTTATATTATATACTCCGTACAAAGAACGGGTATGCTGCTAGTGAAACAATAAGATTAAAAATAATTCAAAACGGCACATAATATTCTCAAAGACTAGGAAATAGAACAAATATAAAGAACATGGGAAAAGAATTACAAAACACTCCTCTAGGCAGTGGATAAAATTGGGTTAGTAGACAAGTCATTAACTAAATTACTAGAATTTTGCTCGATATGGAAAACTTCCATGAAATCAAGATTAATTTTATTTCTGCTTAATTTTATTTCTGCTTAAACACATTTCTCTAACTTTCTTTATCTTTTGCGCAATGTGCTTCTTAGTGATATTCTATGTACGCGAGTTCTGAAGCAGGGAGACTCAACTTTATATTGCACCTAAGAGTTTTTGTTTTCCGATTATTATTGATTTCAACAATTTATAAAGAAAAACCAGATCGTCCATACACATTATATACAGGCCGGCCGTCTAAATAGCTGCTCTAGAACCTAAGGATGAGTCGGACAGTTTGGGTCTTCAACACTATATACAGGGTTCTCAGAAGTCCTCAAGTATCTCCAATAACATTTAAGGTATGTTCAATGAAAGCATATACTTTGGTCTACCTACAATAAAATGGCCAATCCGAATCTACGTTAAGATAGCAAATTCGACAACAAAGTGAGACAGACGAAAAATATCACTCACGAAGTTGTGAAAGATAATTCGTGATTTATAACCCTGAGAAACCAATCGAAACCATTGAATTTCAAATAAATGATATACTGGAGAATAGAAAGCAATATATTTGGTAATACTCCCCCCCCCCCCAGAAATTTCTTCTAACGATGCTACTTTATATTTGCCTGAAAGTCAAATTATCAGGGACTATACCACGATGACATACAGAAATCTATAGTTTTGGGTTGCGGTTCTGTATTGGTAAGAGCAATAAATTCATGTAGGACATATTCGAAGTCCACATCAACGATCAGAGCTTGAAAGATCGTCTCAGTAGCTCAACTGTAGAGCGTCGGCATACCAGTTCGGAGATCCAGGGTTTGATGCCCGGTTAAGGCAACAAGGCTCTTTATAACGGCGCACGAACAAATCAACCCTGTAGGTCAGTGCAAATAAGTCGAAAGTCTGAAAGTGGCCTTAGTACGACTAGTATGGATTCAGTGGATTATGGGATATTGAGTGCCGATTTCAAATTGAGAGGATAACGACCACGGAGACTAACCTAGGTAAATATAGTAAAATCCGTAAGCTAACCTGAGGTAAAAATAGCAGGAACAGTCATTCAATTTGTCAGTTGCCGCCAGTCTGACGTTAGAGAGTGGAGAATACAGAGTCCATCCCTTCGACGATAAGACCTTGCAATTTCGTCCCAGTAGCTCAACGGTAGAGCGTCAGCTAGCCAGTTCGGAGATTCAGGATTCGATTCCCTTTTTGGGCATCAAGGCTCTTTACACATCATATAATTCCAAGACCTGCTTAAACAACAGTCATTCCAATGATTCAGCAAAATAATCAGTTACGTGCCATGCAAAGATTATGGTTGGTGCTCTAGCAAAGACAGAGTTCACACTTCGAAAGGTACAAATTACTGCATGAGAAACAATATCTTTAAATCTACTACCATTAATAAAACCCTCTAAAGCAGCAAAATTTTCTTTTAGGTAATGAAAATCTACAAGATTATGAATGACTCTTTTAAATGCATCATCATAATTCCACAGAACATTTTATTCCTTAATACCAACTTCAACGTGTTGATTTATATGAACATACCGTCATTCTTACAGCATTAGCAGGTTCCTGTTCTGTTGAGAACATCCCTAAGATAATCTCGTAGTTTGCAATGGGATTCATAACTGGAGGTAATACTCCAAAATTGGAGCATGTCATCATAGCTTTTGAGCGGATATATATATATATATATATATATATATATATATATATATATATATATATATATATATATATATATATATATATGAATATACACTATATGATCAAAAGTATCCGGACACTTTGGACGCTAGAATGCTTTTCGGATTTCTAAACAAATACTTGGTGAAGTGTTCTGTAACTTTCGCGATGTGAAGTACGTGCTTGATCGCACACTTTCCAATAAAGTTTCGGTGACTTCTGCATTTAGGGGACCACCATGATATTGAAAAATAAGGATCAATCATGCATAAAGCATTGATTATGAAACACTTTCCAACTTCCATGCAGTTTTATATAAACATCTCTAAAATGCGATACATTCATTGGTAATATTTTTAAAATTACCCTAATACTGCAATAATTTATTATATTTGAAAACGTCATCGAAAACAAATGAACTGTTTTATTTTGAACTTGACGTCATCGAAATATAAATTGCCTCTGTATAAAAGCAGCATTTCATTCAAAAACTTCATTCATCACAAGCATTTCATTCCTTTCATTCGTCAGAATACTATAATAATTTATTTTATTTAAAAACTTGAAACCATGGAGGTACAAGTAATTTAACTCTATGCTTATGCCTTCATCGAAAATATCGTCTGGATCTCTGTGTAAAATCAATGAATGTTTCATTCATATCAGCTATTTTGCAGACTCCATAAGCTAAATGCATAATATTCTGCGTTAAAGAAATGCAGCAATTCTTATTCAACTCATTCTACTTATTTTGATGTTTACATACTCCATAAGTGAAAATTAGACTTCGTTGTAGAAATAATTAAAGTTTAATCATTTGAACTCAAATATATTGTAATTGCGTTGTTTCAGTATGTAGATGCTCAGAATTAAACAAAAATAAAGCTGGTTTTGGACGGATACAACACTAAATATGAATTAAAGACCGTCTAAACAACATACTAAAATTTCATTTTGATAAAGTCATTTTTACGGCAGTTATCATGCTAACGGACAGACAGACAGACAGAATGAACAAAGTCGTAAACACTTTTCAACTATGTTGTAAAGTGTTAAAAAGGGGGGAAATATATTCGATCACCCTGTATCTTAAAAAGCTGGAAATGATTTGTAACTTTCAAAAATAGTTAACTAGCTTTGTTCAATGTTTATAGGCATTTTCGTAAAACAAAAAAGTTGTTTATATTCATGAAGATATAAACGTTTCTTTGAAAAAAATTATTACATATTTTTTCTTACAATATCCATAGGTTTCAATCAAATTTCACGAAACTTACAAAACATTTGTCAACGTCCAAGAAAAGCACTGTACTTCAATTGAAAATTAAAGCATTGAATGTACGATGATATATAAGCATTTGAAGAAACTAAGTTGTTACTGGGCAGGCGCAAAACATAGCAATAGATTTCTTTCATGATTTTGTAGTGAGGGCAACTTCTATAAAAAAATCCACTAGAATATCGTGGAAATTCACAAAGATATTGACAATATAGTGATCAATTTTTCTCTGACTCTCTGACATTACCTGGATGATAAGAGTTATTCTACAAATTGTCATTTTACAAATTCATCGGACACACCTGCTCTGAAAATGAACTATTCCAATTTGATCATTATTTGCATAAAATGGATAATTACTTTTGATCGTCATTTGCATAAAATTGGACTAGTGCATAAAATTGGACTACAATTTGTGGAAACTCCCTTATCATCCAAGTACTTTGAGAGGATCTGAGAAAAACTGATCACTATATCGTCGATATATTTATGAATTTTTACGATATTCCTGTGGATATTTTATAGAAGTTGCCCTACAGTAGTGACTACAAAATTATAACAGGAAACCATTGCTATGTTTCGCGCTTGCGCAGTAAAAACTTTCTTCAAATGTTTCTTCAAATGTTTATATCTCATCGTATATTCAATCATTTTCAATTGAAGTACAATTTTTTTCTTGAACGTTGACAAATGTTCTGTAAGTTTCGTGAAATTTGATTGAAAACTACGGATATTGTAAGCAAAAAACATGTAACAAAATTTGTTTTTCTTTAAAAAAACGTTTATATCTTCATGAATATACGTTTTTGTTTTGCGAAAATGCGTATACACTTTGAACAAAGGTAGTTAACTCTTTTGTGAAAGTTACAAATCATTTACAGCTTTTTATAATACAGGGTGATCAAATATATTTTTCCCACTTTTCAATATCTTGATGGTCCCCTAAATGCACAAGTCACCGAAATTTTACTGAAAAGTGTGCGTTCAAGCATGTTCTTCACATCGACAAAGTTACAGAACACTTCGCCATGTATTTGTTTAGAAATTCGGAAAACATTCTAACATCCAAAGTGTCCGGATACTTTTGATCATATAGTGTATGTGTGTATATATATATATATATATATATATATATATATATATATATATATATATAGAAAAATAGAAATATACAAAGTGAAAAAAACATGTAAAAAGGAAGGAAGGCTCGGCAAAAAGCTTACATAATGGCGGTAAGGGGTTGTGACCTTACTCCCCAGTTCAACGAGCTCGTCAAAATCGCCGCGGCATTTTCACTCCTGGTGGCCAGCCCTGGCCCAAGCCAACCTCCGGAGTGACTTTGAAATCATCACGAGACCTGGATAGAGATGTGTACGAGAGCCATATCACCACAAATAAAGGCAGCTGAATTGCCGACTCAAATGAAATGTAGTCATTTTCAAAGTCACTCCGGAGGTTGGCTTGGGCCAGGGCTGGCGACCAGGAGTGAAAATGCCGCGGCGATTTTGACGAGCTCGTTGAACTGGGGAGTAAGGTCACAACCCCTTACCGCCATTATGTAAGCTTTTTGCCGAGCCTTCCTTCCTTTTTACATGTTTTTTTCACTTTGTATATTTCTATTTTTCTATATATATAGTGTTTCGTACCCTCTGCTGCCTTGCGCAAAAGTTACTAAAACATCTTTATTTCCGTTTTTTCAATTTCTATATATTTATATTTTATATATATATATATATATATATATACATATATATATATATATATATATATATATATACATATATATATATATATATATATATATATATATATATATATATATACATATATATATATATGTATATATATACATATATATATAATATATAAGATAGAAAGTGGAAATTATTAAAGATAATGAAGTGTTATAGCACCAATTTTTTACATGCTATTTATACTTTTTATATTTACATATATATATATATATGTGTGTGTATATATATATACATACATATATATATATATATATATATATATATATATATATATATAGTATATAAATTAGCAGAAACTACAGGATACTAGGGACTAAATAAAATGATGTAGAACTTTTAAACTAAATTAAAATATAAATCGTGTATAAATATAAATATTACCACACTGACACATTATAAACTAATAGCCATCAGTACACTTACGTCTATATAAAATACGAGCAACTGCAGAAAATAATAAAATATCTTTTTTCTACAAGTCAAAACTATGCATATATTCCCGAACGTATTTTATTTATTTTTTGTTAAAGAGAGCCATGATATGTAGGTGCATTGTGTATATGGAGCATACAAAATTTTAATAATGTTGAACCTTTAAAAAAATCACTGTTCTTAACATTTTTTGCTCCTGCAGACAGACACATTCTTTTGAAAGAAGTGCTTAGAAAAATAAATTAAATTTATCATTCATTATATATACGATTCTAGAAAAGAAAATTATTCTTTTTTGAGTTTGCGAAAAGTCCAGGAAATAATTTGCGGAATGTAAATTGAAATTAAGAATGTAAAACAAGAAATAACAGGAATAAGTAAAAGCAAATAAAAATCTATTTAAATATCAAATACTGAAAATAATTTCTTTTTCTTCTGCAAGACAAAAGTATATTGAAGTTTGAATATTTGAAAAGAAATTTAACTACCTAACTATTAATATAAGTAGAGTATATTTACGATTGAAGTTATAATTTATTATGCACTGAAAGGCATTTTGTCTAGTTCAATATCACACGCTTAATCATATTTGGTAAGAAATTATTACTTAAATATGAGACAGCTGTAATCAACGTATGTTTATTTATCTATACAGGGTGTTAAAAAAGATTGCGAAAGGTACATAACCTTTGAAAGGTTAGGGGGGGGGGCAGATATTTCGAAATGAAAAATTGTTTTTAATCTCAAGAATAATTTGTAAAGAACCTTCCTGCGAACCCTGGATCTTCGAACTGGCCAACCGACAGGATTGCAAGCTCTTCAGATTAGCGTGCAACTGATAATCTGATTGACCACCAATTACGATTTTTATCTCAAGTTAGCCTTCTGATGCTATTTTTATCCTCCAGCTTAGCTTCCTACTTGGTCACTATCCTCCTAATGTTGAAATTCGCCTCCATATCACAGAGTGCATTGAATGCGTGCTAATTATATTAGGGTCACTTTCAGACCTCAGACATATTTGCAGTAACCTACAGGGTTGATTATTTCGGGCGTCATTGTAAAAAAATTTACTGTTTCAAACGGATATCGAACCCTGGATCTTCGAACTAACCAGTCTACGCTCTACTGTCGAGCTACTGGGTAGGAATTCCAAGCTCTTATCGTCGATGGGGACTGTGCAAATTATAATAACACATCTTTAAAACTTCGTGATATATTAGCATAAAAATACAGAAAATAGCTTTTTGCATAACCCTTAGCGAAGGAAGTTTCATTACTAAAAAAATATGCATAAAATCTAGTGTTTCTTTTAAAAAAATGAACAGATTTAAATGGAAAAGTCACGGTGGTATCCGTGAGACAAACTTGGGGCCCGTATACCAATTTAATAATGATTTGCAGCAAAATCAAGTACACAAAATGCACTTGCATTTTGCGACGGGTCCGTAAATTCTTACGAAACTTGCAGAGTGATTATTGGTATAAATCACAAATTTTATTCCTACAGTTTTGATTTTAAAGGTTCAAATACCAACTTAGCAAATTATTACATTAAAATTTAGAAACAAGTTTCGAGTTATTGGACATTTCCCTGCAATCAGGACCTACAAAAATTTAGATTTCGTATTTTTATGCAAATACCCATCCACCCACCCCCTCCCTCCTTCAGCTTTAGAAACATTTTCAACAAACTTTCCTTATGATTCAAAATAGTTTTTCCAATTGAAAGGGTGTATCTAGCACTAACCATTTAAAAGTTATACGAGTGAACACCATTTCTAAAACACCTTTTATTAAAAGGGCAACTGTTTAAACTTATCCGAATTTAATCAAACGAAATACTGATGGAAGTAGAACTAAACCGTGGAAGTAGAAATAAAATAACTGTTAAAATGTTTAATAAATCTTTCAATGATAAACGCTGTGGCAATTCTTACCTCTTGTTTTGAGTTTTATGACTCGAGGATTATACAAAAATATATGATCTAGAAGTCTTTTTGTTTAGGAAAAAATTAGTAATTTACTAAATAATCTGTCCAATACTCAACTTTTTCTATGGTTTGGCTAGCTGCAGGACCGGACATACCCATTGATGGTCCTTATACAAACATTTATCACTGACCCTTGCATATGTGGTTTTCTGTTCTTTTCGAATTTTTTAATGTTTTCCCCTCTGTAAAATTAAAATATTGGGGTCTGGACCCCCCTAATATAGTGGTTTCCTTCTCCCCGGCGGCCCTGCTAGGTGTACTGTATTTTTATACTTTATTTTTTTGTTCCAATTGTGCCTAAGCCTCTAAAACTCTTGTATGATATTTAGATTTGTTTGTCTTATTGGAATCGGGTAATCTGTTGGGACTTCGCTCGTTTTGTTGGAATATTTATGTTACGTTTTGAAGCATTGTGTCATTTCAATGCTTCGAATTAATTGATTTTTTCTTCATTCTTCTTTACTTTCCCTGCAATACATGGTAATGTATAGAGAAAGTATTGGAATCATGCCGAAAATCGCAACACGAGTTTTCGACGGATCTGCACGTTTCGAGACCTCTAGAATACGAAAAAACTATTTTTAACGTGACGTCTGTATGTGTGTCTGTCTGTGTGTCTGTTTGTCTGTGCAATTTATGTATCCACTTTAACTCAAAAACTAATGTACCGAATTTCATAAACTTTGGTAGGTAAATCACTTGGATGTGACCCTAGTGCTGATTAGTTTTTGGTATGATTCGTAAAAACGGAACCCACTTTTTTCTGCGAAATGGCCCTTAAAAATTTCATTTATACGCTCTAGCTAAAATACTAATTGACCAAATTTCACAAAATTTGCTAGATAAGTTACTTGTTGGATACTCTGGTGCTGATTAGAATTTGGTATGATTCGCAAAAGAAGAACCCGCCTTTTTTACGAAATGGTCCGCAAAATGGTTACGAAATGGTATCCACCCTAGCTAAAATACTAATTGATCAAATTTCACAATATTTGGTAGATAAGTTGGGACACTCTGGTGCTCATTCGATTTTGGTACTTTTCGGACAATAACAACCTGCCTTTTTTACGAAATGGCTCTCAAAAATCGCAAAAATCTAAAAAAAAGGCTACGTATGTTGAAATGTATCCATTAAATTATTGTTTTATACGCAAACTTTGATAAGGAACAGAATATAACACACTCCATTATACTTTAGGACTAACCGTTCTCAAGATATTTGAGATTTCTTGCTTTTTTGTTACGCTACTATCGGAAAAAAGTCCAATTATCAAATAAAACAAAAATTGAATTAACAAGAAAGATCAATCATGCTTAAAGCATTGATTATGAAACACTTTCCAACTTCAATGCAATTTTATTTTAACAAGTCTAAAATGCAATACATTCCTTGGTAATATTTTAAAACTTATCACAATACTACATTAATTTATTATATTTGAAAACTTAAACCTTCATCGAAAAAAATGAACTTCATTCAAATGACGGCATTGAAATGAAAATTGCTTGGTTTAAACTTCTCTAAAATGTGATACATTCCTCGGTAATAATTTTAGAATTATCATAATACTACAACAATTTATTATATTTTAAAACTTCATCGAAAACAACTGAAATTCATTCAAATGACGTCATAGAAAAAATAACACGCCTGGCTCTCTCTATAAAAACAGCATTTCATTCATAAATAATTTCCCATTTATGTCATTCATCACAATACCATAATAATTTATTTTATTTTAAAATTAAGACCATGGAGCTACAAGAAATTAAACTCTATGCGTAAAACTTCATCGAAAAAAATCGTCCTTCTCTTTGTAAAATCCATGAATATTTTATTCATATCAGCTATGCAGACTCCATGAACTAAATGATTTTGTGTTAAAAAAATACAGCAATTCTAATACAACTCATTCTACATATTTTGCTGTTTACATTTTACATAGGTGAAAAATAGGTTTCGTTGTAGAAATAATCAAATTTGGATGAGCATTTAAACTCAAATATATTGTAATTGCGTTGTTTCAGTATGTAGCTGCACGGAATTTAAACAGAAATAAAGTGGTTTTAGGACGGATACAACACTCAATATGAATTAAAAAGAACTTTAAAAATCACTATTTTGAGACAAGATGGATGCCGTATATCATTTTGAAGTGGATCACGTGATCTTTTCATATCATGGTCACGTGATCGCTTCATATAAATTGTGTTATTATTATTTTGATTTTTATTTAAAAAACTACTGAATATATTTCGCTAATTTTTTTTTATATATTTTATGGAACAATTTGAATATTACCTAAAATTTTCGAAGCAATTTGTGAATTTTAAATCCGCTTAAAAAATGTTTGCAAAATTAGGTCCCATAGGGCTCAATGTATTTCATTTTTTCAACCCGGGTGCAATCTAAAACTAATTGGGTGATATCATTCATATATATTCCCATAGGTCCTACAGAACGTCTGAACAACATACTAAAATTTCATTTTGATTAAGTCATTTTTACGGCAATTATCGTGCTAACGGACAGACAGACAGACAGACAGACAGAATGACAGAATGAACAAAGTCATAAACACTTTTCAACTTTGTTGTAAAGTGCTAAAAATGCAAATTTAATGTTATTTGGTGCAATTAAACTCAATGAATAATTACAGAAATAAATAAAATATCAATTTAAGTTTGCAGGGAAAGTCATGTGCTGCCCATATCAGATTTTTCTAATTAGTTTTCTCAGGTAAGCACTGAAACTTTAATTTGTTGGCACTATTTTTTTTACCTTCAATACATTGTAATGTATATGGAAAGTATTGGGATGGGGTAAAAAATCTCGAGTTTTCGTCATCTTGCGTTTTCGTCGGATCTACATTTTTTTAATACTTTAGAACATGAGATAAAGCGCAAATATCGTCAAAGTCTGACAAAAGCTCAAATGTGCCTAAATATATTCATTGCACGCTTATTTGACTAGATTCTTTTATAAGTTTTGACGACGAAAGGAATAAGATGAACCCTATTATTTTACGATGAACTTTATGTAAGGTACTTACTTTAGATTTTTTGGCATTTTTGTCACACAAGCATTTTAAATACGGGTGGTCATCGGAAGAAAAATAAGATTACTTTTAATCTAAAACTTTGATATGATTTCTAAAGAAGTATCTATGTTATTTTGTGCAATTAAACTTAATAAAAATAAATATAAAATGTATTTCAGTTTGTAGGGATAGTCATGCGATTCCAACATAGGTATATATATATCCCTGTCATATACGATTCTTAAGGATATACGATATTCATATATCCTTAAGTTTTCCTTCATTTATGCCCATTTCGTCTCTAATATTGTTGATATTGGAATGCTCTTGGTCCATTGATTTATTTCAGAAGTTCCAGTTGATGGATAATCACGGTGAACAGGATGTGTCGCCAAATAAAAAAGTGAAGATTTTTTTTTCAAAGGACCAGCCACTTTGACCTTCGTTATTCGCCTTTATTACAGCTGCCAGAGTGTGAACCATTTAGCCGTCCATTGACGTTGCCCCAAAAAAGTGAAGAATTAAAATTACCATAAAGTTCCAAAATTGCACTTCGAAATCGGAAAAAAAGATAATATTATTCGTTCTCTCAGTCGTTCACAATAACTGTTAAAAGGTTCTTATTTACATAAATTAATTTGTATTGCTTTATATTATGACGTCCATGAACTAACGTCTATTCATTGCTTTATATTATGGCATTTATGCTGTTTCTTTAAAATTTGGAAGCATATTCTCTTTGGGACAGTCAAAGATCTTTATCTAACTCGGAATAACTGCATGAAATAGGATCGGTGGACAAAATATCCAGGTAACAAATATATTTTACACTAAATCCCAGTTCTATATTAGTTAACCTCCAGTAAAATAATAATAAATAATGCTACATTAGAAATTTTCTTATTAACAAAATATATTTACCCTCCAAAGCATTCAAAATTATTAGACTTTCACTTAAATTAGTGGCTAGAAAATGTCTAACTGGTTGTCAAAATGCCAAAATTAATGGATAAATAACTAGACGTGAATTCCTATGGCTAAATTGGCGACCCTGGATCTAATGATTTTCTCAAGTGCAGTGACAAATTTTCATACATTACTTCAAATATATAATGCGTTTGACTTAATCGACTATTTGACAGATTTTCAATAAGTTTGGACTGAGGATTGACATATTTTGTCGATTTGGAAGCTTGATTCGGGATGTTTTAGGGGTGTTCTAGCAAATGTCTAAAAATCCGTTTCATTGTTTTCATGCTCGAAAGTTCTGTCTAATTACTTAAATTCTTAGATAAATTGAAAGGAAAAAAAAGCAAAATTCCAGGCCAAGTATTGGTTTTGTGTAGCTTGTTGTGTATATATAAGCTTACGTACTATTGTGTTATATAAACAGATTTTAAAACGCTTTAAAGACCACTGTTGATATAAAAATTTATTTCAGTAAAACAATTTACATTGAAAAATAACATTCTCCGGTAATTTAAAATTTCATTTTTTTATAAATAAATATTTCCACGTTTATATCGTGGTACCACTTACTTGGCAAAAATCTTGGCGTTGGCAATCCTACCCCAGCTAAAACAAGGCAGACACGGATTTGTATATGATTATGGAATAGCAAATACTTAGACTGGGTATTACACAAATAGCATTCGGAAAGAATATAATATCCATGGCTGGTTTTGGAAGTAAAGTGGAATGTGAAAAATAATCACCAAAGGGAGTAAATAATCAGCAGAGAAGAATTTTGCTATGATAGTTGTACATCTCGGAACTAATTATTTTATGAAAGTCAGAAATTTAATATATCTATACGAGCCCCCAATACAAAATAAAAGGCTATTAATAAATTAACATCGCGTTTAATTAGGGCAAAATAAATTTACTAGGTACCTTTGGATGAGAAATTCGCCGATATACCAATAATTGAGATGGCCAACTTATTCTATTTTAATTTAACTGCAAGCGTGAATAGTCAACTTCTTCTGAAATTAAATATGGGGGCATCCACATATCTATTAAAAACAAAGAATCTCCCAATTAAAATTTGAAACAATTTAATTTTGAAGAATTTATTTTTTGTTGGTATCTTGCATTCGAGCGAAAAATACGCAATAGCACTTATTGGAATACTTCAACAAATTTTACATCGAAAGGTACAGGGTATTTTTCATTTGTTCTAATTAAATGGGGTGCAAATTTTAGTAATTGACATTGTTACTTTCCTTATATACATAATGTATAAGGAAAGTATTGTGACGGGGTCGAAAATTCCAATTCGAGTTTTCGACGGGAGAGTACGCTTCAAGCATCCCTGATCACGAATCAAACATTTTTGAAGTAATGTCTGTGTGTGTGTGTGTGTGTGTGTGAAAGTATGTGTGTGTGTGTGTGTGTGTGTGTGAAAGTATGTGTGTGTGTGTGTGTGTGTCAGTGAGTCTGTGGAGACGATAACTGACGAACGAATGGACCGATTCGAACCAAATTTGGTATAAAAATCACAATCCGTAAACACTGGAAGCTTATTGTTTTTATACGCAATCGAATGTTCAGAACACCCCTAAATTTTCGAATAAAATTTTGAAAAAATCGTCAAAAAATCAAAACCGCTAATAAAGTTACGCAAATAGATATTTCTTATGTAATTTTTCATTAGAAAACGATTGGCATAAATTTTAGAACGATAACACAAACCGTTCTCGAAATATTGCACATTTTTAAAAAAAAAATATCAAAAAGTCATATAAAATAAAAAAAAATATTTGCTATTGAGAAACATGTTCACTTTTCATATGTAATACCATACGATAAATTGGGTGACATCATTCTCGTGGATCTAGCTCGTTCCATTCATGGAAAAAGATACTTTGAGTAATACATTTGTATTTGAACGCCAAGAGTCATGTATCTGCTATAAGAATAACTTATTGCTCCGTCCATAACGTTTGGCGAGATTTTGGCGACGAATTTGACGGAATATCGCCAACTTGGCGACTTTTTGAAATGTTGCTAAATTTACGAAAATCTCGCTAAATGGATAAAAATGACGCTAAATCAATGAAAATGACGACTAATTGTCAAAAATTCAATATCTTAGAAAGAATATTAGTATCTACTATAAGAAAAACCTACTTTTTTACTGTAAAAATAGTAAATTCATTACATTATATAAGGAAAGTCATGTATTGCCCACATCAGATTTTTTTTATTAGGGGGTGCATAAAAAATAAAATTCCGCATTTTTATGAAATTATAGGTTCCGGAGAGTTAAACCATTATAGCTAAATTTTCTTCTGCTTGCTGATTTTATATCATTTATCACTTTTACTTCTATGACCCACGCTTGGTTTTACATCCCTTTCCTACACTCTCCGCGAAACATTAAGTATAACGATAAATATAATATGTAATTTTGTAACGATCATTTTACGCGATATGTATTACATTTTTATTAAATAGTGTAAAAGCGCCAAAATATTTCTAAAAGGGATAAAAATGGTTAATAACCATGAACTTCTAAACATTATTATAGGTTATTTGACTTTTTTAACTTCCAGAACTTTTATAGAATTCCAGTCTTCAAATTCTAACTGGAAAATGTAGCGTTAACCATTTCTTCAGAAGCATAATGCTATCTCTATCTCTTTTGGAATCAATAAGAGTTCCATAATATTAGTTTACCTTGCAGGGAAGTTTTTTTTCCCCTTGCAAAAAAAAAAAATACTTGCAGAGAAGGGTAAATTGAATTTTTCTCTCGTTATACTTCAAAAGTTTCTTCACCTGAATCTGAGTTCTCGTTACTCCTTAGAATAAATGTTAAATAAAGAGTTCGCTGTGACTTCGTGTAGAGAATATCATATGTACAATATATAAAAAAAAACATTTGTCCATTGGGTCTTAAAAGTTAATGAAGAAAAATATGTTGATTTCTTAAAGACTGTAATTCGGCAGTTGAGAAAGTGTAAAAAAATTAATTTATAATATGTAGCAACATTATCACCGATTTATTTAATGAAGATAAAATTATTTGTTATAAATATATAAAAAAATGAATATTTTTTTAAAATTAGGTAACTGTTTCCAAAAATTTATCAAAGTGAAACGAAGCGTAGCCCTGTTTAAGTACACATAGTCCTCTTACGAGTATACATTGCTCTCTGCCTGTCTGACTTTTAGCTATGGAAACTTTTAATTTTACCCAGTGATAAAGCAACCTCTTTATATGTCAATAGTGTTAAATATTACAAATAATATTTTCAAAACATTCGTTAATTTATAAATTTCTCATCAGATGCCACTTCATTACCTCTAAGACAATGACAATTACCAAAATAAAGCAATTTGTTAAAATTGATCCATGGTAGTAAATGACTGAAATAAATCATGACTGTTAACTAGAACGTAAGTAGACATATAGAAACTAGTTATTAATAATAATTCACACTACCGTGAAGTCCAGTAGAAAACACTTTTGATAATAATTCAAACTAGCATTAAGTCAGGTACAAAGCAATTTCTAAAAATAATTCAAACTGGTGAAGTCAGGTAGAAAGCAGTTTTTAATAATAATTCATATGGGAGTTTAGTCAGGTAGAAAGTATTTTTATCATTAAATCAAACCAGTGTGAGGTCAGGTAGAAAGTAGATTTTAATATTAATTCAAGCTAGCGCTAAGTCAGGTAGTAAGTAGATTTTAATATTAATTCAAACTCTTTAACCCACTTTACTGCAAAACCTTAAAAAAATTAAATAATTGAAATGCAAATGATTTAAATGCGGATTATAATTTGTATAGTTAATACATGCATCTTTAAATTAAATTCAGTAAATATTTTTCAATGTACAAATTATTAAAACAAAATAACATCTACTCATTTTTGAAATTTTATTTAGAGAATTTAAACTATTTTAAGTAAGCATTCGTCAAAAATGATGTAATCAAAAATTGCATTTCTTCTCCCAATATAAAAAAGTTAATTTAATGACAAACTTCTTTTAAATTTCTTACACATAGAGGAAAACATTTTTAAATTGGAAAGAAGAAATATTCGTTTCATGTAATGATCTATATAAGTATGTTTTTCCTGATACAAGAAAAACATGTTTTAATTTACCTGCAGACTCTTATTTGAACAGTCTTAATGACTATAAATTATTTTCGCTTTTAATAAAATATTACGTGTCGTTACCTTGGAAACGAGTCATTTTTAATGGCTTACCTTAATGGTATGTACTTTGCAATTTTCTATGTTAAAGAAATTCATGTTATTGTCACATATCTGGGAGATTTCTGAACTCCTGAAAGTCTGGAATCGTCGCATATATATTATGATACTGAATTTAATTGTTTGTCGTTAATGCTTAGAAAACTTACCGGAAATAACGAAACATTGTCATTTGGATTCGGCAATGCAATATCATTAAAGTCTGTATATTGTTTGATTCAGCTGTGTATGAGTTAACAATAAAGTGTGAAATTCCTAGTTCTTTAAAATAACGGGATAGTGTATAACATAACTGCATCGCTGTCAGTTTAAGTAGTTAATTATTCACTTTTTAAAAATATATTTCACACGTCAATGGACACCTATTAGTTTCATTGTTACCGTACTGCGAAGTAGCAGATTGTATTTGTTTATGTATTGTTATATGCCACTTTTTTCACTACCTGATATTGCTCAAATATTTGACTAATAGTAGGTCTTAAAATATAATGTACAAAATAATTGTAGCGCTGTTAGTGTTAGTAGTTCATTATTCGATTTTAAAAATATATTTCATACCTCAATTGGCACTTCGTTTCATTTTTGCCATATTGCGAAGTGGCAGATTGCGTTTTTATTTTATGGTATTTGTGACTTTTTTACTATATGCCATTGGTCAAGTAGTTGACCAATAGCAGGTAGTAAATAATAGTGTACAATATAACTGCAGCGCTCTCAGTTTAAGTAGTTCAATATTCACTTTTTAATAACGTATTTTATACTTCAATACACACAGCATTATTAGTTTCATTCTTGCGATATTGCGAAGCGGCAGATTATGTTATTCATATAATATTATCTGTGACTATTTTACTCTCTGCCATTGGCCAAATAGTTGACCAATAGCATTTAGTAAATATTAATGAACAAAATAACTATAGCACTTCCAGTTTAAGTAGTTTATTATTCCCTTTTTAAAAAAGTATTTCATATTTCAATGGATATCCACCATTAGTTTCATAGTTGCCATATTGTAAAGTGGCAGATTATGTTACTTATTTATGACGATTGTTATCTATGACGCTTTTTACTGCCTGCTATTCATAAAATTTTTGAAAGCTGATCAATATAAGATTGCATAGAAACGCGCGCGTTTACAGTGGAGTTTGGAACATCGGCAGTGGAGTGGAAAACAGTGGGATAATGTCATGTTCAGTGACAAGTCCAGGTTTAGCTTGCAAACTGATTCTCGTCATTCCACGATCTGAAGAGAACGTGGAACGCGTTTTCACTCGGGAAGCATCACGGAAAGACATCGTTTTCCGTTTGGGGGAGATATGGTCTGGGCAGATATCATGATGGACGGCCGCACAGACCTCCACGGTTTTGACACGGGGTCGGTTACCGGTCAAAGAGACAGAGACGAAGTCCTTGAGCCTACTGTTCGATTGTTTATCTCTGCTGTTGGTCCTGATTTCATATTCATGGCTGACAGCGTGCTTCCTCACCTTGTGGCCTTGTTCGACGACTTCCGTCAAACTGAAGATATCCAGCACATGCAGTGGCCTGCCAAATCTCTTGATCGGAATCCAATAGAACATGTGTGGGATATGCTCGGAAGACATCTTGTAGCCCTCCGCTACCCACCAAGCTCTGTTCCGGCATTGAAAACTGCTCTCCGTGAGGCTTGGAATTCTTTGAGCACACAACTCATCCAAACCCTCATCGAAAGTATGAGAAATCGTTGTGCAGCATGTGTGGCTGCCTGAGGTTCCCACACACCGTATTAAACTGCAGCATCACATTGTTTTTTTTAATCATTCTGTTTCACTGAGGTTGACACTCGTATTGTGACCCTTTCTTTTTCAACCCCTTTCATTGGATAATAAAAGTCGTTATTATACTTGTTTTGTATTGCTTTCTTTTTCTATAACTCTATTACACCCTCATACCGCGTTTCCTTCCATTCCAATGTAGATTTCCTGAAATTTTCACATAAATAGCAACTATGCTTCACTTTTGGACACGAGTGTACTTGTACGTGTGTGTGTGTAAATGTCTGTACAGACGATCGGGCAGTTTGGCGGACATTTAGTCTAGAGGAAACAATAAATTAATCGCATCAGAAGCATTTATATATTTCAGTTTTCTAAAGCTGGGAATTCAAAAGAAGTTGTCCTAATGCTTTTTTAATTTGGTGTTATATCCTCTTTATGAGTATTGTGCTAAATCTCTACTGAAATTCGATGAAAATTCACTGAGATGGCAATAATTGTTGAGTTCAGAGGAACTCTTTTATGATTTCAAGTATTTTCATTTGTTTGTGTTGCGAGAATGGTTTTAGTGTAAAACAGAACATTTAGTGTAAACCAGAACATTTGGAAATTGAGTAGTGTTATATGTATCTGTATTATTTAAGTTGCATGCGCTTATTTACTGTAACCTGGAAAATATACCTCGCGTTGTCCGGGATTTAAACTAACCAGCCGTGGCGTAGCCGTGCCATTAAAATGGACTCTGCATTGTCCGGTGTTTGGGAATAAAAATACGCTATATATGTATATACACTCTTTTTCAAAAAAAAAAAAAACGAAATACCCTTAAAAATGTATCCGATCATTTCGAAATTTCGCATGTAAATTTCTTTATGCCAAGTATGCAAATGATTAAATTTGCAAGACCAATGAGTGTTAACGCCGGTCATAGAGCGAATTTCTACTCCGCAACTAGCATCCAATAAAGCAGGTTCAAATGTGGACGGTTTATCTTTGCTCGTTATCGGCGCTGTAGTTCCGTGGAGCCACAACCAATAATGCCATTACAACGTTGCCGAAGACCTTATAAACAATTAGACTAGTTCGAACGCAGGTCGCATTGTCGGGATGCGTGAAGCTGGTTGGTCATACCGAGCAATAGGCCGCCACCTGCACCGAATGGACACTGCTGTGCAAAGGTTCTGACAGCAATGGTTTCTACAAGGACCATATCGACGGAATAAAGGATTTGGAAGGCCAATGTGCACAAATACGAGGGAAGATCGGATGATTGTGCTACAGGCCAGAACTGGCCCAACGGCATCATTGTCCGCCGTCCAATGTGCTACAACCTCTTCCATACCACCCGTGGTACTTTCCATCATCTCACGGCGCTTGGCTGAGGTGGGGTTACACTCAACACGGCCTTTAAGATGTCTGCCCATAACCTTACAACATCGACAAAATCGTTTGGAGTGGTGTTGTAGCCGAGCATCATGGCTACCAGCAGACTGGCATCGAATAGTGTTTACCGATTAATCACGTTTCAGTCTTACAGCAGAAGACCATCGGGTACGTATGTGGAGGCGCCAGGGCCAGCGGTCCCAATCAGTCTTTGTTTTACACAAGCACACAGCCATTAACCCTGGTGTGATGGTGTGGGGTGCTATCTCTTACGATAGCAGGTCGCCCCAGTCATCCTTCGCACACCTTTAACAGCTCAACGATATGTTGATGAAATCCTTCGGCCGTTTGCGTTACTCTTCATGGCACGTCATTCTGGGACTATTTTCCAACAAGATAATAACACGGCACATGCGGTTCGCATATCTGTGTACTATCTCCGTGCTGTTGATTCTGTTCCTTGCCCAGCAAGGTCACCGGACCTTTCGCCAATCGAGCATGTATGGGACATGCTAGACCGTCGGATTCGGGTACCTCGAAATGCTGCAGATCTGGAGCAACAATTGAGAAATGCCTGGCAGAATGTATCGCAGGATGACATTAGGAAACTTTATCACTCCTTACCTAGACGTATACAAGCATGCATCGCCGCCAAGGTGGGTTTCATCAATTACTGATTTGTAAATTCAACGTGCAATTGCTAACCATTGAGGGATCCTGTGGCCTTGATTTTGTAATCATTTCCATACCTGTGTATTTGCTGTACGCATTATTAATTTCAATAAAAATAGTCACTTTCTTCATAGAGCTTCCTTTTTTTTATTTTTGCAAAAGTGTATAAATACAACTAACACCATGTATTAATTAACAACACATTAAAACAATAAAATAACCAAAACATTTATACCAATTAATATAAATGAACAGCACCAGGCTGAATTTGGAGGTTAATTTTGATTAGATTCATCTTCAGGTCTGTGCATCCAAATCAAGTTAACCCAAGCAAATGCTTGTTTCGGATATGGCAATAATTAGTTACTATGCATTCAACAGCGGAAACAGCAAGCGTAATAAAAATAAAGAAATTGAAAAATTATTATGAAGTCAAGTCTTACCATGAAACATGCGGAAGGATTCCTGAATCCCCATGTTGAGCAGGTGGGTGGTTCAGATTAAAAGTTGAGTAGTGTCCAGGAGAAAGAGGAGAAAATGAACCATGGAGTAAGAGGGAGGACGAAGAGTTGAAGGGACTTCTGAACCAAGGGTTGTTGTTGAGACACTGACTGTCCGACCTACCATAAACGCGTAAGGTAACTGTTTGGACGGGCGGGAAGAGCCACCCAATTTAGACCGGAACCCAGTGGGGGAGGCATCCGCAAGAGACCATGCCCTCCTTCCCCTACCACCAACCTTTCGGAAGGACTTACGGACCCACAAATTTGACGTGATCGTACCCCGCGTGAACACAACGGCAGTTTCGGCAGTGGAGATAATCGAATCCGCGCCTACCGAGTGCAATTCCCGCGCGCTAACCACTGTGCTACTGCACCCTAGTCAACCAAGGGTGTAAGTGTTGTAAACAGAAAAGCCGTAATTAAGATAGGGTAAATAGAATGAACAGGAATCATAGAAGACAATTTTTACTATAAGTAGGATTCACAGAAGAAATAATTATAAGACTATGCCATTTACACCATTAAAAATGGGATTTAAGTCGTTTCAACAAACTGGCTAAAGTTACATATATTTAGCGAAAATAATTTTCAAAATATTAAATATTTATAGACTGTATTTTTTATTTTTCATTTTTATATAATCGCATAATTAATAATTATAATTAGTATATATATATATATATATATATATATATATATATATATATATATATATATATATATATAAGATTCATATGAAAAAGAGGGGAAATGACCAAATGCAAGGCATAAAATGGTAGAGGGGGATGGCGACCCCTCCTTCCCGTTTAAAAGACTGCTTTTATGCCCGGGCAACACTCACGGTACCAATGCCATGCAGAAGCCATACTTCCGTAAATGTGTCAAATCAAAAACACTCGAAAAAGTGCAAAGAAAACAAATAGGAATCGACTAGGATCGCAAGGGAAAGAATGGAAATGCAGCAAATACCCCTGTCGGTTAAGATGGAGTGCATCATATATAACAGAAGTCCACGCATGCGCTATTCGTTATTTTCACTTTCATCGTTCTATACCTCTGCCATATCCCTTAAGTAAGCATTTTCTCCCTTTTTTGTATTAAATAGGGAATTATAATAACATTTCAGGAAGCCAATTGGATAATTACGTTTTTTTGCCTCCTTCATAAAGTGAAAATAACGAATAGCGCATGCGTGGACTTCTGTTATATATGATGCACTCCATCTTAACCGACAGGGGTATTTGCTGCATTTCCATTCTTTCCCTTGCGATCCTGGTCGATTCCTATTTGTTTTCTTTGCACTTTTTCGAGTGTTTTTGATTTGACACATTTACGGAAGTATGGCTTCTGCATGGCATTGATACCGTGAGTGTTGCCCGGGCATAAAAGCAGTCTTTTAAACGGGAAGGAGGGGTCGCCATCCCCCTCTACCATTTTATGCCTTGCATTTGGTCATTTCCCCTCTTTTTCATATGAATCTTATATGTTACTTTAGGAGAATGTGCTGCATTGCGCCAACTTCTGGAGAAAAATTGGATAACTGTGAAATAATTTTATTTTAATATGTTTACTATGCTATATATATATATATATATTCCTCAAGTACAATCAAACTGAAATATAAAATCTAAAATCCAAGGAATAGTAAGGCGCATTTGCTGCTCTATCTAAGCCTCAAAGTACAATAAGAAAAAATGAGATTGAAAATGGATTAATACAATTAGAAGTTGTGTGTTTACGGAGTTGTAGAGAGGTCAAGGGAAATTGCGACCCCTTTTCCTGGTTAAAGCATGCTTTTAATCCCAGAAACCACTACACGTCCGAAAAAACAATCAACAGTATGCCAGGGGGGAAAAAAACGAAATCCCGAAATGAAGATCTTGAAAGTCACAAGAACAACGACGTAGCGTATCTACGAACATCCTTTCTAAAACTTTATACATGGTTAGAATATATTTTTATTCATACTTGTTTCATTTTATATGCTTTTATATGTTCTTGTGACTTTAAGATCTTCATTTCGGGATTCCGTTTTTTTCCCCTGGCATACTGTTGATTGTTGTTTCGGGCGTCTAGTGCTTTCTAGGAGTGTTTCCTGGGAATAAAAGCATGCTTTAACCAGGAAAATGGGTCGCAATCCCCCTTGACCTCTTTACAACCCCGTAAACACACAACTTCTAATTGTATTAATCCATTTTCAATCTCATTTTTTCTTTATTTATATATATATATATATTAAATATTTGACATGTATCGTTATATGCTTTGAGAAGTGTGAAGCCAAATAATAGAATATATTTAAATTGATCCTCAGGGACGCTGTTAAAATTTTGAACGAATGGAATTTCTTCTTTATTGTAATTTCAGATTTCTAATTTATTTCAGGCACATAAATTAAAAATTTTTTCTGCATGCACATTTCTTTTATTTTATTCAGCTATTTAACATATCAATGAACTCGGGGTTTCTATCGTAAAACAGAAGAATATGATAGCCTTTGAAAATGAAATTTAATCATATGAATGGGGATATTCTTTCTTCTTCACTGAAATTGTATTTGTTCCTTGTAAGAGTAATTTAGATTGAAGAAAATTTAGATTACTTCTCTTGATTTCTTTGCCGGAGGAAATGTAGTTAAAGAAAGACGTTTCTTAAAAATGTAAATTTAAAATAATTATTAATTTTGACTTGCATTATATGCATTTAAAAATGTGTACAGAACATGACTTTCCTTAGATAATTATTTATTTCACTGCGATATAAATATGTGCAAGATCTACAGATAGATAATTTCGAAATTGAATTAACAACATGCAAATTAAAAGTAAGCTAGGTTACCTTTTGGTTCCTTTTGGTTACCAAACAGAGTAACTTATTCATATTCACATGCAAAGTCCTCCCCAAACCGCTATTATAATTGTAAATGAACATCTTGTGAAATAAATTACTATTTGCGAATTCTTTGGCGTCAAATGCAAATCTAGTATATAAAGTATCTGCTCTCGTGAATGGAATGCACTAGTTCCAGGTTTGCTGCACAATAATGTGTATGCAGAGTAGCCTATTGTTGTTGTTGAGACCCAGAACGTCCGACCTATCAGAAAGGCGTAAGTTACAGTTTGGACGACCGGGAAGAGCCACCCAATGTAGACCGAAACCCAGTGGGAGAGACATCCACAATGACCGTACCCTCCTTCCCCTACCACCAACCTCGTGGAAGGACTTACGGACCCGCATGTTTAACGTGATTGTTCTCCGCGTGAACACGACGGCAGTTTTGACAGCGGAGGGAATCGAACCCAGGCCTACTGAGTGCAATTTCCGCGAGCTAACCACTGGGTTACCGCGCCCTCAGTAACCTATTGTGTACTACGTACTACTTTTATATAATTTTTTGATAAACTTATTTGAAACACATGCAATATCTGAACAACGGTTCTAAAATTGGTGTCATTTCGTTTACAATTATTGAATGTTCGGATTGTTTATGATTTTTATTTCAAAAATTCATCTAAAAATTGGGGATTCTTCCAAACATTCGATCGCGTTAAATATCAATGAGGTTCTAGTATTCATTGATTGTAATAATCGAACGAAATTATTTTTGAACGTTTCACATACTCCTGTGATATCGTGTCCATAGATTAACATGCATCCAAAAAAGAAATCTCTTCAAAAATGTTTCATTCGAGTCCAGGAATGCTTAAACTGTGATCTTCCGTCAAAAACACGAGCCCTAATTTTCGACTCAATCATATACGTTATACTTCATAGAGTTTCGTCCAGAACAGAGCACCAGGCGCGAAGCGCCTTTAATCTCCAATCTCTAGGTGTGGTTCTTATCTTCATACTGTGACATTATTTCATTGGTCCATAGTTGGAGGTTCGAGGTTTTTGATTTACTGTTTTTATTATTTGTCCTAGCTCCTAGTGTGGCAGTTTGTTGCACATTAAGAGTTTAAGCAGTTTGGGGGGTTGATGCAGATCTGAGGGTAACCTAGCATTTTAGCAGTTTAGGATTTTAAACATTTTGTAGAAAACCAAAGATCGCGAGTTTTCGTTAATATCAACTAATTAAGGTGGGACGTTCCTAGTACCGAATATCAAAGTTAAGTACCGAGCGGGGTCTCTTACGAGATTTAGCCTTGCGATGATCATAGTCATGCAGATTAAATAATAGTTCATTTGGGACAGATGGCAGATTTTTGTAGAATTTAAGCGCTAGCTTTTTGATTTGGGCTCTAACAGTTTTTATTTTGAAGTCTTTCCTAATTACCGAGTTTCTTAAGTATCTAGGGGCTTTCCTTATAATCCTTAGGGTTTTGTTTTGTCTTATCTCTAATAAGTCTATGGTAGTTTTACAGGCATATCCCCATACGGGTGCTGCATACAGCATTCCCGGGCAGATGACCGATTTATAAATTAGGAGTTTATTTTGATAACTTAGATTTCCGTTTCCTATCATTGGGTATAAGGCTCCTATGGTTATATACGCTTTTTTGATTATGTTCGTTACGTGCAGTTTCCAAGTTAGGTGGGAGTCTATCGTTACACCTAGGTATTTAGTAGATTTTTCCGCTTTTAGGGCATGGTTGTTTATGTACAGAGGAGGCGGAGGTTTACGTTTTCTTGAGAAATAAATCCAATGACATTTATTGGGATTTAATTTTATTCGCCATTTTTCCAGCCATGTTTGGAGTATGTCTAAGTGTTGTTGTAGCTGTCTGTGCATTACTGAGACGTAAGGGTGTTTTGCAAGTATCGCGCTGTCGTCTGCATAGAGTGCCAGCTCCGTGTCTGGGGTCCTGGGAATGTCATTTAGATATATGTTAAAGAGTGTCGGGCCCAGGATGGATCCTTGCGGTACACTACTTTTAATGAGCTTGGGTGTAGATAAGTTATTTTTTACTCTGACTTGAAAGTGTCTGTTATTTAGGTATGAAATTAAAAGTTTGACAAGTGCGTCAGGGACTTTTAGAGTGATCAATTTGTAAGCTAATCCACAGTGCCACACTTTATCAAAGGCTTTTTGGATGTCAAGAAAAATCGCAGCTGTGGGTGTCTTATTATTAAAACCAGAAGAAATGTACTCTACCACTCTCAGCAATTGATGAGTGGTGGAGTGTTTTGGCCGAAATCCAAACTGCTCCGGAATGATAATGTCATTCTCACTAAGGTGCGTGTTCAGTCTCTTAAGAATTATTTTCTCAGTAATTTTACTAAGTGTCGGCAACAAACTGATTGGTCTGTAGTTGGCTGGAATTGAGGCATCCTCACCAGGTTTATGGATCGCTATAATTATCGCTTCCTTCCATTCTTTGGGGAAATAATTTAGTTCTAGTATTTTATTTATTAAGATGGTCAAGTAAAATATTATATTTAAGGGTAGGTTTTTTACCGCGATATTCCTGATTTTGTCGTGCCCTGGGCTTTTACGGTTTTTAAGGTTTTTGATAATCTCTACTATTTCTTGCGGGGTGGCTGGGTTAATCTCAGCCGTGACCGGGGAGTTCCTGAAATTGTTTAGAGTTTGCCTAACCATTCTTAGGGTGTCCTGACACATTAGATCGTGGTTTGGTTCAAATTGCTTTTCGTAATGCCTAGCAAGCGCCTCTGCCTTTTCTTCGTCTGAGTACGCAATATTAGCGCCATCTATTAGTGGCGGGAGCTTAATTTGAGGTTTTCTGAGTCTTTTAGCGAATTGCCAGAGCGATACGTCTTCCGAGCTAAGGGATTCAATTAACTCTTTATACTGTTGCTGCTTTTCTGCGACAATTTTATCCCTGACTTTCCACGTGAGTCTGTTAAGCTCCCTTTTGAGGGTAGGGTCTCTATTAGCCTGCCATGTCTTACGCATTCTGTTCCTTTGCCTAACTAATTGTTTGACATGGTGGGTATACGTTATACTAAAAAGTATGCTATAACCCTCACAGCAAAGATCGTCACATGTCTGACTGTGACGCTGTAGTCACGTGACACCTGGGTCACAATGTAACATCATATTTGTGATTTCTATGTGACGTTACGTAATAGTAACTTCATTGTGACTACATTCTGTGACGTTTCCACAATTTAATTAACACGTAACAATGTGACGACATTACAATGGCAATTATAATGTGACGTCATAAACAAGTTAATATGTGACGTCACTAACGACCATGAAAATGACCAAAATGACTTTGCTTGTGACCTCAATATGACATTGCCGAGATGTACTGTGACGTCCTGTGAAATCCCAAAGTCACAGTGTGACGTATATCTTACGCAACTGTGAAAAAAAATGCTGTTAGTGAAACATATATATTATGCTATTATTTCATATTCGTTACACATGTATGTTGGGGAAGGAAAAAAAGCAACGATTTTATCTTTCCATATGACTGTCCTGTCTAAATAAATGGTTTATATCTTGGGCGAGACATTTAGTTGGGGATATGCTAATGGAAATTGGCCAAGTACTGCAGAATTCACTTCGATCATAAGAGCTTGGAATTCTGTCCAGTAGCTCAATGGTAGAAAGTCGTCTGGCCAGTATGAAGATCCGTGGTTCTAATCCCCGTTGGGACAACAATGTATTTACAATGGCGTCCGAAGTAATCAACCTTGTAGGTTGGTGTAACTAAGATGTCGGATCTCTGAAGACCCCAGGCCGTGCGACTCCCATAGTGGGTTTAGAGTAGCTAGCTGCACGGCCGGGAAAGGATACCTCCTGCACTCAGGAGGCACCCAAGATCTACCATTCCGCCAAACGAACATTCATTTAGATCTAAAAAGATAACAATTGATGAAAAATATTGTGATTATACAGACAGTTTTACATTATATTTGAACTTGACAAGTACGTTCATTTTTCAAAAATGGGAAAAGGGTTATTGCGAATATAGATTAAAAGATCATTGAAAAATAAAATTTAGAGTGAAGTATAATAACATAATGAAAAATAGATTAAAATTAAAGAAAATAATAAAATTTTAAGAGTAAAATTTAGAAAATATATAAAAAGAAAATATATTAAAACGAAAAATAAAATTAGACACATGATAAACAAAAACAGAAATTTAGAATAAAATTCAGAAAAGAAAAATTAGAAAAAATACAAATAAAAAGGATCAAAAGATAAAGAAAGAACCGAGAAAATAAGAACAGTTAACATAGCTTTATATATATATATATAAATAAAAATTATGGAGGGCACAATAAGTTCATATAAGTTAATAAGAATGAAATAAAGGGATTCATTGATCAAAATTAATTGAGAGCAGAATCTACTCATAAGCTTAGGTCACTTTGTTAGAAATTTCCTCGGCAACAAGAATGCAGTTTTTAATTTTATCTATTGAAGAGGGATTTGAACGAATTTTGAAGTACCAAAGAGGTTTATTAGAGGGGGAGGGTTTGCAAAGATGAAAATTTTTGGAAAAGGACAATCGAAAATGTAATGATCAACGTCACCGAATTTATTGCAAATACATTTAGAGGTGGATTTAATTTTGAAAAAGTATAGATAATCAAGAAAGGGGCCATTACCAGTAATAACGTAAATGAGGTATTTATTAATATATGATGTCGCAGATCCGAAAGCGACCTTAGTACGACTACCACGGATTCAATGATCTCTGAAATATGGAGCACCGATTTCAAACCGTGAAGACAACAACCATGCTGAAAGCTAAATGACGGATGCTAAAAATAGCACAGCCAGACTAACCTGAGATAAAATAGAAGAAGGTGGCCTATTAACTTGACAGTTGTGCACCAATCTGACATTAGAGAGTGGAGAATGCAGAGTCCACTTCGGCGATAAGAGCTTCCCTCACAGCAAAGATCGTCACATGTGTGACAGTGACGTTGTAGTCACTTGACACCTGGGTCACAATGTGACATCATAGTTTTGACTTCTATGCGACGTTACGTATTAGTAAATTTGTAACTTCATCGTGACTATATTCTGTGACGTTTCCACAATTTAATTAACACGTAACAATGTGACGCCATTACTATGGCAATTACAATGTGACGTCAGAAAAAAGTTGATATGCGACGTCACTAACGACCATGAAAATGACTAAAATGACTTCGCTGTGACCTCAATATGACATTGCCGAGACGTACTGCGACGTCCTGTGACGTCCCAAAGTCACAGTGTGACGTAAATCTTACGTCACTGTGAAAAAAAAATGCTGTTAGGGTTGCCATTCCGTCACATTAACTCAACAGTAGAGAGACGGCTGGCCAGTTCTGAAATCCGTGGATCGAATCTCGGTTAGGGAAGCAAAGTTCTATACAGAAGCGCTACATCTCGAGTACACACTGGAACAGATAGATTCCATAAATATACATAATTTGAATGTATTTTCGATGTATATAAAAAATGGGCTAATCAGCATATAATCTGCAGATATTCTTATAATAATTATGCGCAGAACTTTCAATTAAAACTAAAATCACAAGAACACCAGAGTCGATTTTGAGAATACGATGGGTACAGATAGATTAAATACTAGATGGTGGTATCTCAAATTGAATGCTTCCCCGGTTTCAACTAAAGTTTTATACAAATCTTCAAGGAACTTTTATTTGCATAATAAATGTTTAACTTGGTTTTGTCTTTTCATAACCTGCAAAAAAACCCACGTGACTTTCTAGACTGGAATTTGGCGAACTCATAGTATTGACCACGGGACAAAACCTAACGGAGACGGATTTTTTTATTTCAACTGCAGAGGAAGGAATCTTTTTTTTTTCAAAAATACTTTTCAAACCCATCCCCTTGCTAGCAAGGAGGCTGAAAAGTGTCCCGGCCACACTTTTCAGCCTTCTTGCCATAAGCCTTAGGGTTGATCGTGTGGTCTGGGTCTTCAACACTTATAGTATCGATCACGGAATAGAACTTAACGAAACCAGATTTTTGATTCCCCCTCCCCCGGTGGGGGGAAAGTTTTTATATATGTCCAGGTTCTCCAGAAGCCCCTCTCGTTGACCTAGAAAGCTATATCTTTACATACCTATAGTATTGTCCACGATGCAGAACCGAACCGAACCCTATTTTTTAGAGAAATACAGAAGAGAGAGAAATGGGGAGCCTAACAGTTTTTCTAAACCTTCTGGATGGTCGAAATTTTGCATACTTATAGATTCAACTGCGGAGCAGAACGTAACTGAGCTAATTTTCGATTAAGACAACTATTGTTTACGTTAAGCTTCATAAGTAGTTACACAAAGTATTTGAAAATGTAGCAAGGCAATATATTGAGTGTTAGTTTACCTGTATTTGACAAAATTAAGTACTAGTTTTAAATAAAAACTATTAAAATATGCCAAGTATATACGAAGAACTGGCTTCATCAGAAACCGAATTTACATATTCTACAAGACGCAGTAAAGAAAAAATTATTTGAAATTATCGGACTACTCAAAAGTAAACTGAGGATTAATGTCGACACATATGTTTTACATCTGAAATTTATAAAATCTGTTTCTTCTTAAAGCCTGCATATTTCGGAGTTAAATGTGAGTTTTAAAACCAGTGTGATTTTCTTCAAATGAAGAGAAAATATAAAATTATGGTCAGAAAATGAAACAAATGAGTCAAAATTATATGGACTTACTATTTTATCTCTATATTGTCTATTTTTCACGTATCTTTTAGAAAATTTTGCACAATATTACCATACTGAAACGCTATAGTCAAATTTGACGTGATTATATGCAGTAGATTTTTGAATAGCCGTTGTTCTTTTATTAGCTTCACTGTTGATATTTTTTCCAGAAAGCAAATCAATAGGGTAAACCCCAGAGTAAAAGCCGAAACAAGTTCGGACCCCAAACCCCAATACGTGGGCATCATCCAGGAATCATCCGGGCATCATCACAATACAGCAGCAGGAGAAGAAACAGCAGAGATTAGTTTCGAACAATTTTTAAACAATTTTTATTAACAACATGCCACTATGATTTGGTTTACAACATAATAACGAATTATACAAACCATAATAATAACAATAACAATTTAAACGTTATATGTATCCATACAGTCCTTCACGATCACACATAAGCATTTTTATAATTCAAATCTTTGAGATAGTAATCTTAAAGGACTATTTACATAATTTACAGGAAAATATTTGCATCGTAATGTATCACATCTACAACGATTTTATGCATAACGGTTCGCATACATTTATCAAACTTGCAGAAGCCAAATTTACCAAACTTGCTGACTTGGTGAGCATGAAATACCCTATGACAAGTTGCAATCTAGTTGTAGTAAAAATTATATCTATTTCTATCAACTTTTGGAAACAATTGAGAAGGTTTTCTATTCTTTAAAGAATTATTTCAACGCAGTTGCCAAACATTCAGCCCTTCTTTCTTCTGCATTGTCTTGACTCAGAAGATGTACCCAGATAGACCATTAAACCATTAGGATGTTAACCAGACCATGTGAATAAATGAATTTTGACCAGACTATGGCCACAACACAGTCCTCTTCGCTATTTACTCCTATTCCTTACGTTTTCTCATTCCTCATAAATCCAAAATTAGACTTAATCCAATTTAATTTAATATGCAAATTCTGCTCTTCACAAATTGCGGCGAAAAAAGAGATTTTAGGTTTAAAAAGGGAAGTTTTTATTTTGACAGAAATGTTAACTTAAGGGCTGCCGTCCCATAAACAAACGCGGGTTGAAGGACACAGGTAAATTTCTTAAAATATTTTGGTGACGCAAGTTCGTTAACGTAACAGTTTAGATATGACTTTTACTCTTAATAAATAGTATTGCTCTGAGTTTATTCTGAGTTTAAAAAAATTTGATGTGGGCAGCAAATGACTTTCCTAATATAATACAATGAATTTACTACTTTTTCAGTAAAAAAATAGATTATTTTTATAGTAGATATTTATATTCTTTCCAAGACATTGCATTTTCGTTAATGTGTCGTAATTTTCATTGATTTAGCGTCATTTTAATCCATTTGGCGAGTTTTTCATTAATTTAGCAGCATTTTAAAAAGTCGCAAAGTTGGCGGCATTCCACCAAATTCGTCGTCAAAATCCCGCCAAGCGTTATGGACTGAGAAATAAGTTATTCTTACAGCAGATAAATGACTATTGGCGTTCAAATACAAAAGTATTACTCAAAGTATATTTTTTTATGAATGGAACGAACTTGATCTACGAGAATGATGACACCAAATTTATCGCATGGTATTACATATGAAAAGTGAACATGTTTCTCAATAGGAAAAATTTTTCTTTTTATTTCACATAACTTTTTGATACTTTTTAAAAAATGTACAATATCTCGAGAATGGTTCACGTTAACGTTCTAAAATGTATGTCAATCGTTTTCTAATGAAAAATTACATAATAAATGTCTATTTGCGTAACTTTATTAGAGGTTTTGATTTTTTGACGATTTTTTCAAAATTTCACTCGAAAATTTAGGGAGGATTCTGAACATTCGATTGCGTATAAAAACAATAGGCTTCCAGTGTTTACGGATTGTAATTTTTGTACCAAATTTCGTTCGAATCGGTCCATTCGTTCGTCAGTTATCGTCTCCACAGACTCACTGACACACACAATCACACACACACACACTTTCAAACATACACACATACTTTCACACACACACACAGACATCACTTCCAAAATGTTCGATTCGTGATCAGGGATGCTTGAAACATGCTCTCTCGTCGAAAACTCGAGTTCGAATTTTCGACCCCGTCACAATACTTTCCTTACACATTATTGTATATAAGGAATGTAATACTTATCTGCAGAAAGGAAAATCAATAAATGTCCTATATTATCTATTTGAAAAATTAACAGTCTAAATTATATATATATTAAAAATCGTAAACCTTTACACACATCATTACACTGATCCTATTTGAAATCCACTTTATTTGATTTCAAATGTATATAAAAACATTTATAAACTAAACGAAATAAAAATACACATCAAAATATTTAGAGTAATAATATTTCTCTTAATAAGCTCATTGTTATTATACGCTGCGGCTCTTCATTTTAAGAATTTGAATAAATGATTTGAAAAGTGATTAAAATATCTGACTCAAATAGCATTTACAGATATATCCAGAAGGAAATTTTCTAATGAAAAACAAACATTTTTATTTAAAATAAATATATAAAGCAGAACATTAAATCACGCATTAATAATCCTCGAAAATGATATTTGTTTATTGTGTTTACAGTACAAGAATCCACATATTTGTTTTACTTTAATCACATATATAGTTCTTAATTTTCTTTGAGAAAAATGTTAAAATAATTGCCAAAAGTTAAGCAATGTCTACTTGAATTATACTTTAGGAAATTTTCAGTGATAATGATAAATTGCGAGTAACGGCATAAAGTGCAAATATACTTTGTTAAACATTTTTACTTTCCCTATATACATAGCGTGGTAACTAAAAGAAATAAGAAGAATGCTATTTATTATTTAATATAATAATTTTGTTAAATTAAATTTACACCCCTACTCTGAGCTCTCTATACATCGAACTACTCAGTGTAAAGGCTCCAAAATTGTTGAACCTACTATTCAAGACATGGGGAAAGGGATTACGCGAAAAAAATAGTTCCAGAAACACCGATAGGTAGCGCTGTACAACAGAAAATATGCTGAAAAGACACAAAATAATCACAAAAAAGCAAACACATGCGATATGGAATTTTTTCCTTTTTTAATTTCTTTAGTTGACATGAAAAACAAAGAAGATAAAAAAGTGAAGAAACTTAAAATGTCATTGTAACTGCAATTTCGCACTGTAAGCACAAAAATTTGCATAAACCTTTGGATTGCAGCTACTATGTTCTGGGCATAAAAGGGGATAAAACTGGGAAATTTTCATTCTTATCAGCGATGGCTGTCACACTGCCAGAACGCGCTTTGCTTGTGAAGCTGTTTTATGAAAACAAAGGACATGCTGCAGCTGCACTTCGAGAGTTTCGTCGACTTAAGAATTTGCGCAAAGGACCATTACTTCCACATGCTCTCAGGTGAATGATCGCTCGATTCGAGAAAACTGGACATCTTGGAGTTCAGCCGGGTCGAGGACGCAAATCGACCCGTTCAGATGTCGTTGACGATGTTGCCACCGCTAATGTTGAACAATCAATGGATAACGTTATAGGCTGTAGTAGTGCACGTGGAGTGTCACGACACTTGGGTGTTCCCTACAGCACAGTGCGGAACGTACTGAGAAACACAGTGCATTTTTCCCGTACAAAATTAGTCACAATCACCACTTGCTGACCATCGACAGGGAGAAGCGACTGACCTTTGTATTGACATTTCTGGCTAGAGGTGAAGTGGATGCATCGTGGCCATGGCAGATCCTATGGAGCGCTGAAGCGCATTTCCATCTAAGCGGAGCAGTCAACACCCATAACAGTCGCATTTGGGACACGAAAAACCCTCGTACCTTCCAAGAGATTCCACTTCACTCACCGAAAGTTACAGTCTGGTGTAGATTCACAGCCACATTCATTCTTGGACCTTTCTTTTTCGAAGAGGCTCCACCCAATGACCCTGTGACATGCACCGTGACGGAAAGGAGGTACAAAAACATGCTCGAATTTTTTTTTTGCACCCCAACTGCAACAGCACCAATGTCTTGATTCAATTACCTTTATGCAAGATGGAACGCCTCCACACATTGGACTCTGTGTACAGCAGTTAGTTTCTTCGGCAACATTTTACTAATGGTAGAGTAATTAGTCGTGCTTTTCGGGCAACCTGGCCATCTCCTTCTCCAGATCTTAATCCCTGTGATTTTTGGCTGTGGGGATACTTAAAAAGTCTTGTTTAGCGAGGACGTCTGGTAACCTCGGCAGATTTAAAAGACAGTATCACTCTGCATGTGAGAAACATCTCAATCGACCAATTACAATCCGCAGTTGAACAAGCTGTCCACAGACTGCAGATTTTACATCTTGAAGAAGGGAACCATATTGAGCAGCATATCCTGCATCGATAAGGTCCTTGTATTATGAATGTTTGGTACGTTCGAATAAAATATGTTACAAATGTATATTTTGTGTCTTTTCAGCATATTTTCCGTTGTACAGCGCCACCTATCGGTGTTTTTGGAACTAATTTTTTTTTCGCGTAATCCCTTTCGCCATGTCTTGAATAGTAGGTCAACAATTTTGGAGCCTTTACACTGAGTAGTTCGATGTATAGAGAGCTCAGAGTAAGGGTGTTTTAATTCTGACCACCCGGTACATGGTCGTAAATTACTCGTATAGTGGTACTTAATATTATTGTACATTGCTTTGTTGTGCCGCTATATAAAACCCTCCAATTATTTAACTTTCGCGCGAGTTCTGTAAAGGAATTATTAATTAATATAGTACTAAACGGAATACACCATTTTAACTTTAACAATAAAACAAATATTAAAAACATAAATACTTAATTATTCAATTGCAACAATCAATCATATTATTTCGGCGGAGGGAACATGTGAGACCAGTGTGAATAAAATTACTTAAAATGTGACCTTTGATTACTGATGAACACATACCTTCAAGTCTGTCTTGAAATTTGATCATATATCAAAATGCTTGCGTCAGTAATTTGTACTTGCCTTAACTCTTGGTGTTTAGCTCCTTATCGTACTACCAATTGCACTGTACACATAAATAGATCTAACCATAATTTTTGGAACATCTACAGAATACTCTATATCTCTAGTCGTCGTGCTATATTTTCTAAGTCATCATAATATCGCACCGTATTAGTATCTATCTCTGAACAAATCGTTAAGTCATAATGCCGCCCGAGTATTAAAAAAAGTCTCGTTCTTGTACAACACGTCAAATTATCGTATATGAGTTATATGTATATCTATTTTCGTTTTCAAGTCACAGGCTGTGGCTCTTCTTTCCTCGAGGGTGTCATTCCCCCTTTGCTTTCATTTGCCGCATCCAGTGTGACGCAACAAGCCCTTTCTTCATTGGTTAATCATTTATCCAATGTCGCTACTTGGCATACACGTAAGGTCCCGCTCGTTCCCCTCTGTCTTGACAATTCTGGTTTATGGTCTTATCTGACCTTTAGGTTCACATGCTGTAAAAACTGGCGTCATCCAGACTAGAAGTATTGTTCGATGTTTCGGACACAATAAATATGCACATAAAACTGTCTCACCAAAGTGTGAGATCTATTTCTGGTCTCACACATAGTATAATCTACACGGAATGTATTGTGAGGGGGTAGAAAATTAGAATTCGAGTTTTCGACGGAGGAACAAATTTCAAACACCCCTGAGAACTTATCAAATAAAAAATACTATTAATTTTCATTATAACCGATCTGAATTGCAAGCTTCTTTGTTTTAATATACGTGAATCCCATGGAAGTCCTTAAGCATCCCAACAACGTTGTAAGGAAAGGTCTAAAAGTGTACATGTTAGCTCTAACTATTGTAAAGTGGCCGTGCTCGAGCAAATAAAAGAGACTGCATCGCCAGATAATTAAAAAAGTTAGGTTAATGAACTCGACAACAAAGGGAATGTAGACGAAAATTAAAATATAATTAAAAAATTGTAAATCGTTGTCCAATATGTAAAAATTGGCAGGAACGAAAGAAACATGTAAATGGATGACAATAAATGCGAGATAAACTTAACAGTTTGAACAAGCAGTACACCAGTACTGTCATGACAGTAGTGTCATGAGTTAGCATATCCTGCTCTCTTTTATTTCACACATGGATGAACCCGGCCAACGACTCTACCGTGCTGAAAATACCGGTTCTCGCTACATCATCGAAGCCAAGCAGCATCGGGCGTGGTTAGTACTTGGGTGGGTGACCACCTGGGAACACCGCGTGCTGTTGGCACATTCCGAGCGCGGTAGCCCGGTGGTTTGCGCGCTGGATTTGCACGCTACCACAACTGTCGCCGTGATCATGCGGAGTACGATCCCGTTAAACATGTGGGTCCGTAAGTCCTTCCGAGAGGTTGGTGGTAGGGGAAGGAGGGTACGGTCTCTGTGGATGCCTCCCCCACTGAGTTCCGGTCTAAATTGGGTGGCACTTCCCGGCCGTCCAAACGGTTACTTTACACCTTTATGGTAGGTCGGACGGTCTGGGTCTCAACAGCAACATATGGGTGGACTCGGCCGTCCAATTAGTTGCTCAAGTCTTTGGATGAGTCGGATGGTCTGTGTCTTCAACACATGGATGGACGTCACGGACAGTATTTGCATGCAATCGTGAAGCGTTATTTTAACAGTATTATTTCGTGTCTTTGTATGTAGCAACCGATTAAGTAGTGCTAGTACTTATTTACCTCTCTATAAGCGTTTCATTCATTCCTATTATCGTTTCCTCCTATTACACAAAGTGAACTCCGGGATAGTTCCGTACTCCGCTAGGTCCTGTTCTGCGCAGCTCCGACAAACAGAAGTTTTCTAAACGTAAATAGAGGTCTTGGTCCCAATTTTATAATTGATTCTCATTTTAAACCCTCTTAGCTTCTCTAAACTGTAATCATTCTCGTCCTATTCCAATGAGTAAATTCTTAATCAGCACTTAATACTTTCCAAATTTCCTCTTTATGTTAATATGGGAATGTCCATTGAAGTATTTGTTCTCACTAAATCTCTCTAATTTCATTCCTAAAAGCCTTCCCAGGTCACCTAGAGCCCGCCCCTTAAGTTTTTATTTGACTACATCACAGGCCATTCATTCCTATTGTCAATACCTTATATTGTAAGTGGTGAACTCCCGGTTAGCTCCGTACTCGTCTCGGTCGTGTTCTCGCCGTTCCCGATGAACAGAAAGTCGTAAATAGAAGTACAGATCGCAAAGTTATAATTGATTTTTATTTTAGATCCAGGTAGCTTTTCTGAACTGCAACCAGTCTCGTTCTATCCGAATTAGTAAATTCTTAATCAACAACTGATACTTTCCGAATTTTCGCCATAGGTTAACATGGGAATTTTTGAAGTTCATTAAAGTGGTTTTTCTCGCTGAAGTCTTCCAAATTCTCCTAGTACTCTTCCCCATTAAGTTTTTAGCAGACTAGTCACAGACAGTATTTGTATGCGATCGTGAATCGTTATTTAACAGTCTGTATCGTAGCTGCGTATATGACAACCGAATAAGTACTGCTGGTACTTATTTACCTCTGTATAAACGTTTCGTCCACCCTATCGTCAATGCCTACTAAAATACGATGTAACTTTAAACAACTGCACAACTTAGTGAATGTATTTTCAAGTCTATCTCTCTTTATTGCCATGTTCAGTATCATAAATTTTTAAATTTTTTGCTAGGGGCACTACGATCGCTTTTATTCGATCGTACATAGCCACTTTGCTATAGATAGACATGTCATACTCACACTTTCCCGCATAGCCTATTCTTAAAATGTTCCGGGTACTGTCATCGCTTTACATAGGAGTTAATAATATTAAAATAGTAACTTTCAAGTAATTTATGTTCTAGTTCTTAAGTTATAAAAAGTATATCTAGTTCTGTAGCGTATTTTATATATATATTTAAGCGTGAAGAGTCACGCACTAAAATGAGACTAGCCCTGTCTTAGCTTCGCCCAGATGACTAGAGCCAATGGGCGAACAGCTGCAGAAGAACCAATGAAAACCACGGGGAACTCACACATGTTCCTGTTCTCTTCTATGTATATCTATGTGTTTTGTTTTTCTATTGGTGTTGTACATGTCTATATAGTCTGTGTGTATTGTATTCTGTGATGTTCCCTGTCGTCCCTTATAACTGGTCTACTCCCTTTCTTTAAGCTGGACGGCCGGGATAACAAATAAAAATACAGTTTCTAATAATGCAATTAATAATCGTGAGCAGTATATGATTTAATATTTGCATGCCCTACTAAGAAATAAAAATGTTTAAAAAAATATATAATTCGAAAATCAACTAATTCTCCCCAGTGTTAATTTCTGAAGGTTGCGTAAAAAATATTCAGTCAAATTACTTTTCATCGACATATCAACTTTGATAGTAATTTATAACATTACTTCATTCTTTGATGAGTAAAAGGACACAAGAGAAGCATTGCAAAAATTTATTTTTATATCAGAGCTTGAAGAAAAGATTTATCTGTTCTTGAATGTCGTAGAAAGGGAATGATGAATGCTTCATAAACTCTTTCACTCTTGCTCCTTTACCTGGTCTCCTTTATTTCCAAACTATTAAACTATCCATCAAGCTGAACTCAGTGAAAAATAATATTTTTGTACAGGCTGAAATTATTTTCCTTGAAAATGCGTGTTAATAAAATAATATAATATATCAGTTGCCGGTAAATGACGCATGGAAATCGCAGACACTTAAAGGTTTACAAAACTGGAATAAAAAATGTTTGCATATGTTAAAAGTATTTTTATGTAAAGTGTATTTTAATAAAATATATTATAAGTTTTGTTGTATATTTGTTATACAATGCTGTGGGTAAATGTAAATGATAAACGAAACTTCCAAAGAAGTGGCTTCAGTTCTAGAACAGATGGTTCTTCAAGAAGGAATTCTTGAAAAATGCGGGTAGCAAAATCAAGAAAAAATCCTGAAATTGTAGTAATTTTAAGGTGTGGATTTCAAATAGATCACTAATTCTGCCATTTCAAGTCTAAATTCCATAGTATTTCGTTTACATCACTATGGGTAATAAATAAATTGTTTTTCGACATTAGACATTTGGATAGCCCTTAGATAAAGCAAAACTGATAGCATGTATTATTCTATTTCTCCAAAAAGGCCGACGCAGTGGTGGGCGATCAAGCCAGACGTCTCCTAGTGCTCGCTCGGTTGCCCGGTTGTGGGTTCGAGTCCCACCTGCGGGCATGGATGTTGTGATGTTGGGCGCAGTGTGTTCCGACCCCCACTGGTGAGCTGGGGCAACGTCATATGACGGCTAACAGGTTCACGGCGCTGGCCATTATTTGAGATATTGATTGTTCATGTTATATGTACGGGATATTTGTTCTGTTTGTATAGTGTATGTCTTATTTTCTGCCATTAGAAATAAAAAATATATTCTCCAAAAGTAAGAGGTATAAATAATTAAATGTGAAATCAATTTGCGTTCCGGGCAAAGACACCGGTAATATTCTACTAGTATATATTATATAAAAAAAATGATGTGGACAACACATGACTTTCCTTATATAATGTAATGAATTTACTACTTTTACAGTAAAAAAATAGGTTTTTCTTATAGTAGATACTAATATTCTTTCCAAGATGTTGAATTTTCGACAATTAGTCGTCATTTTCAGTGATTTAGCTTCATAGTTATCCATTTGGCGAGATTTTCGTTAATTTGGCAACATTTCAAAAAAGTCGCCAAGTTGGCGACATTACGCCAAATTTGTCGCCAAAATATCGCCAAGCGTTATGCACTAAGAAATAAGTTATTCTTACAGCAGATAAATGACTATTGGCGTTCAAATACAAAAGTATTATTCAAAGTAATTTTTTTCATGAATGGAACGAGCTAGATCCACGAGAATGATGTCATTCAATTTATCGCGTGGTATTACACACGAAAAGTGAACATGTTTCTCAATAGGAAATATTTTGTTTTTATTTTTTATGACTTTTTGATAATTTTTTTGAAAAATGTACAATATCTCGAGAACGGTTCATGTTAGCGTTCTAAAATTTATGCCAATCGTTTTCTAATGAAAAATTACATACAAAATGTCTATTTGCGTAACTTTATTAGTGGTTTTGATTTCTTGACGATTTTTTCAAATATTCATTCGAAAATTTAGGGGGGTTCTGAACATTCGATTTGGTATAAAAACAATAGGCTTCCAGTGTTTACGGATTGTGATTTTTGTACCAAATTTGGTTTGAATCGGTCTATTCGTTCGTCAGCTATCGTCTCCACAGACTCACTGGCACACGCACACATACACACACACACACAGACATCACTTCAAAAATGTTTGATTCGTGATCAGGGATGCTTGAAACGTGCTCTCCCGTCGAAAACTCGAATTCGAATTTTCGACCCTGTCACAATACTTTCCTTATACATTATGTATATAAGGAAAGTAAAAATGATTTCATGTAATCAGAATATACCATGTCATCTATATATACTAATTGCCAAGTATCCTCTGTCTGTCAGGCATTTTTAGGCACTTTTCGAATAGATAAAGACTTGCAATTTGGTACACGGCTGGATCGTTTGTTAAAATCCCCTGGAAAAATCGAATTTTTCGAAAACGTTCTCCAGACGGGGTGCTCCACACCAAAACGTTCGAAAAGTGAAATGATAGAAAAGCATACTTTGCCATAAGATAGAGACTTCAAATTTGGTGTATGGTTAAATCGTTCAAAAGGAAGAAAGTGTGCAATTTCAGATTTCCAATATTTTCTACTTTAGGGGGTGCCGCACACCAAAATCTTTGATTTAGCGAATAAATGAGAAACGGCTCCTTTAAAATTTGATAGAGGCTTGAAATTAGGTATATGGACTAATCATTTGATGGAAACACCCAAGACGAATATAGTTTTTCAAAAACGTTCGTTTAAGGGGGTACTCCAGAGGAAAACGTTGTAAAGGTGAATTGATAAGAAAACAGACTTCGGAATGAGATAGAGATTTGGAATTTTATGTACGGGTAGATAGTTTGGAGGAAGAAAGTGTACAATTTCAGTTTTCCAATGTTTTCTACTTTAGAGGGTGTCGCACACAATAATGTTCGATTTTCTGAATGAAGTTGAAACACCCCTTTTAGAACGTGATAGAGGCTTGATATTTAGTATATGGGCGAATCATTTAATAGAAAACCCAAGAAGAATGGAGTTTTTCTAAAATGTATATTTAAGGGGGGGGGGGGGTAGGTACTTCACAGAAAAACATTCGAAAGATGAAATGATAGAAAAAGCATGCGTCACGATGAGATAGAGACTGCAAATTCGCTATACTTGTAGACAGTTAGAAAGGAAGAAATTGTGCAATTTCAGTTTGCAATGTTTGCTATTGTAGGGGGTACCGCATACTAAAATGTTCGATTTGATGAACAAATGGAAAGCGCCTCCTTTACATTGTGATAGAGGCTTGAAATTCAGGATATAGGGTAATCATTTGATAAAAGAACCCCAAGATTATTACGGTTTTTCAATAATGCTCATTTAAGGTGGTGCAACACAGAAAAACGTTCGAAATATGAAGTGATAGAAAAAAATGCTTGACGATAGGATAGAGACATCAAATTTGGTGCACTGGTAGATAGTTTAAAAGGAAGAAAGTGTGCAATTTCATATTTCCAATATTTGCAACTTTAGGGAGTGCCGAACACCAATATGTTCGATTTTCGGAATAAATAAGATGCGCTTCCTTTTAAATGTGACAGATGCTTGATATTTGATATATGGGCCAATCATCTGATAAGAAACCCAAGGCGAACAGAGATTTTCAAAAATGTACAGTTATGGGTGTGCTCCACAGAAAAACGTTCGAAAGGGGAGATGATAAAATAGTATGCTTCGGGATGAGATAGAGACTTTAATTTGGTGTACTGGTAGATAGTTCGAAAGGAAGACGTGCGCAATTTAAAATTTATAATATTTTCTTCTTTAGGGGGTTCCACACATTAAAACATTCGATTGGCCGAATAAATGTAAAACGCGAATTATTAAAAAATGACAATATTCAGGGTTTGCTTATTGCGAGACTGTTGATTTTCAACGGGTATTCGGCTAGTGTAAAACTAAATCTCAAAATCTGCGCCAAATAAGTTCGCAGCTAATTCAAATATGAATAATTAACCACGGATTATATGACCACTCTTCAGACTGCGAGGAAAGGTGCTGCGTAGTAGGAAAACATGCAAAATTTCGCCAATATGAATTATAACAAATGACCATGCAACATCTTCTTCAGACTGACAGGCTATGGGGAAACGCGTTGCGCAGTATGAAAATCCACCGTTTACAAACTTTCGCCAATGTTAAGTAATTGACCGCTATTTTGTAAAGATCTTTAACATTCTATGTTTACCTCAAATGTGTTAAAAATGATCTAAATTTTTATAGCCGTTTTGATATTTACTTAGACAGAGGATACGCGGATTGATAATAATTGCCATTTTTTTAATCTAAAAAAAATAATCGATGTAAGATCGTGTCCTTACCCATTTTTCAAATCTAAGCAGATAATCGATGTAGTATTGGGTCTATATTAATCCAAGTTAACTCGGTAGGGAAAGTAAGAAAACCCTAAGTACGAATTAACTCCGGATGGTATTCCGAAACAAAACGAAAAATCCCGAGTTAACTAGGAATAATATTCTCTAGAAGATTAAATATTATATAAATATACTGCATTTATTATATGGCTGTACTTCTGCAGGGCTGTTCAGTTACGTCTTGACCCGCGGGACGCTTAAAGATTATGAAATTGTTTTATAACCCGTAAACCCAGCACGTATTTAAAAAATCTGATGTGGACAACACATGACTTTCCTTATATAATGCAATGGATTTGCTATTTTTACAGCTAAATAAAACGTTATTCCTATAGTTGATACTTATATTCTTTCCATGATATTGGATTTTCTTCAATTAGTCTTCATTTTCATTGATTTAGCGTCATTTTTATCAATTTGGCGCGATTTTTGTTAATTTGGCAACAATTAAAAATGTCGCTAAGTTGGCGACATTCCACCAAATTCGTCGCCAAAATCTCGCCAAGTGTTATGGACGGAGAAATATGTTATTCTTACTTCAGATAAATGACTATTGACCTTCAAATACAAAAGTATTACCCAAAGTATCTTTTTTCATGAATGAAACGAGCTAGATCCACGAGAATGATGTCACCAAATTTATCGCATGGTATTACATATGAAAAGTTAACATGTTTCTCAATAGGAAATATTTTTATTTTTTATTTAATATAGCTTTTTGATATTTTTTTGAAAAATGTGCAATATCTCGAGAACGGTTCATGTTAGCGGTCTAAAATTTATGCCAATCGTTTTCTAATGAAAAATTACATAAGAAATGTCTATTTGCGTAACTTTATTAGCGGTTTTGATTTTTTGACTTTTTTTTTTGAATTTCATTCGAAAATTTAGGGGGGTTCTGGACATTCGATTCCGAATGAAAACAATAGACTTTCAGTGTTTGCGGATTGGGATTTTTGTACCAAATTTCGTTTTAATCGGTCTTGTTGTTCGTCAGTTATCGTCTCCACAGACTCACTGACACACACACACACACACACACATACTTTCACACTCACACACACAGACATCACTTCAAAAATGTTCGATTCGTGATCAGGGATGCTTGAAACGTGCTCTCCCGTCGAAAACTCGAATTCGAATTTTCGACCCCGTCACAACACTTTCCTTATACATTATGTATATAAGGAAAGTAATAATACACTTTATTACTTTGAATTTATTACAAGATTTAATAAAGAAACAATATTTAGAGGGGTATATTGACATATTTTTAATTGCAATTCATATGTCTAAAACTTATTCATATAAATTATTCAACCTCTAACATTTTTTTTATTTACATGTCTTCTATATAGATTAGACAGAAATGTTTTTAAATTTTCCAACTGCGGTACTCGTAGCTAACGACTAATATTTTAGTGATTTCTTGAGGTGACTTGTTTAACCGGCAAGTATTTTAACAAACACAGCAAAACATAGATATGCCCGTTGTGGGGGTGCGTAAGAAATCTGTGAACGATAAATGCTCAATTAATTTACAAAGAGGAATATTATTAGAAATGCTGAAATGCTTATCGGCATGCTGTCTACCAACAACGAGAAAACACATTTACAAGCAACCATTGCTGTTATTTGAATGTAGGGTTGCCTGACCTTGGCATCATTTTTCGTATCCTCGACATGGGGTTTAACGAAATATCGATACCTATCGATAACACTGGATTATAACACTGGAAATATTCATTACTGTCTAAATTACAATTTTTTTCTAGATATTTCTATGGATAGTATACAAGGAAGTCACCATTCAGTTGGACAGAGTTCACGTACTCCCAGTCTAAATGTGAAAGTGAGTTAATTAAGCAATAGCTACAGTTTTATTATTAATGATAGTTGTTTGGTGTATATATAAGAGGGGCACTTGTACTTATAAGAGGCTTGTACTTATAAGAGGGCACTTGTGACAGTCACTTGTGACTTTTTAGTATTTCTCTTATTACTTTCCTTATATACATAATGTATAAGGAAAGTATTGTGAAGGGGTCAAAAATTCGAATTCTAGTTTTCGACGGGAGAGCACGTTTCAAGCCTTCCTGATCGCGAATCGAACATTTTTGAGGTGATGTCTGTGCGTGTGTGTGCGTGTGTGTGTGTGTGTGTATCAGTGAGTCTGTGGAGACGATATCTCATGAACGAATGGAGCGATTCGAATTAAATTTGGTACAGAAATCACAATCGATTCGATGAATACTGGAAGCCTATTGTTTTAAAACACAATCGAATGTTCAGAACCCCTAAATTTTCGAGTGAAATTTTGGAAAAATCATCAAAAAATCAAAACATTTAATAATGTTACGCAAATAGACATTTCTTATGTAATTTTTCCTTAGAAAACGATTGACAAACTTTGGAAAGCTAGCACGAACCGTTCTCGAGCCATTGTACATTTTTCAAATAAATTTATTAAAAAAATTCCATAATTTAAAAAAAAAATTAGCTGTTGAGAAACATGTTTACTTTTCATATGTAATATCATGCGGTAAATTGGGTGACTTCGTTCTCGTGGATTTAACTCATTCCATTAACGAGAAAAAATGCTTTGAGTAATACTTTTGTATTCGAACTCCAATAGTCATTTACCTGCTGTAAAAATAAGGCATTTCTCCGTATATAACGCTTGGCGAGATTTTGGCGACGAATTTGACGGAATGTCGCCAACTTGGCGACATTTTTAAATTTTGCCAAATTAACGAAAATCTCGGCAAATGGATAAAAACGACGCTAAATCAATGAAAATGGCGACTAATTGAAGAAAATTTAATATCTTGGAAAGAATATAAGTATATACTATAAGAATAACTTATTTTTTAACTGTAAAAGTAGTAAATTCATTGCATTATATAAGGAAATTCATGTGTTGCCCATATCAGATTTTTTCAATAAGTAATGGTTTTTTCTTTAAACTAACAGCTTGTGGATTATAGGGGCAATAATGAATAATTGCTTAAAATTGATTCCCATAGTGAATAATTGCTTGAAAATATTGTTTCAAAGTTTTATCATGAATATATGAATTTTAAATGCTGTTTAACAAGCAGTACATGTACATTTTCGTTCTGCATTAAACTTTACTTTATTATTAAACTTACTGATACTTTTCCCCAAAAACTGTTTTCACCGCAAATAATTTAATTCCACATTACAAATGCAGATTAATAGATTCATTCAAATTATAGAGATCGCTAAGGAATTCAAAAATACCTTACATATGTAAATAGGAATTTTGCATAGTACAGCTTCAAAAAGAATCAGCGGCAGACCACTATTTTTTTTCATTAATTTTTAATAATTTCTGCTCTTCGTTAAAGAGTTGAATGCATTTTTTTATACGGTAGCATTTCAAGAGCTCGTAGAGTAAATTTTATCTGTCAGAAGAGTAAATGTCAATACAATGAAAAAATTTAATTGGGCAGCACATAACTTTTCCTACATAAGGCAATGTTATATATGTTTCCTACATAAGGCAATGTAAGGTAGTTTTTTTTTCACAGCGAACCAATGAAATACATGATCCATGGCAAAATGATTTAATGTTAAAATATTCATTAACAATTCCCGTTTTTCTGGCCGTTAATGTATATAACTAGTTCGAAGTGACAGATTAATTTGTATTTTCGATCAAATCCAACTTGTCAACTATAATTATTGCTAGAATCCGCTAAGCAATACAGTTCATATATCAAATGATTTAAATCACAAGATGATATTGAATTTTCATCAATTTTGGCGTCATTGTTTGTTAATTAAGAGTCAGTTTTGCCAATTTGTGATTCGACAACATATTCAAAAATCCACCAAGTTGGCGACATTTCTCCAAATAGACCTCCAAGGACAACTATTTAAGGATATTTGCTACTTATTTCAATTTTATGAAACATTTTCGATAAATGTATCTGGAAACCCATATCTTAAGAAGGGTTCTAGCTAGCGTTTTAAATTGGATGCCATTCCTTTTCTAATGATAAATTAAGTAAATAGGACTATTTATTTAACACTAGGAAATGTACTCGTGGTTGCCAGAGAGTTAAAACTCAATTTCCAAATTCTATGTCTTGAATTAAAATCATTCTCCCGCTACAAATAAAATCGCCATATCTTGATTGCACATCAGGACGTCATGCGCGAATGGACAACACGATTTTCCCGTGCATAGACGTGTCTTAATTAGGTAGAAAATCTCCGAAAAAGGGATATCGGTAATGAAGGAAGTTCGGTTGGTTCAATTTTCAATTCAACAATTTCCATTCCGAGATAGCGTGGCATATATCGATTACACCGACAACTATACACTTTTTAGTTTCCTGTGGATTTAAGTAACCGTATGCTTCTCAAATACGTTATCATTATGGTCTGTGCTTTTCCCAATTCCGATAAATTAGTATTTGCTAACCGAAGCTATAAAAACCGAGTTCAAAGACATAAGAAAAACCGTGGTGTAAGCCTTCATTTAAATCATGAGTTGAAACCTAAAAACAAGAAAGATCAGTCATGCATAAAACATTGATTATGAAACACTTTCCAACTTCAATGCAATTTTATATAAACATCTCTAAAACGCGATACATTCCTCGGTAATAATTTTAAAATTATTACAGTACTACATTAATTCATTATATTTGAAAATTTAAAACGTCATCGAAAAAAATGAACTTCATTAAAATGACGGCATTGAAATATAAATTGTCTTGTTTAAACATCTCTGAAATGCGATACATTCCTCGGTAATATTTTTAAAATCATCATAGTACTACAATAATTTATTATATTTGAAAACTTCATCGAAAACAACTGGCATTCATTCAAATGACGTCATAGAAAAGATAACACGCCTGGCTCTCTCTCTATAAAAGCAGCATTTTATTCATAACATTTTCCCATTCCTTTCATTCATCACAATACTATAGTAATTTATTTTATTTAAAAACTTAAAACCATGGAGGTACAAGTAATTTAACTCTATGCTTAAAACTTCATCGAAAAAATCGTCTGGTTCTCTGTTGAGACCCAGACCGTCCGACCCACCAGAAAGGTGCAAGGTAACTGTTTGGACAGTCGGGACGTGCCACCCAATTTAGACCGGAACCCAGTGGGGGAGGCATCCACATGGACCGTACCCTCCTTCCCCTACCACCAACCTCTCGGAAGGACTTACGGACCCACATGTTTAACGTGATAGTACTCCGCATGAATGCGGGTCTGGTTCTCTGTGTAAAATCAATGAATGTTTCATTCATAGCAGCTATATTGCAGACTCTATGAGCTAAATAATTTTGCCTTAAAGAAATGCAGCAATTCTTATACAACTCATTCTTCATATTTTGCTGTTTACATTGTCCATAAGTGAAAATTAGGCTGCGCTATAGAAATAATCAAAATTTTATGATCATTTAAACTCAAATATATTGCAATTGAGTTGTTTCAGTATGTAGATACACCGAATTTAAGAAGAAATAATGAGGTTTTAGGATGCAACACTAAATATGAATTAAAACTAACTTTAAAAATTTCGATTTTGACAACTAGGCTTTTTAGTATCACATATTATTTTCATCACATATCATAAATATGGAATAAATAAATATATATGAGGCAGATATAACTTGAAAGTAAAAGCTGTTTTTCTCTGTTTTAATGTTTAAACTGATAATTAATGTAAAATTTGAAGGATCAATTGCAATTATTGGAAAGTTATGCAATTTTATTTTTTATCTTAATACCCTAAACTGAACAATAAATTATCTGACAACTGAGCTTTTTAGTATCACATATTATTTTCATCACATATCATAAAATGGAACATATATATATATATATATATATATATATATATATATATATATATATATATATATATATATATATATATATATATATATATATATATATATATATATATATATATATATATATATATATATATTAGGCAAATATTACTTGGAAGTAAAAACTGCATCAAAATACAGTGAATAACAATTTAGTATTTAGTATAAACTGTGATAAGGCTTTCACACCTCTGTGTTAAAATTGTATATTAAAGTATTGTTTTATTTCTGTGTGATTGAAAGTGTCAATTTCGAAATGTAAATGTCTTTTCTACATGTTTTCAATTACATTGACTTTTAAGGGAAGTGAACTCTAAAATCGCAAAAGTGTTTATGTTCCAGAAAAATAGTAATAGTTTTGTATTTTCGCTTCTCAGTCGCTAGTTGGGAACTTGCAGGTTTTGCGCACGCGCGCGTTTGAAAAAGGATTTTGGAAGCAGTGTGGAAGGAGTCGTGGAAAAATGTAGACGTGTGTGTTTGATTCGCGTATGATCGCGAATTTTAAGAAAAGGTGGATTAATTTTGAAAGTGGAAGGATGTGATTAAAATATGTAACATAGTTCGACAAGTTGTGCGTAGAGTCGTTTGGCTCGGTTCAGAGATGAGTCACTCGTGTTTTTAAATGAATCAGCCTGGTAGTAATGGAATAATGAGTCTTGTGAAAAGAGAAAATGGTTCTTTCACTGGTCGGCTTGAATCGCTAATAGGGCTAGAGGGAAAGCTCATTTTACAGCGATTTGTATTTGCCTGACTACTCCTTGTGTCCTAAGGTACGAATCAACCAATCTCCGTAACCAACCAAGATGTCGAATTCCGCCAGCATGATGTTGTGTAGTCAAGTTTCCCGACCATTATGGATTTTGTTCTGCGCAAGAATCTCGATGAGTTTATGCCGAGAGTCCATCCTGATATCCTTTCCCATGGTACAGAATTGTAAATGTTATATTTAAAAGAGACGAGGTAAAGTTTTATATATATTTAGTCTTCCACCTAACGAATAGAGTGTTAATTGTCAAATCCTCGTGAGCATCGAATCATTGATGATGTTATATGAAAATGTCGTATATGTTCAAAGTATACAAATGTGATATATAAATGTCAAGTATAATATGAGGAATATTGTGTTTATTTTATGTATCAGAAAATATGTGTATTCTCTTGGTTCCTCTTCCTCCAGGGGTGTTCTTAATGGTCACCCTACCGAGTGTAACTCTGAGTTATTGCGAGAAATGCTTGTACTCCACTGTTTTCGATCAACTGCCTTGTTATTTCATGTTTAATAAATGTGTTTGATTTCAAAACTTTGTCTTCTCTGTCGAGTATACCAAAACGTTCGCGACAGAATTGGTGCCGTTACTTTTCTCGGTGAGTGGGGAAGAGCTGAGAGAATTAAAATTTTTAAAAATTTTCTTAAGAATTGAAATTTTGAAGGTTAAAAATTACCGTTGTGCTAAAATGAGTGTTTTCTTAAGTAAACAGAGTTCCATGTTCTGTTTTCGGTATTCTCAAAAACGAGTGTTCTTGGAATTTGATATGTGCCATTTGATAAAAAAAATTGATTTGTTTGCATATTTATGTCATTTGATTTGATAAAAACTGGTTTTATTGTAAATACTGTTTAAGAACATTGCAATTGCATATTGTGTTAAACTATACGAGTATATTTGATTGTTATGAAAAATGGCTCCAATTACTAGAAACAAAAAACTAAATGTCGGTAAGATGAGTAAAAATTCAAGTAAAAAATTAAATTCCTCCTTGAATTTGTCGCTTGATATTGCTACTGAGTCGGATACTGTTAATTCTAAAAGTAAAGTTAAAAATGTTAGCCACAAAGCTAAATCTAATGAGGAAAATATATCAGATAAATCGCCGGTATGTCTGAATTCTTCTTCTGGCACTTTGCCAAATCAAAACAGTGCTTCATCGGTAAATGATAACATGTTAAAATCATTCCATATTTTCACACCTAAGTTCGCACATCATATTCCAAAATTCTCGGGAAATTCAGAGCTTTCGTTGTCACAGTTTTTGGAAAAGTTAAATTTAGTAGCCACTCATGCAAACTGGAGTGAGTGTGACAAATTAGTTTGTTTGAGATTGAATTTAGAGGGGGAAGCAAATAGATTGATTGAAGAGAATCCAAAGCACAGAAATTGTAAAAATTTGCAGGAAATTATTCACATTTTGAAAGATCATTTTGAAGTGACCGAAAATGTTACTAAAAACATAATTTCACTCGTGAACTTTACACAGAGACCAAATGAGTCGGTTAAACAGTTTTCGATGAGAATCGAAGCTGCTTCATTTAAGGTTGTTCCGGAAGATGTAGATTCCGAAAGTGAGAATAAAATCAGGCAAACACTTTTAAAAACTTCATTTATTAATGGTTTATATCCGGAACTAAAAAGATTGGTGTTGTCACAAAACCCTAGAGATTTTTATTCGGCTAGAAAACTTGCAATTCTTGAGGAATCTATTTTAAATGAAAATAATGCTATGTACTTGACTAATCCGGTACTTACAAAAAAAGGTGTTCTCACACCAGAAAAATATGTTCTCACACCAGATCAAAGTGAAAGTATGTCGGATTTAAAAAGAAAAGTGTTAGAACAGGAAAGGGACATTGAATTTCTTAGGGGTAAAATAGAAAAATTTAAGTTTAATTCAGATAAAGTTAACGAAAAGCGTTCACCGCGTCCAAAGTGTGACAAATGTGGTAAATTAGGTCACGTTCAAGAACAGTGTTGGAAAAAGGTTTTTCAAAAAAGAGATGCGTACGGTATAAAATGTAGGAAAATTTATACCAGTCCTGGAACTAGGTATCACCAGGGTGAAAGACACAGAGGGCAAATATCTGCAAATGAGTGGAAGTATAAAAAGCAAGGAACGCAAAATTATAAAAATAAGGAGTCATATAAATCTTTGCAAAATTCCAAAAATCATTCTTCTGGGAATCAGAGTAGATATCCCATGCACAATTATAATAATAGAAAAACTTTTGATAGGCAAACATCACATTTTGAGGAAAATAATATTTGTCATAATATTACAAATTCTTTGTCATCTTCTTCTATTATAAAAGGAAAATTAGTGAGCAGTGAAGTGTCAATATTGATTGATACGGGTAGTTCAATTAATTTAGTGTATGAGGAAGCTTTAAATACTGTACCCATTGCACATATGTTGCTAACATACAAACCAACAATTTTGCGTAGCTTTAGTTCACAAGATACTAAAGTTGAATGTTTAGCCACTATTTCACTAAATTTGGGAAAAGAAAGATTCCCTACCGAATTTTTTGTGTTAAAATCACCAGCTCCTATTTCATATAATGTAATCCTTGGTAACAAGTTTTTACATAAACATAATGCTATTATAGATTATAATCACTTCTGTTTTAAGTTTTCAAACTCTTCCATTCCTTTTGTTGGTTATCAATGTACGAATAATTTACTTTCGATTTCAAATCATGAACCGGCAAATGAGTCGGAAATTGCAGACTCAAACCTAAGTAGTGTCGCAAAGCGTATTGCTGTGCCTGACTCGCAGATGAGTAGTGGGAAAAATGTTCGTGTGGTAGAGGACTGTAAACCGAAAGAGTTCCATACGAATGCATGTGCCAAATGCAAAGCAGATCTAGCACCGGTAGTGAATGAGTCTCAGGTCATTCATAATATTATATTTTCAATTGTTTCACAAAATGTTTTGCAAAACTGTATGCTATGTTAAAATGGATCCAATATTTCTGAACTTCTGTGTAATTTGCTTTATGTGTCAGTCAGCTGAATGTTCTGTACTGCAAGTTCTGTGCCAGTGCAGCTTTCTGAATGTGAGTGCCATGTTAATCAGGTTGAAGTAGTGTTTTAAAATTCTAAATACTTAAATAATAATTTTTTTTTGCTTTACTTTAATGATAAGCAGTAATGTTTTAAAGTAATTTTAAGATAATTAAGTACTTGATGGATTAGAGTTTTGGTAAGGATTTTTAAGGATAACTGATAATTTTTATCTCTGTTTTATTTTATGAATATGTGAATGATTTTTTTTTAATTTAAAGGTCTAGTAAATTTTAGAAATTTTTTTTTGTCATTTGGTGTTTGTTGACTTATTGGTTGGGGGTACCGCCACCTCTAGGTTTGCAACTTTCTAATGGACTTGTTTCTTGCCTGGGTGCCTGATCAACATTCTTGGTTTGAAAATTTGTCTCATTTTCTAAATTAGTAATTTTTTTAAATGTCTTTTAAAGTAATTTGTTGGCAAGGTTGGATAATAGTTAATAAATTGATTTCTGTGAAAAGTAAATTTATAGAATTTTAATTGTAAAATTTTTGAAGAAAGAAAACTTTTTGTTTAGTTAAACTTTTTGTGAGTTGAGTAAATTAAATTTTCATGTCTCTGTGGTACTCACCAGAAAATGTATTAGTGTTTAAGTTTTAAAAGGGGCAATTTCATCATTTGTGTCTTGTTAATTTGGTGTTGTCTTGTAAAGGTCTATGCTTGTATTGAGACTTATTTTTTTTTGACTCACGAGTCAAACTTTAGGCCACTCTTGGATTTTGGTTATTATGCTGGTCATGATCTTGTTTGTTTTTGTTTTTTTTCTTTGATGTACATGTACATCGCTCAAAATTTACACTAAATTCCTCTCAATGGAACATATGTCATTGGGAACTTAATGCAGGTATTTTCCTAGTATTGTGTGGAAAAATTCCCCGCTTTGCAGGAAATTTTTCTCCCGGGCCCCGAAGGAGTGTGATAAGGCTTTCACACCTCTGTGTTAAAATTGTATATTAAAGTATTGTTTTATTTCTGTGTGATTGAAAGTGTCAATTTCGAAATGTAAATGTCTTTTCTACATGTTTTCAATTACATTGACTTTTAAGGGAAGTGAACTCTAAAATCGCAAAAGTGTTTATGTTCCAGAAAAATAGTAATAGTTTTGTATTTTCGCTTCTCAGTCGCTAGTTGGGAACTTGCAGGTTTTGCGCACGCGCGCGTTTGAAAAAGGATTTTGGAAGCAGTGTGGAAGGAGTCGTGGAAAAATGTAGACGTGTGTGTTTGATTCGCGTATGATCGCGAATTTTAAGAAAAGGTGGATTAATTTTGAAAGTGGAAGGATGTGATTAAAATATGTAACATAGTTCGACAAGTTGTGCGTAGAGTCGTTTGGCTCGGTTCAGAGATGAGTCACTCGTGTTTTTAAATGAATCAGCCTGGTAGTAATGGAATAATGAGTCTTGTGAAAAGAGAAAATGGTTCTTTCACTGGTCGGCTTGAATCGCTAATAGGGCTAGAGGGAAAGCTCATTTTACAGCGATTTGTATTTGCCTGACTACTCCTTGTGTCCTAAGGTACGAATCAACCAATCTCCGTAACCAACCAAGATGTCGAATTCCGCCAGCATGATGTTGTGTAGTCAAGTTTCCCGACCATTATGGATTTTGTTCTGCGCAAGAATCTCGATGAGTTTATGCCGAGAGTCCATCCTGATATCCTTTCCCATGGTACAGAATTGTAAATGTTATATTTAAAAGAGACGAGGTAAAGTTTTATATATATTTAGTCTTCCACCTAACGAATAGAGTGTTAATTGTCAAATCCTCGTGAGCATCGAATCATTGATGATGTTATATGAAAATGTCGTATATGTTCAAAGTATACAAATGTGATATATAAATGTCAAGTATAATATGAGGAATATTGTGTTTATTTTATGTATCAGAAAATATGTGTATTCTCTTGGTTCCTCTTCCTCCAGGGGTGTTCTTAATGGTCACCCTACCGAGTGTAACTCTGAGTTATTGCGAGAAATGCTTGTACTCCACTGTTTTCGATCAACTGCCTTGTTATTTCATGTTTAATAAATGTGTTTGATTTCAAAACTTTGTCTTCTCTGTCGAGTATACCAAAACGTTCGCGACAATTAATAAACAGTGTACTTCTTCAGGATAAAATCACAGAAGAACCACATCAGTTAAGACAAGAGATCGGCTGTTCCAAAGTATGAAAAAAAAATTATTTGAGAAAACACTTAAATAGTGTGAATAAAAAAAATTCTAGCATCTTATATTTTGAATGAAAAGTCATCTGATAATCTCCACTCCATTCCCTGATGAATAAACGGACACAAGAGAAACACTACAACAATTTATTTTTATATCGGAGCTTGAAGAAAATATTTATCTGTTCTTGAATGTCGTAGAAAGTGAAAGATGAATGCTTCATAAATTCTTTCATCTTGCTTCTTTACCTGATCTCTTTTATTCCCAAACTATTAAACTATCAATCAAGTCGATTCAATGGAAAATAGTATTTTTATTTAAGCTGAGAGTACTTTCTTTAAAATATTGTTATAAGGTAACAGTTGAATATATTTATTAGTTGCAAGTAAATAACAAACTTGTAATTTTTTTTTATTGGAAACATTAAAAAAATGTTAAACCAGGAACAAATGCATATTTTGTTGTTTATGTATAAAATGTGTTTTTATAAAGTATATTGTTGTGGGAAAAACACTGAATAATTAAGTGAAGTGGGGCTTAACTAGATTCTCTCATACAAAAATCCATTCTTAAATGGTTTGTATTTATTATTTTTTGTATACTTTGCAAGAAAATTTTGAATAATCGGTATCGTTGGCTTAAAGGATCACACATATAGCATGTTACCTTTCATTTTAAAGGGTTTGAAAAAATATTTCGATTGATGCTATATTTGACAATGTACTCCCTCGGGGGAAGCAACTTGTCTCCCCCCGAGGAGGCTAATAATGTGATGAACACAAAATTTGAATCGCTGCTATTTTTCATAAATGAACAAAACTATCAAGTTTTGTAATTATAAGCCGTAAAGACTCCCTATTATGCATAATTACATCAAATTTTCTCCTATGTTACCCTGTTAGGAGAAATTTTCCTTATTGGAAACATTAAAAAAATGTTAAACCTGGAACAAATGTATATTTTGTTGTATATGTATAACGTGTGTTTTTATAAAATATATTGTTGTGGGAAAAACACGGAATAATTAAGTGAAGTGGGGTCAACTAGATTCTCTCATACAAAAATCAATTTTTAATGGTTTGTATTTATTATTTTTTCTATATTTTGCAAGAAAATTTTGAATAATCAGTATCGTTGGCTTAAATGATCACACATATAGCATGTTACCTTTTATTTTAAAGGGATTGAAAAAATATTTCGATTCATACTATATTTGAGAATGTACTCCCTCGGGGTAGGGGGCAACTTATCTCCCCCCCCCCCCATGGGAGCTATTAATGTCATGAACACAAAATTTGAATCGCTGCTATTTTTCATAAATGAACAAAACTATCAAGTTTCGTAATCATAAGCCGTAAAGACTCCCTATTATGCATAATTACATCAAATTTTATCCTATGCTACCCTGTTAGGAGAATTGTTTTCTATATTGGAAACATTAAAAAATGTTGAACCTGGAACAAATGTTTATTTTGTTGTATATGTATAAAGTGTGTTTTTATAAAATATATTGTTGTGGGAAAAACACTGAATAATTAAGTGAAGTGGGACTCAACTAGATTCTCTCATACAAAAATCCATTTTTAAATGGTTTGTATTTATTATTTTTTGTATATTTTACAAGAAAATTTTGAATAATCGGTATAAATGATCACACTGTGGGACACAAATAAGGATAGACTAAGCTTAAAGTTAAAGGTTATACTTTTAAATATTAAATTCATTTAGATGACATGGCCGTGAATTCTCATATAGTGGATTTAGTTATTTAATCGTACATTGCTGGTTGTGCCGCTACAAACCCTCCAATTATTTTACCTTTTGTGTGAGTCCTGTAAAGGAATAATTAATTATTATAATGCTCATTGATTGCACCATTTAAACTTTAACAATAAAACATTTATTAACATAAAAAATCTTAATTAAATTCAATTACACTATTTAATTATATTATTTCAGCGGAGGGGACATGTGTGTGCCCAAAACGGAAAACCCAAATATTGGTAATGATCAGATATCATTTCAATGGGCACATACCTTCAAGTCTGTCTTGGACTTTGTCAGCATCTGTATTTAATGTCGTTCATCTACTTCATCAACTCTTGGTGTAATGCTCCCACATGTAAATTCGTAGAACATATTGCCTGCTGAAACTACTCTGCACTCGCACTTATTTCATTCTCTTAGTATATTAATTCATCGCTGTAGTATCTGCACAGGTCATAATGTCGAAGTTATCTGTTCCAAGTCTAAGTCAAAATTCCATAGTTGTCTTTTTTAGTATGCTCTTAAGTTAACATATTGATTACTGTCTCTTTGGTTCTCGGGTCACAGGCTGTGGTTCCCTTGGTGTGTGTGTGTATGGGGAGGTAACTCCGCCCTTACTTCTTTTTGGCGCTTATTGGTTACTCCTTTACCCAATGGCACCATTCCACATTTCGTAAGGCCCAGCTCTGCCGCTCCATCATGGCCCCCTAAATTTATGGTCTTCTGACCTTTAGGTTCACGGAGTGATAAACTACGGTGCCAGCCAGACTACACGCTTTGTTCGCCGTTTTGGCTACCATAAATTTCACATAAAAGTGTCTCATCAAATGTGAGATCTATTTCTGGTCTCACACACACATATAGCATGTTACCTTTCATTTTAAAGGATTTGAAAAAATATTTCGATTGATGCTATATTTGACACTGTACTCCCTCGGGGGGGAGCAACTGGTCTCCCCCCGAGGAGGCTAATAATGTCATGAACACAAAATTTGTATCGCAGCTATTTTTCATAAATGAACAAAACTATCAAGTTTCGTAATCATAAGCCGTAAAGACTCCCTATCATGGATAATTACATCAAATTTTGTCCTATGCTACCGTGTTAGGAGAATTTTTTTTATTGGAAACATTAAAAAAATGTTAAATCTGGAACAAATGTATATTTTGTTGTATATGTATAAAGTGTGTTTCTATAAAATATATTGTTGTGGGAAAGACACTGAATAATTAAGTGAAGTGGGGCTCAACTAGATTCTCTCATACAAAAATCCATTTTTAAATGGTTTGCATTTATTATTTTTTGTATATTTTGCAAGAAAATTTTGAATAATCGGTATCGTTGACTTAAATGATCACATATATAGCATGTTAACTTTCATTTTAAAGGGTTTCAAAAAATATTTTGATTGATGATATATTTGACAATGTACTCCCTCGGGGTAGGGGGCAACTTATCTCCCCCCCCCATGGGGGAGATGTCATGAACACAAAATTTGTATCGCGGCTATTTTTCATAAATTAATATAATTCTCATGTTTCGTAATCATAAGCCGTAAAGACTCCCTATTATGCATAATTATGTCAAATTTTGTCCTGTTCTATCCTGTTAGGAGGATATAAAATTTCGAAGTTTTCGCTCAAATTTCAAAAAATTCTATCTAGTTCTAGGTTTTTCATTAATAAAGGGGGATAGCACGTTTTCTGAAAATGCATTAATATTTGTGGCAACTATCGTGTACACAAAAAAGACAGACAGATATAATGCCAAATATATTCAAAACGTATTCAGGCGGTCCTAAAACATACAATGGCATAGGAATCTGGAAATCAAAGCTATTCAAACAATACTTTCACTATACTATACTTTACAACATGAGAAAGTAACAAGAAAGATCAATCATGCTTAAAGCATTGATTATGAAACACTTTCCAACTTCAATGCAATTTTATTTAAACAAGTCTAAAATGCAATACATTCCTCGGTAATATTTTGAAACTTATCACAATACTGCATTAATTTATTATATTTGAAAACTTAAACTTTCATCGAAAAAAATGAACTTCATTCAAATGACTGCATTGAAATATGAAAAGCCTGGTTTAAACATCTCTAAAATGTTATACATTCCTCGGTAATAGTTTTAGAATAATCATAATACTACGATAATTTATTATATTTGAAAACTTCGTCGAAAACAACTGAAATTAATTCAAATGACGTCATAGAAAAAATAACACGCCTGGATCTCTCTATAAAAACAGGATTCCATTCATAACTTTCTCCCAATCATTTCATTCATCACAATACTATAATATATTATTTTATTTAAATATTTTGTTTAAGACCATGGAGCAACAAAAAATTAAACTCTATGCTTGAAACTTCATCGAAAAAAATCGCCCTTCTCTTTATGAAATCAATTAATATTTCATTCATATCAGCCATGCAGACTCCATGGACTAAATTATTTTGTGTTAAAAAAATACAGGAATTCTAATACAACTCATTCTATATATTTTGCTGTTTACATTTTACATAGGTGAAAAATAGGCTTAGTTGTAGAAATAATCAAATTTAGATGGGCATTTAAACTCCAATATATTGTCATTGCGTTGTTTTAGTATGTAGATGCACAGAATTTAAGCAGAAATAAAGTAGTTTTAGGACGGATACAACACTCAATATGAATTAAAAAGAACTTTAAAAAATCACGATTTTGAAACAAGATGGATGCCATATATCATTTTGAAGTGGGTCATGTGATCGTTTCATATCATGGTCACGTGATCGTTTCATATAAGGGGTGTAATTATTATTTTATTTTTTATTTTAAAAACTACCGAATATATTTCGCTGATTTTTTTTTATATATTTTATGGAATAATTTGAATATTACCTAAAATTTTCGAAGCAATTTGTGAATTTTAAATCCGCTTAAAAAATGTTTGAAAAATTAGGTCCCATAGGGCTCAATGTATTTCATTTTTTCGACCCGGGTTCAATCCAAAACTAATTGGGTAATATTATTCATTTATATTCCCATAGGTTCTACAGACCGTCTGAACAACATACTAAAATTTCATTTTGATTAAGTCATTTTTACGGCAGTTATCGTGCTAACGGACAGGCAGACAGACAGACAGACAGACAGACAGAATGAACAAAGTCATAAACACTTTTCAACTTTGTTGTAAAGTGTTAAAAAGTGAAATGAAGTGACATATCCTGTAACATTGAGTTGCGTGAACCCGAGAAATGCTCAAGTAATAATTTCTCACAATTTGTAGACAAAGTTTCGTTTCCTTAGTATTTGGCAAACGATGTTGTGGTAAGTGAGATCAAATATCATTAAGACAAGTATTTTTAACAGTTTCCAACATAGTTAAGAGTGTTTATGACTTTGGTCTGTCTGTCGTCTGTCTGTCTGTCAGGCCGTCTGTTAGCACGATAACTGCCCTAAAAATGACTTTATCAAAATGAAATTTTAGTATGTTGTTGAGACGGTCTGTGGGACATATGGGAATGTAAATAAATAATATCACCCAATTACTTTCGGTTTGAACCCGCGTTAAAGAAATGAAATACATTGAACCCTATAGAACCTAATTTTTCTAACATTTTTTAAGCGACGTTGAAATTAGCAAATTGCTTCGAAAATTTTAGGATATATTCGATATATATAGGTGTCGTTGATCCGTTTTTTATCCTTAAGAAATAAACTATTTTTTGCCTTTGAAACATGTTTACAATGTTAATAAATTGGTATTTGCTGTGTTTTGTCTGTTTCACATTTCAGTTATTTTTGCAGTAGTTTTGGAAATTTAATTTAATTAACTAGCAAGGTCAACTTCTATTATAGAACATTTTAAGAATATCGTTCGAAAAGCTCAATGTAGCGAGGTGATCGATGGCTCGAAACTAGGTTCGGATAGGATGATTTTACAATTCTTATAAATATGTTATATTTTCATTCTAATACGAAATATGAAAATGGAAACGAGCAACGTGAAGTATGGTTATGAATACCTAAAGTATCCTCACACATACTGACTGTACCCCGACATTTAAGGGCAACCAATGTTATTATTTGAAGGTCCCAAACTCTTGAACTGACCTACTTTTGGTAAGTTCTGGAAACTTCTCAAATTTTGTAGATTGCTTGAAAACTTCACGAGTTATGTACATTTTTCATTACTTTCCACGGGGGGTGTATAAGATGGATATCCTTCAGTTACAATACGGTGCCCTGATACGAGTCATATTTTAATTGTGAATATGTCAGTGTCTTAAGAAGATAAACGTATGTTTTGTGAATTAATTAAACATTTGAATGCTAGTTTATTTATCGTACCAGGCAGTTATTTCGTAACCTTGTAAGGTGGCTGGAGTATAAATTGTTCCTTTTTATGTATTGTACTATTAATAAAGTACTAGTTATCTAGAAATCCATACTCATCGATGTATCCTGTGAATATACCCCCAATTCCAGAAGGTACTTGGCAACAATATCCATGAATGTATGAGAAAGTCGTGAGGAGCTTGCCACTCTAGATATATGTTTAAACTATAGATATAAACTTCTAGATATAAATTAAAACCACAAAAAAAATCTTAGCACATTCAGCATCTTAACTGTTGAATTTGATTCGATTCCACTGAAATCCCCTTAAAAAATATACAATTCTGATACACATAAATGTATTTCTCTTTGTTGCTTTCCCTGCCTCGAAGGCTTTATTTCCATTTACGAAACGAAACAACAGAAAGAGGTGTATCAGAACATTCATTTCATTGAAATCGGAAAATAGGAAAGAGGGTGAAAAATGAAAGTTAGAATCCAAGTTTATTTGAAGGGATATAAAAATGCTAAGATTTCATTAAACACGTGTTAGTCCTTAGAGTCGTAATGTAAGTGTTAATTTTCTAATTATTCCGTGAGGGAAATGTGGTATCTTTAAATGTATGAGGAAATAAAAAGAAAAAAAATGTATAATAAAATTTTGTATCAGTATTAAAATAATGATTTGTATCAGAAAATACAATCATTACTGATCTTAGCTTCAGTTATCAAATTAGTCTTTCAAAATCTATAATATTAGAAAGTGCCTGCGTATGTATGTAAATACTATCAAGAAGCCTTACAGGGCTCTACTTTAGGTATCCTGACCAGATATATAGACACCATGAAGACATAGATTCTAATATTTGTTCATCCTTCAGCACCTATTACATATACATCATTTACTCATTTACATAATTTATTAACCAAGCCTTAAATTTCGTGTTAAAGAATACATGAATTATGCTTCTAAAGAAAAGGCATCCAAATCTTCAACTGCTGAACATTCTTGGAACTCCAATCACATTTTCTGTATTTTGGAAGCCAATATCCTTTTTATACCTAATTAAATTTTTAAATTAGAATTTCTTGAAAGTTTATATACTGTTTCTCAATCAAAATTTCTTGTCAACGATCATTGTCCCTTCTTTCCTTAAGCTTGAAATTTTCTAGTTTAATTTTCCATTCCGATCTGCTTCCTTTGAATTCTTGCGTATTTGTCTTCTTTTTTTCAGAATTTTAGTTACCCTTCTAGTTATTTTTTGTTATTTTAGTTGACGAAATTACCTCATAAAATTTCCAAAAAGAGTCGGTTCTTTCATGTTTGTTTTTCACACTTATATCTGATTTGCTCATTGTTTCGCAATTGATTTCAATTATTTCCTACTTGTTTTTCTTGTTTGTTGCTGGTTTAAACATCTTATGTTATTTCGTTGCAGTTTTAGCAGGTTTACTCACTGCTAATATGTTTCTATTCGCTTTGTAAATGGTTCTTTTACTGTATTATAACTTTTTCAGTTCACTCTTTATTTTCTGTTGTTATTCCTTTCGGCCGTAATGCTTACTGTTCATTCGCAGTATTTTCACGAATCGTCTGTTTTTATCACTCTCATTTCTCCTCGCGGCGATGTCACCTTTTATCCTACCTTCAGTCACGTGTGCTAATCTGTCGCAGTTGCGGAACTTACTGGATTGATCGAAATTGCGTTTCCTGTTTTTCCAAAGTATGGTATAAATAATATTTAAACGAAATTTCATTGTATTAACACTCAAGAATGCGCCGTTGCATATAGTGAACATAACACCTTACCACACAAATATAAAACTGCTGTCTTTGAGAATAAATGACACTTCCAATACTTATTACTTTCCTTATATACATAATCTATAAGGAAAGTATTTTGACGGGGTCGAATTCGAGTTTTCGACGAAAGGTCACGTTTCAAGCATCCCTGATCACGAATCAAGCATTTTTGAGGTGATGTCTGTGTGTGTGTGAAAGTGTGTGTGTGTGAAAGTGTGTGTGTGTGAAAGTGTGTGTGTGTGTGTGTGTGTGTGTGTGTGTGTGTGAAAGTGTGTGTGTGTGTGCGTGTGTGTGAAAGTGTGTGTGTGTGTGCGTCAGTGAGTCTGTGGAGACGATATCTCTCGAACCAATGGAGCGATTCGAATGAAATTTGGTACAAAAATCACAATCCATGAATACTGGAAGCCTATTGTTTTTAAACGTAATCGAATGTTTAGAACCCCCCTAAATTTTCGAGTGAAATTTTGAAAATATCTTCAAAAACCAAAATATTTAAAAAAGATTTGAAAATAGACATTTCTTATGTAATTTTTCCTTTGAAAACGATTGACATAAACTTTAGAACGCTGGCATGAACCGTTCTCGAGATATTGTACATTTTTCATATAAATGTATCAAAAAACCCCAGAAATTAAAAAAAATATTAACTGTTGAGAAACATGTTCACTTTTCATATGTAATAGCATGCGATAAATTCGGTGACATTATTCTCGTGGATCTAGCTCGTTCCATTCATGACAAAAGATACTTTGAGTAACACTTTTTTATTTGAACGCCAATAGTCATTTATCTACTATAAGAATAACTTATTTCTCCGTCCATAACGCTTGGAGGGATTTTGGCGACGAATTTGGTGGAATTTCGCCCACTTGGTGACTTTTTTAAATGCTGCCAAATTAACAAAAATCTCGCCAAATGGATAAAAATGCCGCTAAATCAATGAAAATGACGACTATTTGTCGAAAATTCAATATCTTGGAAAAAATATAATTATATACTATAAGGAAAACCTATTTTTTTACTGTAAAAGCAGTATAGTAAATTCTTTGCATTATATAAGGAAAGTCATGTGTTGTCCACATCAGATTTTTTAAACAAAGCAGACATATACAAATTACGTGACAATATTTGTTTCGAGACAGTTATAATCCTACTTCATCAGGTTAAAACAGTGCAACAAGCGCCAAGCAAGAACGGTAGTCCAATAAAGTCTAATCGTCTAACCCTCGTTTCAATTTAAATTTTTGAAATAAGAATAAAATGATTTCACTATACATTAAACTAATTGGATACTTGGCATAATATTACTGTCTTTTCAAGTATACAATCATTATACGAATTATAAGAGAAATTATTAATCAAATGGATTTTCTCTCTGTGGTACTCTAGAGATAATTGTAATGCCGTCATAGATATCTTTAATGTTTGAGGTATATATTTTATGTTACAACGTAACGCGATGATTTTCATATGTGACTTGGTGCGTTTCTAATTGATTCCGTATTTAAGTATATATTTATTTCTACATTATTAATACCCTGATGAGACATTAACAGAATAATAAGGGAAATATCATTTAAATCGTGTTTACTTGCATGGTAATTTTATTAAACTTTTGGATATACCTTAACATTTAAGTGTGCGTTTTAGTAGCATAAATTAATACAAGTTTTACGATCACGAATTATATAGGTTTATGTTTAATCATACGTGTTATAGCTTGGAGATAAGTAGATATTTTAAATTACCTAAATTAAACTTAGATTAATTTTTTGACATTAGTGTTAGTGAATTTAATAAGGTTCAATGAACCTTGTTATATTAGGATTTGGACAAAGATAATAATGTGTCAATAAAGTTAATTTTTTCACTGATTTGGACATACTGATCAAAAATTTTAACTTAAAATAACAAGTTAGCCCTATTTTGTAGCATGCAGTGGAAAAGTAGTTCAAAAATAAGGCTACCAATTACAAAGAGCTAGTTCAAATCCTCTTTCGGAGTTAGGGGGATTAGGGAGCAACATTTTTGTGGTGAGAAAACAAGGACTAAGTTGATTTATATTTTAAATAGAAATGAAACTCGTGGATTAAATTATTAATCTTAATTAAAGTGGTCGTGAATTGTAACATTCGTACATTGCTATCGTCGCGGCAAAACCCACCATTACCTCTTTTCACGAGTTCCATAACATAATCATTAAATCAAAACACTACACATTAAAATCCACAATTTTAATGTGTAATGAATAAATGATAATTAAAAATTAATTATCATTTATTCATTTCTCTATATTATTACGATTAAAATTACATGAATTTATAAACAAACGCTTAAGGAGGAGAAGAGCACCGTGTGAGTGAGACAAGGTCTTTTGAATCTTATTCCAAAGATCAAAAATTGATCTAATATACATAAAGACTGGCACATACCTCTGTATTTCGGATCTGCAGCTCAGCATGACTGGAATCTTTACCTATTCTTTTTCTGATATATGGAGTCAGACTTCGTCTTTTTTTATAACATTCTCATATTTAAAAAAATCTAATATGGGCAGTACGTGATTTTCCTTATATAATGCATTGAATTTAACTTTTACAGTAAAAAAATAGATAATTTTTATAGTAGATATTTATATTCTTTCCACGATATTGAATTTTCGTAGTAATTTGAGGCGTCATTTTCATTGATTTAGCGTCATTTTTATTAATTTGCCGAAATTTTCGTTAATTTAGCAGCATTTAAAAAAGTCGCCAAGTTGGCGACATTCCACTAAATTCGTCACCAAAATCTCACCAAGCGTTATGGACAGAGAAATAAGTTATTCTTACAGCAGATAAATGACTATTGGAGTTCAAATACAAAAGCATTATGCAAAGTATCTTTTTTCATGAATGAAACGAGCTAGATCCACGAGACTGATGTCATCCAATTTATCGCATGGTATTACATATGAAAAGTAAACATGTTTCTCAATAGGAAGTATTTTTTTTTTATTTTATATGATTTTTTGATAATTTTTTTGCAAAATGTGCAATATCTCGAAAACGGTTCATGTTAGCTTTCTAAAATTTGTGTCAATCGTTTTCTAATGAAAAATTACATAAGAAATGTCTATTTGCGTAACTTTATTGGAGGTTTTGATTTTTTGAAGATTTTTTCAAAATTTCACTCGATAATTTAGGTGGGTTCTGAACATTCGATTGCGTATAAAAACAATAGACTTCCAGTGTTTACGGATGTAATTTTTGTACCAAATTTCGTTCGAATCGGTGCATTCGTTCGTCAGTTATCGTCTCCACAGGCTCATTGATACACGCACATACACACACACACATGCACAAACACACACACACACATACACACACACACACATACACACATACACACACACAGACATCACTTCAAAAATGTTCGATTCGTGATCAGGGATACTTGAAACGTGCTCTCCCGTCGAAAACTCGAATTCGAATTTTCGACCCCGTCACAATACTTTCCTTATACATTATTGCATATAAAGAAAGTAATAAGGACTCATTCTGAACAAAACTGAAAATACGACGCTCTGATTTTTTCTCCTTCTGGCCACTTCATTTTGCCTAGGGTTCAGATACGCCCTCCTTGCTCTCATTGGATGCCCCTCAGTCCAATGGCGCATCTTCGCATTGTTGGCTTTTTTAGTTTCCAATGACGCTTTATTTCAGTCTTGGCTAGGAGATCTTTGCCCAACCACACTTACAATTTGTGTGATGTGTATTTATTGGGGCCATGACTTTCCGGGCCAAGACTGTCCTAAAACGGTGACTAAAAATCTGCGCTTTGTTTCGCCGTAAACATCAAAACGGCATAAGTTGTCTCCTGGTCTTACATTCTCCCCTAGCACAAAGAATACGTAAAAACCGCCTATGAAATTCTGATTTTAAGAAAAAATTCCTGAAAAATAATCAGAACGGAAACGTTCAACTTGACGTTGTCAAGTATATAATTTTCATGTTGCACCACTGAAAGTTTTTCATGCACACCTTGTATCGTTACCATGTACCAAGAAATAGTTCTCTTGATATCTGAGACAAGTTTATGTTTGTCTTGTACCACTGAAAGCTTATCATGCACACCTTGATTTGTTATCATGTAACAAGGAAGAGTTCGTTTGAAGCCTGAGACAAGTCTGAAATTGTCTTGTGTCAAGTGAAGCTATATTTGGAAAGCTATGTTTGGAATGAATATTCATGTATTTGTAACTCAGAACAAATTTGAACAATATTCTAGATATTTGTAATTTCTCTATAGTCCAGGTAAATCTGATATTGGCGTGATTTTGAAGCAAATTGAAGGAGTATAAGTTACCTTTTTGAAATGCACATAAAAGTGAAATCTAGTCATCCTAGGGTAACTTTCAGACCTCCGACATATTTGGACTAACCTACAGGATTGATTTGTTCTGGCGCTGTTGTAAAGAACCTTGCTGTCTCAACTTGGTATCGAACCATGGATCTTCAAACTAGCCAATCGACGAACTGCAGTTGAGCTACTGACACGAAATTTCAAGCTCTTATTGTCGAAATGAACTCTGCAAGGTACTATTGAGAATTTAGATAACAGGTGACGCGTTACTTATTGCCAAATTTCATAAAATCCGAAACGCAATTTTGACTTATAGCGGTTGAATACTTAAACAGACATAATACTTAAAAAATTCATAATACTTTAAAACGCATAATATTTAAATACACATAATACTTAAATTCACATAATACTTAAATTCACATAATACTTAAATACGCATAATATTTAAATACGCATAATAGAAATGCACAAATGTGCACGTGCATATACGTAGACGTTGACTTTGGTATTATATGTTTTCCAAAACTTATCAAATCGTTATACTCGATTTCAAAGTTTCCACCCATATTCGAAATTTTGTATTGTAAACATAAATTTTGATACAATAAAGAGTTAAAAAATTGAGAATTTTTTAAAGATATTTTATAAATGAGCAGTAATCTTTAGTTATGGTGAATGCGGTAAAAATACATGAATTCGCTTTTTAAAATATAGATTTACATTAAAATCCACAAGTTTGAAATGTTTGCTTCAGCAGAACGGATTATATTGTGCTGCACGCATTTTAATCTTAATATATTGAGTCCAGAACGCAGAAAATTTTTCAAAATGCTATTTTCTGCTACAAAGAAATAATTTTAAGTCCCATTTTTCTATTAATAAGATGTCCAAAAATCAATATTTGGGGAATTACAGGGAGAAGCGTATAAAAATAACGAATATATATTATTCATAAGGTTGGATTTTAATAAACTCAAATGTTTTATAACATTATTTCATCTTAGGAACACAAAACATATTTTCTATGCAATAGCCCCATTTTTAAAATGGTTTTCATGTCTTACAGTGATCCTAATTTTAAATGTATGACACTTACTTTTATGTTATACTATTAATATATTTACGTCTATATTTTATTTATTTACTTTTTTAACCGATCATATTTCTCAATTTCGACCTAAATCGCCGGTTCTACCCCCAGATGTAAGGTATCAGTTTTTGCGGCTAGAACAGTGTCCCCCAATTCACAACGGAACCCGTAGAGGCGACATCCACAGGGACGGCCTTCCTTCGCTTAGCACCAATCTCTCGGAAGGATTTTAGGACCCACAGATTTAACGTGCCCGTACTCCGCGTAGATATGGGGATAATTTGGGCAGTGCAGGGAATACAACTTTTGTCCTACGACTGCAAACCCCGTGCTCTAACCACTGAGATATCCCACATAACCAATCGTCTTCGAGCCAGACTCTCCGACCTACCCGAAGCTGAAAGGTATCTGTTTGGACGGCCGAGAAGTGCCACTCAATTCAGACCGAAACCCAGTAGGGGAGGCATCCACGGAGACCTTTTCTCCTTCCCCTACTACCAACCTCCTGGGCGATAGTTTGGCGATGGATGGGAATCGAACTTTGGTCGCCCGAGTGCAATCCCTGTACACTAACCACTGGACTGTCGATCCCAACCGATCGTTCTGAAAATCTGTGCCAACTAAGATATTATACAAATAAATCGATCTACAAAGTTGGTTTCAATTGAAGCATACTTTCAAAAGCAGTAGCCCGTACAATCGAGCTAAACAGTGAAGCAGATAATGAAAGATATGTATGTAAGAAAATGTACTATGATGCTATTGCTGATCATACCTTACTTTTGCACATACATGCACGAAAAAGTTTCTTTTGTAAAAGTTGCATTGAAACTCGATTTTTGATGATGGCTACATTTACAGAAATCAAACCGGAATATAGCATTTTTGAAAAATCCAACAGTAATTACAGAATACTTAAATGATAACTTCTATTAAATTTTTAAACAATGCAACTGAATTCAGTTAATTAAAACATACATTTATTTAAAATACATCAACGAACTTCTGAATAAACTTTTATTCCTTTCAGAAACTTTCCTCAATAATTCTATTTCAGTCTTAGTAAAGCCATCAAGCTTCTATACTTTGGCGCAGAAAATGGCCTTTCTCTGGGATTACCAGGGGTCACACATTACAATATGTCAAAGTAAATGGCCCTTTACTTTAGTCCAAAAAGTCCACCATAAGTGTCAGGAAAATGTAGGATCAATAGAACAACTCAATTTCGTTTTTTCTAGCAAGCTTGCACACAGAAGATTTAGATACGAATGTAGATAAAATAGAATTACGCTATATTCTAACCAAAGTTATAGTTTGAATGTATATGGAATGATATTAATTTCAGAGATTATCATCAAAGCAAATTCAATGCTGTATCTATATCAGTCATCATCTAAGTTCTGTTAATAATTAATCTCGTAAAATATGTAAATGCTGAGAATTTATGAACCGGAACTGAAAAACCTCCAACTTCCTGTAGAATTTAAAGCTGGATTCATATCGGTCATTGTTTAAGATATATTTAGAACCAATCTTGAGAAATAGATGCTTCAAGAAAATTTTTTAAACCAGAATTTCCTTAAATATTAAGGAATCGAATAAAATGTGAGAGCGGAATTTGGGACACAATGGACTTTTTACTTATTTTAGTGTTCCGCCACTCAAAAATTTTAAAATATACTTATCAAAACTATATTTATAGCAGATTTTGTGAAATATGTGTTTCAAGAAAAATTAAAATTTTTACATTAGTTATGAAGAACCGGGAGTGGGAATTTTAAGCAAGTTTCTTTAATCCTCCGGAATTTTGATGTTGAATCCATATCTAAATTCACCCATATATAATTTCTATTTACAACCAAATAGATGCTTCAAGGAAAATTTCTTAACTGGAAAAGAAACAGCCAGTGAAAGATTTTAGTGGATTATTCCACCTCCAACGACATTTTATGCTGAATCCATATCAGTTATCATCTAAGTTATATCTTGAGAGATAGTTGTTTCAAGTAAAATAACATTTTTTAACTGGAAATTGAAAAACATTGGAAGCGAAAATCCTTATTGAACGTCCATTCCCCTCAGAAAGTTGATGATGAACTCAAACAGTCATAATCTGAGCTCAATCTATAACAAATCTTGAGAAATAGGTATTTCACGGAAAAGTTTTCATCAAAAGTATATCAAAATATTTCTCGCAAATGACATCTTAGGAAGACTTAATTAGCACGAGGATAATCCACAATTTACTTATCTACCAAATTTCGTAAAATTTATTCAATCAGTTTTTCAACTAAAGTGGATACATACGATTTTTACAGGCCATATCGTAAAAAAAGGCAGATGCTTTTAGCTCGAATCGCAGCAAAATCTAATCAGCACCAGGGTAACCCACACTTCTTTAACAAACATTATTAAATTTGGTCAATCAGTTTTAGAGTTAGAGTGAATATATATATATATATATATATATATATATTGCACCTACAGACACACAACACAGACGTCACGCTAAAAATAAGTGTTTTCGTGTTCTAGGGTACTCGAAACGTGTACATACGCCGAAAACTTGGGTTGCGATTTTCGACAAGATTCAAATGTTTTTCCTATACATTACCATGTATTGCAGGGAAAGTAAAAACAAATTGGAGATTTCCTAGCAGAAGAGAAAAATGAATAATTAGCATTAATATATGAGTTTAACTGAGAAATTTTCAGAAATTTTCTTCTCCTTTACTTGGTAATATCTGGTTTAATTTTTCGTTTTCTTTTGGCTCCTTCTTTTTTTTCCTCCCGAATTTATGTTTACTCCGGAGGAAGATATTATCTCCTTTAGCACCCAAAATCATTTTAACCATTTTCTGTTCTACTTATTGAATATTAGTTTTCTTTTGGTTCCTTCTTCTTGATCATTTTGATTCTTCTCCCGAATTTGTTCACTCCGGGAAACAATATTAGCTCTTATAGCTCCCAAAACCTTTTCTCTGTTCAATTTATTAAATTTAAGTTTCTTTTGACTCCTTCTTTTTTGAAAATTTTTATTCTTCTCCCAAATTCATGTTTACTTAGGAGGATGATATTAGTTCTTTTAGCTCCCCAAAGCATTTTCTGTTCTATTTATGGAATTTCAGTTTCTGTTTGTTCCTTCTTGGTAATTGTCATTTTTCTCCAGAATTGATGTTTATTCCATGGAAGGATAATAACTGCTTTAGCTCCCAAAACCATTTTCTGTTCAATTTTTTTTCGTATTTATTTAGAACTAGCAGCATACCCGTCCTTCGTACGGAGTATATAATATAAAGAAACTTATAATTCGCAATCATGTCCAAATTCTATTAAAATATTAAATTTATTGCTCCTAAAGAGAAGTTTAGGAATATATGTTCTCACTATGCAAAATTATCTTCACGGGCAGATCTGAATAATTAAACATTCTGGCCCCTTTTGTGAGCAAATTTACAAAAGAAAAAAAGGAATTGAATCAATATATGCAACCCCGTACTACTTATATTGTCGCAGATTAGAAAATATGCCAGTGTGTTAGTAGAAGATTACCCGTATTACAATATAAGTCTCAAAAATATTTGCCAAAATAAGAGATGAGGTAATAAATTGAAAATATCAATAATCCCCGTGCTCTTTATACCAGAAGGTCTTAACTGATTCCAATATATGCCAATATATATCAAAACATATGCCAATATACCTGTACTATTTATATTCTCGTAGATTAAAATATATACCCGTGTATTTTTAGAAGATTACTCGTACAACGTACAATATATGAGGTTAAACAATTTTTTTCATAATAAAACAATTGCAAACTTTAAAATATCAATAATCCCTGAATCAATAATCCCCGAAAATATCAATAATAATAATGTTTAAAGCTGAAGACTGGAATTGATACTCTCCAGTCAAAAATGCTATAAGAAATATCAAATCGTTCTTTTCTAAAATATATTTTTATATCCATTAATTTATTATTCAAATCGAAAAAATAATTATTAAAATTAACAGACAGATTTAATTTAATTGCGTTTCTGAGTAACATGATATAAGATAGAATCTTCCTCATAAACTGCGAAATTAAATAGCCATTTTGATTTCCTTATACTTTTCACTGTTCAGTAAAAATTTGTTTTTAATAAACCATGGAGATAGATTTGCCCTTTAAATCATGTTTCAAACAATTCACGTTTTCAGAGAGTGACTAATTAGCGCAAAAAATCTCCCATCAAACTCAGATATTAAATTTTAATTCACTTTCAAACGATTTTCAAGCTTTTCGTTTGGATAAACCACGGAGTTAGTGAGTAGAACTCCTAGGAAAAAGTTTCGTTTTTCATTATTATCTCGACAACCCCTGGTCTTAAAAACTCGAAACTTGGGCCAAATTTAAGGGGGGCTATTTCAAAGCTATCCACAACATTTCATCAAATTCAGTTCAGTTGTTTTCCCGTGATGGTGAGACAAACGAAAATTTCGTTTTATACGAATATCTCGAGAACCACTGATCGTAGAAACTCCAAACATGAACTTACTTTTAAGTGGAACTATTTCCAGACTACCCATAAAATTTCATCAAATTCGGTTCAGATATTCTTCCGTGATGACGGGACAAACAGACAGACAGACAGGCAGACAGATTTTCAATTATATATATATAGACTAGCAGCATACCCGTTCTTCGTACGGAGTATAATATATAAAGAAACTTATAATTCAGATTCATATGCAAATTATGTTAAAATATTAAATTTATTGCTCCTAAAGAAAAATTTATGAATATCTGTTCTCATCATGTAAAATTATCGTCACGGGCAGATCTGCAGAATAAAACATCCTGGTCCCTTTCGAAAGCAAATTTACAAAAAAAAAGGAATTGAATCAATATATGCAAAATGAAAGCATTAAAATTGTATACTTCCCGTACTACTTATAATACGCGAATATTAGAAGATATAACCTGTATTAGTAGATTACATGTATAAATTGAAAATATCAATAAACCCGCAATTGATTCCAATATATGCCAGAATGAAAGCACTAAAATTATATGGGAATATATATATATATATATATACCCATACTACTTATATTGTCGCAGATTAGAAAATATGCCTGTATGTTAGTAGAAGATTACCCTTATTACAATATGAGTCTAAAAAATCTTTGCCGAAATAAAACAGATGACATTATAAATTGAAAATTTCAATTATCCCCGTAATCTTTATACCAGAAGGTCGTAATTGATTCCAATATATGCCAATATATATCAAAATATATGCCTATATACCTGTACTACTTATATTCTCGTAGATTAGAAGATAACACGTGCATTTATAGAAGATTACTCGCACAGCGTACAATATGGGAGTTTCAACAATTTTTGTCATAATAAAACAAAGGTATAATAATTTGAAAATATCAATAATCCCTGAATCAATAATCCCCGAAAATATCAATAATAATAATGTGTAACCTGAAGACCGTAATCGATATTTTCCAGTCAAAAATGCAATGCCAATGAAATTTATTTTATATATATATCTTTATTATTCAAATCGGAAAAGATTTAATTAAAATCGTATGCCACATAACACATTGGATTTACATCCATTACTAAACGACATGATATCAGTTGCTTCAAATAAATTGATGGAAATCATATCGGCTAAATAATGCTATCTCCATGAAAGGTTTGGCGATATTTTCTTCAATTTAGCGATAACTTAAAAAATCGCCAAATTTATCGCCAAGTGGGACTGTAAAACTGATAGTCCCATTTTGCGACAAATTGACGAAACATCATCATAATATTATCCCCTAACAAAACACAATTAATTTCATTTATTAAGCGCAATTTTATCAATTTCATGACATTTTTATAGATTCACAAACATTTTTATGAACTTGGTGATATTTTAAAAATTCGATAAATGTGTTACTAAGTAGGATGGATAGAGTGACCCACAAATGCTACCGAAACATCATTTCAGTCTAAAAAAACGAATTTAATTTCATTGATTTGCGTCGTTTTTAGCAATTTGGCGATATTTAAGTCAATTTGGCAAAGTTTAAGAAAAGTTGCCAAGTTAGCGATATTCCGCCAAATTCGTAGCTCGGAAATTGCAGATCTGAAGAATAAAACATCCTGATCCCGTTTGTATATACTAAATGCAAACACTAAAATTGTATTAGAAAATATACCCTTTCTACTCATTTTCTGTTTCAACAATCGGATAAATGAGTTTATTGGTAAACACAATATGAGTTTATTAGCTAAACACTTTATAAAAGCTTAAAAACTCTTTGTCAAATGAAAGTGATGTACGCAGTCCGTAATTAATATAATTAAAGAAAAATCAAACCGTTCATTTACAAAATATATTTATACATCTATTTATTTATTATTCAAATAGAAAAAATAATAACAAATATTAAGAAACACATTTAATTTAATTGCGTTGCTGAGCAACATAATATAATAAAGAATCTTCCTCATAAACTGCGAAATTAAATAACCATTTTGATCTCTTCCCCATAAAATGCAAAAATAATAACCATTTTGATTTCTTTATACTTTCCATTGTTTAGTAAATGCTTGACCATGGAGTTAGATTTTCCATTAAAATTCATGATTCAAACAATTCATGCTTTCAGATAGTGAATAATTAATGCAAAAATCCTGCACTAAGCTCAGAAATGAAGTTTTAATTCACGTTGACATTTTAAACAAACGATTTTCATCCTTTCCGTTTGGATAAACCACGGAGTTAGAGAGTAGATCTCCTAGGATAAAGTTCCGTTTTTCATAATTATCTCAACAACTCCTGGTATTAGAAACTCGAAACTTGGGCAAAATTTATGGGGGGCTATTTTAAGGCTACTCACAAAATTTCATTAAATTTGATTCAGCCGTTCTCTCGTGATGATGAGACAAACGAAATATTCGTTTTTCACTAATATCTCGAGAACCACTGGTTATGGAAACTCTAAATATGGACTAAATTTTAAGTGGGGCTATTTCTAGGCTACCCACAAAATTTCATCAAATTCGGTTCAACCGTTCTCCCGTGATGATGGGACAAACAGACAGACAGACAGACAGACAGACAGACAGACAGACAGACAGATTTTCAATTTTATTTATATAGATAGACTAGCAGCATACCCGTCCTTCGTACGGAGTATATAATATAAAAAAACTTATAATTCGCTATCATGTGCAAATTCTGATAAAATATTAAATTTATTGCTCATAAAGAGAAGTTTAAGAATATCTGTTCTCACCATGCAAAATTATCTGCACGGGCAAATCTGAAGAATAAAATATCCTGGCCCCTTTTGTAAACAAATTCACACACAAAAAAAGAATTGAATCAATATATGCACCCACGTACTACTTATATTGTCGCAAATTAGAAAATATACCAGTGTGTTAGTAGAACCTTAAACATATTGTAATATGAGTCTTAAAAATATTTACCAAAATAAAAAATATGACGTAATAAATTGAAAGTATCAAAAATCCCCGTAATCTTAATACCAGAAGGTCGTAATTGATTCCAATATATGCCAATATATATAAAAATTTTGCCAATATACCTGTACTACTTATATTCTCGTAGATTAGAAGATATGCCCGTGCATTTTTAGAAGATTACTTGTACAAAGTACTATATATGAGTTTCAACAATTTTCGTCATAATGAAACAATGGCATAATAATTTGAAAATATCAATAATTCCTGAATCAACTGTCCCCGAAATATCAATAATAATGATGTTTAAACCTGAAGACCGTAATTGTTATTATCCAGTCAAAAATGCAATGTCAATGAAATTTATTTTATATACATATTTTTATAAGATTTAATAATAATCGTATGACACATAACACATTGGATCCGTTGCTAAGCGACATGATATCATCTGCTTCAAATAAATTGATGGAAATCATGTCGTCTGAATAATGTGATCTCCATGGAAGGTTTGGCGACATTTTCGTCTCCATGATATTTTTATGGATTTACAAATATTTTTATCAATTTAGTAATATTAAAAAAATTAGTTAAATGCGTTACTAAGTAGGATGGATGGACTGACCGACAAATGCTACAGAAACATCATTTACAGTACTCTATTCTAAAAAAATAAATTTAATTTCATTGATTTGGATCATTTTTATCAATTTGGAGATATTTCCTCTAATTTCGTAAAGTTTAAGAAAAGTTACCAAGTTATTTAGAGATATTCCGCTAAATTCGTAGCTCTAAATTTGCAGATCTGAAGAATAAAATATCCATATCCCGTCTGTATATATACTAAATGAAAACACTCAAATTGTATTAGAAGATACATACATCCGTTCTACTCTTTTTCTGCTTCAACAATCGGCAAAATGAATTTATTGGGTAAACACAATATATGAGTTTATTAGCTAAACACAATATATGAGCTTTGAAACCCCTTTGCTAAAATAAATAAAAGTGTTATGTACGCAGTCCGCAATATATATAATTAAAAGAACAATCAAACCGTTCATTTATTATGAGTTTATTAGCTAAACACAATATATGAGCTTGAAACCTCTTTGCTAAAATAAATAAAAGTGATGTACGCAGTTCGCAATATATATAATTAAAAGAACAATCAAACCGTTCATTTATAAAATATATTTTTACATCCATTTATTTATTATACAAATAGAAAAAATAATAATAATCATTAACAAACACATTTAATTCCATTCCTTTGCCGAGCAACATGATATAAGATAGAATCTTCCTCATAAAATGCGAAATTAAATAACCATTTTAATTTCTTTATACCTCTAATCGTTGAGTAAAAGCTTGTGAAATACATGGAGGCTAATACATGTAAAAATATGGAGGTAGATTTTTCTATTTAAATTCATGTTTCAAACAATTCATGCTTTCAGATAGTGACTATTTAATGCAAAAATCCTGCATCAAACTCAAAAATAAAGTTTTAATTCCCTTTGACGCTTTAAACAAACGATTTTTATCCTTTCCGTTTGGATAAACCACGGAGTTGGAGAGTAGAACTCCAATAAAAAAAGTTCCTTTATTCATTAATATCTCGACAACCCCTGGACTTAGAAACTTGAAACTTGGGCAAAATTTATGGGGGGCTATTTCAAGGCCACCCACAAAATTTCATTAAATTCGGTTCAGCCGTTCTCTCGGGATGATGAGACAAACGAAAGTTTCGTTTTTTACTAATATCTCGAGAATCACTGGTCGTAAAAATTCCAACCATAGACTAAATTAAAGTGGGGCTATTTCTAGGCTACCCACAAAATTTCATCAAATTCGGTTCAGCCGTTCTCCCGTGATGATGGGACAAACAGACAGACAGACAGACAGATTTTCAATTTTATTTATATAGAAGACTAGCAGCATACCCGTTCTTCGTACGGAGTATATAATATAAATAAACTTAAAATTCACAATCATGTGCAAATTCCTATACCATACTAAATGGCATTTTTAATCAAAATATTCTGTTAAAATATTTAACATAATGCTCCTAAAAAGAAGTTAAGGAATGGCTGTTCTCGTTATTCAAAATTATCTTCACGGGTAGATCTGAAGAATAAAATATCCTGGCCTTTTTGTAAGCAAATTTATAAAAAGTATGGAATTGAATCAATATATGCAAAACAATAGCGTGTTGTATGGGATCCGAACTACTTATATACGCGAATATTAGAAGATATAACCTGTATTAGTAGTTTACATATATAAATTGAAAATATCAATAAATCCGTAATCTTTAAATCAGTAGGCAATAATTAATTCCAATATGTGCCCAAATGAAAGTGCTAAAATTATATGGGAAGATAAACCCGTACTACTTATAATGTCATACATTAGAAGATATGTCCTAGTGTTAGTAAAGGATTACCCGTATTATAATATGTAGTCTGAAAATTTTTTACCAATATATAACAGATTACTTAATAAATTAAAAATATAAATAATCCCTGCCATCTTCATACCGGAAGGCTTGATTCCAATATATGCCAATATACATGTACTACTTATATTCTCTTAGATTAGAAGATATACCCGTGCATTTGTAGAAGATTACTCGTACAACGTACAATATATGAGTTTCAACAATTTTTGCCGCAATAAAACAATGCCATAAGAAATTGAACATATCAATAATCTCTGAATCAATAATCCCCGAAAACATCAATAATAATAATGTTTAAACATGAAGATCGTAATTGATATTATCCAGTCAAAAATACGATGGCAATGAAATTTATTTTATATACATATCTTCATCATTAAAATCGGAAAAGATTTAATAAAAACCTTCTTCCTCATAAACACATTAAATTTAAATCCGTTGTTAAGCGACATGTTATGATTTGCTTCAAATAAATTGGTGGTCAAAATATCGTCTGAATATCTCTAATGAAGGTTTGGCGACATTTTAAAAATTCGCCAAATTTATCGCCAAGTGGGACAGTAGAACTGACAGTCCCACTTGGCGATAAATTGACGGACCATTATCAAAATATTATCCCCTAAAAAAACACTATTTCGTTTATTTAGGGCAATTTATCAATTTCAAAATATTTTTATGGATTTATAAATATTTTTATCAATTTGGTGATATTTTAAAAAATCGCCAAATTTATCGCCAAGTGGGACTGTAGAACTGACAGTCCCACTTGGCGATAAATTGACGAACCATCATCAAAATATTATCCCCTAAAAAAACACAATTTCGTTTATTTAGGGCAATTTATCAATTTCAAAATATGTTTATGGATTTATAAATATTTTTATCAATTTGGTGACATTTCAAAAATTCGCTAAATGTGTTACTAAGTAGGGCGGTTGGACTGACAGACAAATGCTAACGAAACACCATTTCAGTACTTTCTTTTAACAAAACAAAATAAATTTAATTGATTTACGTAATTTTTATCAATTTGGGGACATTTCAATCAATTTGGTAACTTTTAAGATATTTGCCAAGTTAGCGATATCCAGCCAAATTCGTAGCTCTAAATTCGCAGATCTGAATAAAATATCGTGATCAAGTTTGTATATACTAAATGAAAACACTAAAATATTGTTAGAAGAAATACCCATTCCACCCTTTTTCTGTTTAAACAATTGGATAAATGAATTTATTGGGTAAACAAAATATGAGTTTATTAGCTAAACACAATATATAAGCTTAAAACCTCTTTGCTAAAATAAATGAAAGTGGTGTATGCAGTTCGTAATAATTATAATTAAAAAAAATCAAACCGTTCATTTATAAGATATATTTCAATACCCATTTATTAACACTTTACAACAAAGTTGAAAAGTGTTTATGACTTTGTTCATTCTGTCTGTCTGTCTGTCTGTCTGTCTGTCTGTCTGTCCGTTAGCACGATAACTGCCGTAAAAATGAGTTTATCAAAATGAAATTTTAGTATGTTGTTCAGACGGTCTGTAGGACCTATGGGAATATAAATAAATAATATCACCCAATTAGTTTTTTATTGAACCCGGGTTGAAAAAATGAAATACATTGAACCCTATGGGACCTAATTTTTCAAACATTTTTTAAGTAAATTTAAAATTCACGAATTGCTTCGAAATTTTTAGGAAATATTCACATTATCCCATAGAATATATAAAAAAAAATTCAGTAAAATATGTTAAGTAGTTTTTTAATTAAAAAAATTATTTAATATAGGGAAAAAAACAAATTCAATTAAATTCTGACTTTGGAATATCTTCCAGAAAGAAAAGAGAGAGATATTATATAATAAATATCTCTCCATTTGTTTAAACGTTTTGCATATGGGAGTGGCTTCATATTTTAAAATAAATTTGGTAGATTACAATTTTTCATTTTTTTTAAATTTTATATAACTCTTCATGATAAATTTAATTGATGGCATTTTAAATGCACTTTCCTACGTCCTAGAGAGTTAAAATTTGGTACACAGCTTAAATTTGTTGAACATTTTATTCGACAAAAATTTGATGGATCTTTAAATATAGATCATACATTTTTTTCGAAATGGCCTGAAAATAATCCCCGTTCACTTCTATAAATCATTGGTGTAATATTGTTAAAAATTCTGATGTGGACAGCACATGTCTTTCCCTGCAGACTCATATTCGTTCTCTTTATTTATTCAATGATAATTTGAGTTTATCTGCACAACATAAGTATTTTAAATGACATTGAATTCGCACGTTAAACTTAAATTAAGTTCTCATTTGAAAGCTGAACTTATTGTCAAAGTTGGCGTAGCGAAAACGCGAAAAAACTAGAATATCTCAAGAACGGCTAGTCCTAGAGTAATGGGGTTAGTCTTATTCTTTTTGTTGTCAAAAATCATATATAAAATAGGAATTTAATTGATATAATTGAGCACACGTAATCTTTTATTTTTATATATAACGATTTTTGCTGGCCATTTCGCAAAAATAGCCCGTTCCTTTTTCCCGAATCGTAGTAGAATAACCTACAAATGATTTATATACAAAATTTTGTTAAATTTGGTATATAAATCACTTGTAGGTTATTGAAATATTATACTCCAAATTTTGTTAAATTTGGTTCATTAGTTTTTAGCTAGAGTGGATAAAGGCAATTTCTGCGGCCATTTCGCAAAGAAGGCAGATTCTTTTATTACGAATCGTACTATAATCTAATGAACATCAGGATTTCCCACAAAAAACATACCTACCAAATTGTATGAAATTCGGTCCATTAGTTTTTCAATTAGAGTGGATGTAATATCCACACAGACACACAGAAACATACACAGATACACCCTTACACACACAGACGTCTTCCTAAAAGTAGTTTTTTCGTGTTCTAGAAGTCCACAAAACGTGTAGATACTTTGAAAATTCGAGTTCCGATCTTCGGCACGATTCCAACACTTTGAGTACATACACATACACATATATATTATCTGTGTATCTAAATTCCGTGCCTATGCAATTACAATAGTTGTGATTTTAAATGATCCCTAAACTTTTATTTTCAATGATGGTTTAAGTTTTCAAATATAATAAATTAATGTAGTATTGTGATAAGTTTTAAAATATTACCGAGGAATGTTTTGCATTTTAGACTTTTATAAATAAAATTGCATTGAAGTTGGAAAGTGTTTCATAATCAATGCTTTAAGTATGATTGATCTTTCTTGTTTAATATTCAAATCGAAAAAATAATAATAATCATTAGCAAACATATTTAATTTCATTCCGTTGCCGAGCAACACGATATAAGATAGAATCTTCCTCATAAAATGCGAAATTAAATAACCATTTTAATACCTTTATACTTCTAATCGTTGAGTAAAAGCTTGTGAAATATAAAACATGGAGGTAGATTTTTCCATTTAAATTCATGTTTCAAACAATTCATGCTTTCAGATAGTGACTATTTAATGCAAAAATCCTGCATCAAACTCAAAAATAAAGTTTTAATTCCCTTTGACGTTTTAAACAAACGATGTTTATCCTTTGCGTTTGGATAAACCACGGAGTTGGAGAGTAGAACTCCTATAAAAAAAGTTCCGTTTTTCATTAATATCTCGACAACCCCTGGCCTTAGAAACTCGAAACTTGGGCAAAATTTATGGGGGCTATTTCAAGGCCACCCACAAAATTTCATTAAATTCGGTTCAGCCGTTCTCTCGTGATGATGAGATAAACGAAAGTTTCGTTTTTTGCTAATATCTCGAGAACCACTGGTCGTAGAAATTTCAAACATAGACTAAATTTTAAGTGGGGCTATTTCTAGGCTACCCACAAAATTTCATCAAATTCGGTTCAGCCGTTCTCTCGTGATGATGGGACAAACAGACAGACAGACAGACAGACAGACAGATTTTCAATTTTATTTATATAGATAGAAGATATGTTGTTTTTACAGCTGGTTTGGTCGAATCATGTAACTTCCGAAACCGGTGAGATTCCTTTTTAACACTTTACAACAAAGTTGAAAAGTGTTTATGACTTTGTTCATCCTGTCTGTCTGTCTGTCCGTTCGCACGATAACTGCCGTAAATTGACTTTATCAAAATGAAATTTTAGAATGTTGTTAACGCGGGATATGGAACATATGGGACTGTAAATGACAAATATCACCGAATTAGTTTTGGATTGAACTTGGGTTGAAAAAATGAAATACATTGAACCTTATGGGACCTAATTTCTCAAACATTTTTTTAACGGATTTAAAATTCACAAATTGCTTCGAAAATTTTAGGTAATATTCAAATTGTTCCATAAAATATATAAAAAGGAATTCAGCAAAATATATTTTGTAGTTTTTTAAATAAAAATTAAAATAATAATTACACCTCTTATATGAAGCGATCACGTGACTATGATATGAAAAGATCACGCGACTCACTTCAAAATGATATATGGCAACCATCTTGTCTCAAAATCGTGATTTTTAAAGTTCGTTTTAATTCATATTGAATGTTGTATCCGTCCTAAAACCACTTTATTTTTGCTTAAATTCTGTGCATCTACATACTGAAACAACGCAATTACGATATATTTGAGTTTAAATGCTCATCCAAATTTGATTATTTCTACAACGAAGAATTTTTTCACTTATGTAAAATGTAAACAGCAAAATATGTAGAATGAGTTGTATTAGAACTGTTGTATTTCTTTAACGCAAAATTATTTAGCTCATGGAGTCTTCATAGCTGATATGTTTGAAATATTCATTGACTTTACAGAAAAACAGAAAAAAGGGACTATTTTTTTAGATGAAGTTTTAAGCATAGAATTTAATTATTTGTAGCTCCATGGTCTTAAGTTTTTAAATAAAGCAAATTATTTTAGTACTGTGATGAATGAAATGATTGGGAAATGTTATGAATGAAATGCTGCCTTTATAGATAGAGCCAGGAATGTTATTTTTTCTATGACGTCATTTGAATGAATGTCAGTTGTTTTCGATGTAGTTTTCAAATATAATAAATTATTGTAGTATTCTGATGATTTTAAAATTATTGCCGAGGAATGTATCGCATTCTAGAGATGTTTAAACCAGGCAATTTATATTTCAATACCGTCATTTGAATGAAGTTCATTTTTTTCGATGAAGGTTCAAGTTTTCAAATATAATAAATTAATATTGTATTGTAATAAGTTTTAAAATATTTCTGAGGAATGTATTGCATTTTAGAGATGTTTAAATAAAATTGCATTGAAGTTGGAAAGTGTTTCATAATCAATGCTTTAAGCATAATTGATCTTTCTTGTTCAATTTAATGGGGCTATAATGCTTATAGTTTTAAAAACTGAACAAGCGCTTTGATCCGATTGGTGGATGTTCACATTTTTCTTCTTTAATTTACCATTCATCAATTGTTTCCTGCCTCTTATTTCTTCTTCTTGTATTTTTCTTCTTTTTAATTATTAACACTTTACAACAAAGTTGAAAAGTGTTTAACACTATACAACAAAGTTGAAAAGTGTTTATGACTTTGTTCATTCTGTCTGTCTGTCTGTCTGTCCGTTAGCACAATAACTGCCGTCAAAATGACTTCATCAAAATGAAATTTTAGTATGTTTTTCAGAAGGTCTGTTGGACCTATGGGAATATAAATGAAGAATATCACCCAATTAGTTTTGGATTGAACCCGGTTAAAAAATGAAATACATTGAACACTATTTGAACTAATTTTTCAAACATTTTTTAAGCGGATTTAAAATTCACAAATTGCTTCGAGAATTTTAAGTAATATTTAAATTATCCCATAAAATATATAAAAAATTTGCAGCAAAATATATTAAGTAGTTTTTTAAATAAAAATGAAAATAATAATTCCACGCTTTATATGGAGAGATCACGTGACAATTATATGGAAAGATTACGTGACCCACTTCAAATTAAAATATGGCATCCCTCATGAGTCAAAACCGTAATTTTTAAAGTTCTTTTTAATTCATATTGAATGTTGTGTCCGTCCTAAAACCGCTTTATTTTTACTTAAATTCTGTGCATCTACGTATTGAAACAACGCAATTACAATATATTTGAGTTTAAATGATCATCCAAATTTGATTATTTCTACAACAAAGCCTATTTTTCACTTATGTAAAATGTAAAGAGCAAAATATGTAGGATGAGTTGTATAAGAATTGCTGTATTTCTTTAAAGCCAAATTATTTAACTCGTGGAGTCCGCAGAGCACATATGAATGAAATATTCATTGATGTTACAGAGAGAAGGACGGTTTTTTTTCGATGAAGTTTTAAGTTTTCAAATATAATAAATTAATGTAGTATTGTGATAAGTTTTAAACTATTACCAAGGAATGTATTGCATTTTAGTGATGTTTAAATAAAATTGCATTGAAGTTGGAAAGTGTTTCATAATCAATGCTTTAAGCATGATTGATCTTTCTTGTATTTAATTGACGTCATTTGAATGAAGTTCATTTATTTCGAAGAACTTTTAAATATTCAAATGTAATAAATTAATGTAGTATAGACAATTTTTAAAATATTATCGTGGAATGTATCGCAGTTTAGAGATGTTTAAATGAAATTTCTTTGAAGTTGAAAAGTGTTTCATAATCAATGCTTTATACATGATTGATCTTTCTTGTTAATAATTTACAACAAAGTTGAAAAGTTATGACTTTGTTCCTTCTGTCTGTCTATCTGTTCGTTAGCACGATAACTGCCGTAAAAATGACTTTATCAAAATGACATTTTAGTATGTTGTTCAGACTGTCTAAAGGACCCATGGGAATATAATTGAATAATATTACTCTATTAGTTTTAGATTGAACCCGTGTTGAAAATATGAATTACATTGAATCCTATGGTACCTAATTTTTCAAACATTGTATAAGTGGATTTAAAATTCACAAACTGCTGTGAAAGTTTTATGAAATATTCAAATTATCCCATAAAATATATAAAAAAAAATTTCAGCCAAATATATTCTATAGTTTTTAAAATAAAAAATAAAATATTAATTACACCTTTTATATGAAGAGATCGCGTGACCCACTTCAAAATAAAATATGGCATTCATCTTGTGTCAAAATCGTGATATTTAAAGTTCATTTTAATTCATATTGAGTGTTGTATCCGTTCTAAAACTGCTTAATTTTTGCTTAAATTCTGTGCATCTACATACTGAAACAACGAAATAACAATATATTTGAGTTTAAATGATCATGAAACTTTGATTATTTCTACAACGAAGCCTAATTTTCACTTATGGAAAATGTACACAGCCAAATATACAGAATAAGTTGTATAAGAATTGCTGCATTTCTTTAACGCAAAATTATTTAGCTCATGGAGTCTGCAATATAGCTAACATGAATAAAATTTTCATTGATTTTACAGAGAGAAGGACGATTTTTTCCATGAAGTTTTAAGCATAGATTTTGAGTACTTGTACCTCCACGTTCTTAAGTTTTTAAATGAAACAAGAAAGATCAATAATGCTTAAAGCATTGATTATGAAAGACTTTCCAACTTCAATGTAATTTTATTTAAACATGTCTAAAATCCCATACATTCCTTGGTAATATTTTAAAACTTATCACAATACTACATTAATTTATTATATTTGAAAACTTAAACCTTCATCGAAAAAAATGAACTTCATTCAAATAACGGCATTGAAATATATATTGCTTGGTTTAAATATCTCTAAAATGCGATACATTTCTGGGTAATATTTTTAAAATTATCGTAATAGTACAATAATTAATTATATTTGAAAACTTCATCGAAAACAACTGAAATTCATTCAAATGACATCATAGAAAAAATAACACACCTGGCTCTCTCTATAAAAGCAGCATTTCATTCATAAACAATCTGTTTGTCAGGCTTGGAGAAAGAACTCCAGGAAAAGCTGACGTTGGGAAGATCACAATGGAAAGATCAAACAATGAAAAACGAGCATCGAATCCCGAAAATTTTTGATCCATTTATCCGGCGGTTTTGATCCAAATAGCCGGCGGAGTTTCAATGTAAAAGCGTGATTCCGTTCCGTTTTCGGTGATTTGATCCGATAAAGCGGCTGATCCAATTAACCAGTGATCCAATTAAGCGGTGGCCACTGTATAATAAATTACTTAAGTATTGTGATAATTTTTAAATATTACCGAGGAATATATTGCATTTTAGAGATGTTTAAATAAAATTGTATTGAAGTTGGAAAGTGATTCATAAACAATGATTTATGCATGATTGATCTTTCTTGTTTCCTTTCTTCCCGCTGACAATTTCCGCTGCGTCAGCCACGTTTGCTCTTCTTACATCAATCGCTAATCTAACTCTAAGAAGTAAAGTTTGCCTTTCTTGTGTGTCCTGACAAAAAAAGGCTATTTCTTGTCTTCAAAAGTCGTTGACATTATATGTTTCTGTTGTATGCTACTTTTAACGAATTTATTTCAGTTTTATGAACATTTCGCAGCATAAATGAAAAGTGTTTATGACTTTGGTCATTCTGTGTGTATTCTCGCACGATAACTACCGTAAAAATGGTTTCACCAAAATTAAATTTTAGTATGTTGTTGAGACAGCCTTTAATACATATAGGAATGAAAATTAATAATATCACCCAATTAGTTTCGGATTTGATTTTTGTAGGAAATACATTGAACCCTGGTGGACTTAATTTATCAAACATTTTTAATGCAAAGTTAAAATTCACAAATGACTTCGAAAATTTTAGAAAATTTTCAATTATCACTTAAAATGTATAAAAAAAATTTCAGCAAAATATTTTTGGTAGTTATTTAAATAAAAATTGAAATAATAATTACACTCATGATGTACGAAGAGATCACGTGACACGTTGCAAAATAAAATAGGCCATCCATTTTTTTCGCTGTGTATAAAGATAGTGATGTTTAATGATCGTTTAAATTTGTATTTAGTTTTGCAACTGTCCTAAAACCGCTTTATTTTTGCATATTATCTCTGTGTAATTTATGTGCCAACGCAATTACAATATTTTTTATTTTGAGTGATCGCTAAACTTTGATTATTTCTACAAAGGAGCCCAATTTTAACGCATGCAGAAAGTAAAAAATCAAGCGATTGTAAAGATGAATTGTATAAGAATTGCTAATTTTTGTTCATATAAAATTGTTTATCTCTGGAGTATGGAATATAAATGATATACGAATGAAATATTCATTAATTTTATATAGAGAGGAAGGCGATTTATATCTCGATGTCGTATTATGAATAAGTTCATTTTGTGTAACTAGTATTGTTTTCTTCGATGAAGTTTTAAATTTTCAAATTAACACAGTACTGTGATAATTTTAATATTACCAACGCTGAATGTATCACATTTTAGAGATGTTTAAATAAAATTGCATTGCAGATGGAAAGTGCTTCAAAATCAATGCTTTATGCACGATTGATATTTCTAGTTATTTTTATAGCAGTTGAAGCTGCAAGTAAAAGCGGCTTAACCTTACGTTGTTTGAATTGAACAAGCATGCATACTTCTCCTTCCAAAAGAAGGCCCATATGGCTTCCTCAACACGATCCGATAACTTCTTCACTATATTTATATCTACTTGTAGTTGCGCAAACTTATGACCTAACAGTGATTTAAAACAAGAAGTTTAGGTTGACCAAACGATGATCAAGCCATTGAATAACTAGTATATTATTTGTAACGCTTTACAATATAGTTAAAAAGTGTTTTCGTACAATAACTGCCGTAAAATGACTTTATCAAAATGAAATTTTTGAATGTTGTTGACACGGGATGTGGAACATATGGGAATGCAAATGACAAATATCACCGAATTAGTTTTAGATTGAACCCGGGTTGAAGAAATGAAATACACTGAACCCTGTGGGACCTAATTTTTCAATTATTTAAGCAAAATTAAAATTCACCAATTGCTTCGAAAATTATGGGAAATATATAAAAAAGAATTCAGCAAAATGTGTTCGGTAGTTTTTAAATAAAAATTAAAATAATAATTACACCCATATTATAATATGAAGAGATTACATGACCCATTTCAAAATAAAATATAACATCCATATTTTTTTCGGAGAGTATAAAAATTGTTATTTTTAAAGTTCTTTTACATTTATATATAGTGTTGCAGCCGTCCTGAAACCGTATTATTTGTGCGTATTTTCTGTGCATTTATATTCTATGCCAACGCAATTACAATATGTTTTAGTTTAAATGATCATCAAACTTTGATTATTTCTACATCGAAGCCTAATTTTAATGGATTCAGAATGTAAACAAGTGATTGTAATATGAGTTATATAAGACTTGCTGAATATTTTCAAGCAAAATTATTTAATTTTGGAGTCTGGAATAGAAGTGTATGAATGAAATATTCATTGTTTTTACATAAAGAGCCAGACGATTTATACTTCGATGACGTCATTTGAGTAAAGTTCATATTTTTCGATGAAGTTTTAAATTTTCAAATATAATAAATTATTGCAGAACTGTGATAATTTAAAAAAATCTGATGTGGGCAACACATGACTTTCCTTATATAATGCAATGAATTTACTACTTTTACAGTTAAAAATAAATGTTATTCTTATAGTAGATACTTATATTCTTTCCAAGATAATGAATTTTCTTCAATTAGTCGTCATTTTCATTGATTTAGCGTCATTTTTATCAATTTGGCGTGATTTTTGTTAATTTGACAGCCATTTAGAATGTCGCCAAGTTGGCGACATTCCGCCAAAGTCGTCGCCAAAATCTCGCCAAGCGTTATGGACGGAGAAATAAATTATTCTTACAGCAGATAAATGAGTATTGGCGTTCAAATACAAAAGTATTACTCAGTATCTTTCTTCATGAATGGAACGAGCTAGATCCACGAGAATGATGTCACCCAATTTATCGCATGGTATTACATATGAAAAGTGAACATAGTTCACAATAGGAAATATATTTTTTCTTATTTTATAAAACTTTTCGATAATTTTTTTGAAAAATGTGCAATGTCTCGAGAACGGTTCATGTTAGCGTTCTAAAATTTATGTCAATCGCTTTCTAATGAAAAATTACATAAGAAATATCTATTTGCGTAACTTTATTAGCGGTTTTGATTTTTTGATGATTTTTTCAACATTTCACTTGAAAATTTAGTGGGGTTCTGAACTTTCGATTGCGTCTAAAAACAATAGGCTTCCAGTGTTTACGGATTGTGATTTTTGTACCAAATTTGTTCGAATCGGTCCATTTGTTCGTCAGTTATCGTCTCCACAGATTCACTGACACACACACACACACACACACACACACACACACACACACACACACATACTTTCACATACACACACACACACACACACACACATCACATCAAAAGTGCTTTATTCGTGATCAGGGATGCTTGAAACGTGCTCTCCCGTCGAAAACTTGAATTCGAATTTTCGACCCCGTCACAATACTTTCCTTATACATTATGCATATAAGGAAAGTAATATATCAGCGCTTATTGTGTCGCATTTTAGAGATGTTTAAATAAAATTGCATTTCAGTTGGAAAGTGTTTCATAATCAATGCTTTATTCATGATTGATCTTTCTTGTTTATCTTTTCCTACAACACATGGCGATGGATAAAAATAGCATTCGAACTGGGTCGAAAATAAAAACTTGTCGGATCTACACGTTTCGGGAATTCAAAAACACAAATAATCTATTTTTGGAATGACATCTCTGTATGTTCGGTCTATCTGTGCAATGATGCAATCTGTGCAATCTGTCTATCTGTGCAATGATGTATTCACATTAGCGTATAAGTTATTCGACGAAATTTCTCAAAATCTGGTGAGTATGATACTCGTTGTTCATCCCTGTTACTGACTAGCTCATGGCGTGATACGGAAAAATAAAACTTGCCATATTTTCGATATGGTCTACAGACTTCGTCAAAATGGGGAATAAAAGGCTAATTATTTAAAACTGTGTTATCTATGTACTTGTTATGAATTTGTATAAAGAAAATGAATAAAATCAATCCCACTTCCTTAAGATGTATCGTTCTCGAGATAATTATTTTTTCTCTATTTTTACTTTCCTTATATACAATAATATATAAGAAAAGTATTGTGACGGGGTCTAAACGTTTCAAGCATCACTGATCACGAATCGAACACTTTTGAGGTGATGTCGGTGTGTGTGTGGCTGTGTGTGTATGTGTGTATGTGAAAGTATGTGTGTGTGTGAAAGTATGTGTGTGTGTGTGAAAGTATGTATGTGTGTGTGTGTGTGTGTGAAAGTATGTATGTGTGTGTGTGTGTGTATGAAAGTATGTGTGTGTGTGTGTGTGAAAGTATGTATGTATGTGTGTGTGTGTGTGTGTGCGTGTGTCAGTTAGTCTGTGGAAACGATAACTGACGAACGAATGGACCGATTCGAACGTAATTTGGTACAAAAATTACAATCTATAAACACTGTAAGCCTGTAGTTTTTATAAGCAATCGAATGTTCAGAACCCCTCTAAAGTTTCGAGTGAATATTTGAAGAAATCGTCAAAAAATAATAATAAAGTTACGCAAATAAACATTTCCTATGTAAATTTTCATTAAAAAACGATTGACATAAATTTTAGAACGCTAACACGAACCGTTCTCGATATATTGAACATTTAAAAAAAAAATTTAAAAAGTCATGTAAAATAAAAAAAAATATTTCCTATTGAGAAACATGTTCTAACAAACAAACTTTTCAGATGTAATACCGTGCGATAAATTGGGTGACATCATTCTCGTGGATCTAGCTCGTTTCATTCATGAAAACAGATATTTTGAGTAATACTTTTGTATTTGAACGCCAATAGTCATTATCTGCTGTAAGAATAACTTATTTCTCCGTCTATAACGCTTGCCGAGATTTGGGTGACAAATTTGGTAGAATGTCGCCAACTTGGCGACTTTTTTTAAATGTTGCTAAATTAAAGAAAAACTCGCCAAATGGATAAAAAAATGACGCTAAATCAATAAGAATGATGACTCATTGACGAAAATTTAATATCTTGGAAAGATTATAAATATCTACTATAAAAATAATCTATTTTTGTTTCTGTAAAAGTAGTAATTCGTTGCATTATATAAGGAAAGTCATGTGCTGCCCACATCAGATTTTTTACCATGCCGCTGCATAAAAATGCACCAGTTTGCCAAATGATTGTGAAAAAAATACCTTAAAGTGTAAAATCGAAGTAATTTAAGACAAATATAGGCTCCATGTGCCAGTTTGCGCAATTTTATGCATTTTGGAAAAATAAAGAAATATTTAATTTGACTCTGCTGTGAAAGTGAAGTATATTGTCAGCATCGATTTTTTTTATTCTGTGAAGTGTTGGGGGAATGGATATTATCAGATGATTAAGATGTTTAAAAATGTTTTTCTAACAAAGACTTGCACTAGATTTCTCTTTTACAACGTCTACATCAGAGTAAAAAATATAAGATATATACATAGTTTTGTTGAATCTCTGCGTAATAAATCATTTAAAGACTAACTACAGGAAATAGGAAGAAAGGCCTACAATCCACTCTGTAGGAACTTTGTTTTTTAAAATTCACGTTGATCAATGATCCTTCAAAAGTAAAGATACTTTTACAAGAAATGCACAAAAAAAATTTCCACAAATACCCTCATCAAACAGAAGTTCTTTTCGAAGATAAATATATATTTAAGGAAGAATTATTAATTATTTGCACAGTTTCAAATCCGTTCATTAATTATGCAATTGGGAACAAAAAAGAATAGTTTACTTATTCGCACTGGCTTCAATAAATAATACGCAATAATTCGTGGAATGTAAAATAACACTTTCACATTATAGATATTTTAACTTTGACATCGTATGCGTATGAATATGTTTGTTTAAAATGTATAACACATTCTATAATTTGTAAAGATATTAAATATTTACTTACAAAAATACATATAGTTTCCAGTGATTTAAGATGTAAACCTCTGATTCAAATTACGATAGAAATCACAGCGAATTTTATAAAACCAGAGAATGATTTAACAGTATGCCCAAGTATAACAAAAAATGTGATGTGGGCAGCACATGACTTTCCTTATATAATGCAATGAATTTACTACTTTTACAGTAAAAAAAAATAAATATTTTTATTGTTGCTATAGTAGTATATATATGCACGTATGAGCGCAAATATATTTTTTACACTAAAAACATGATTTTATAGGTTATTTTAACTTTTTTTTAAAAAAAAAAAGGTCTCGATCCATTTTAATATTAAAAACATGATTTTTATAGCTAAAAAAGGTGTATATATACCCTTTACTTTCCATGCAATACATGGTAAAATATAGGGAAAGTATTGGAATCATGTCGAAAATCGCAACTCGAGTTTTCGACGGATCTACACGTTTCGAGACCTCTAGAATACGAAAAAACTATTTTTAGCGTGACGTCTGTGTGTCTGTCTGAGTGTCTGTCTGTGCAGATATTGTATCCACTCTAACTAAAAAAGTAATTGACAGAATTTCATAAAATTTGGTAGGTAAGTCACTTGTAGACGAATCTGGTGCTGGTTAGTTTTGGGTAAGATTCGGGATAAAAGAACCCGCCTTTTTTAGCGAAATGGCCCGCAAAGGTTTTATCCACTCTAGCTAAAAATCTAATGGACCGAATTTCACAAAATTTGGTAGATTAGTCGCTTATTGGTCACCCTGGTGCTGATTAGATTTTGGTACGATTCAGAAATAAGTAACCTGCCTTTTTTTGCAAAATGGACCGCAAAATTCGCCAAAATTTAAAATAAAGAACTACGTATGCTCAAATATATCCATTAAATGCTCGTTTAATACGTAATTTTTAACGAAGAAAAGAATAAGATCAACCCCATTACACTAGGACTAGCCGTTGTCGAGATATTTTAGTTTTTTCGTATTTTCTCTACGCCATCTTTGAAAATAAGTCCGGTTATCAAATGAGATCGAAAATTGAATTAAAAGTGAATTAAGTTTAATAAAAATAAAGAGAACGTGAATATAAGTCTGCAGGGAAAGTCATGTGCTGCCCACATCAGATTTTTTACTTTCCCTGCGATACATGGTAATGTATAGGGAAAGTATTGGAATCATGCCGAAAATCGCAACTCGAGTTTTCGGCGGATCTACACGTTTCGATACCTCTAGAATACGAAAAAACCATTTTTTGCGTCACGTCTGTGTGTGTGTGTCTGTGTGTCTGTCTGTCTGTGCAGATTTTGTATCCACTCTAACTAAAAAACTAATGGACCGACATTCACAAAATTTGGTAGATGAGCCACTTATGGGTTACCCTGGTGCTGATTAGATTTTGGTACGATTCGGAAAAAAATGACCTGCCTTTTTATGCAAAATGGCCCGCAAAAATCGTCCAGAACTGGGTATACTCAAATATATCCATTAAATGCTGATTTAATACGTAATTTTTAATGACGAAAAGAATAAGACCAACCCCATTTCACTAGGACTAGCCGTTCTCGAAATATTTTAGTTTTTCCTACTTTCCCTACACCACCTTTAAAATAAGCCCGGTTACCGAATGAGAACGAAAATTGAATTAAAAGTGAAATAAATTTAATTAAAATAAATAGAACGTTAATATAAGTCTGCCGGGAAAGTCATGTGCTGCTCACATCAGATTTTTTTACATTTAGACCAAATTTTAACAGTGAATTACTGAACTTTTTTAGTTAAACATCTAGACTTATACATATTAAAAGTATGAATTCACAGTGAATTATATAAAATAAATGCGTGAAAAAGAGGACCTCCAAATGAATGGAAGCCCTCTAATATATTAAAAATACCCTGTTTTTAAAGGGTGGGGTTGAGATCCCCCCCTTTTAAATCATCTAAACATTTTTTTATAAAATTAAAAAGGAATTATAAAAATATCAAAATTGAAAAAAAGAGGACCTGACCTGGTCAAGTTTAGAAAACTCTAAATATATTGATGATTTAACACGATCCCAAAACAGGATCGTCTCAGAAAATAATAAATATAAAGAAGAATATAATATTATAAATTATATAAAATATAGAAAATAGATACATGGTTTCCTTTGATAATTTTCAGGTGGGGAAACATACCCTCCACCTAAATATGATACAATTAAAGAAAGATCTTAAGAAAATCTTTATAATTTTAAAAATGATTAAGCTTTCTCTAATTTAAATTCGTATTTATCATCAATCATGCCCGAATACTTAAATATATATCTTCCTTTATTGATTTTATATAATGATTCATCAGAAAGTTTTTCATGTTTTTTCGCAAGGTAATACTCTTTTTCTTCATTTTCCACATCTAACTTTACGATTACTGAATCTCCATATTTAGTAATAATTTTACTCAATAATATCAGATCATATTTCCCAGAATTTAAATCTTTTAATTTAAACGTTTTAGGATAACCTCTAAGTCTATTGAACTCTTCCATTTATTAGTAAACATTTTTATACATATAAATTTACCCATTCTTTATAATCTGTAAAACCTCTTTCTTCCATCTCTTTTATAAGTTTTTCTCTGTATTCTTCATCAGACTTTGACCCTCTAAATATTTTTTCAGCTATAATATTTTTTTGTTCATTATCAGAAATAGTAATAGAAACATCAGGATCAAATCCATTTAGTACTAATAATACATTTAGTTACTAGTAATCCATTTAGTTAATTATGCTAGTTACTTTCCCTACAAAACATTTATCATCACCCTCTTTTAGTTCATCTTTTAACACTTTTATAATTTCGTTTTTGTTCTCATTTTTTAAAATCGTATTAAACACAATAACTAATATCTCTCTAAATTTAATATTATGGAATTCTACCTCTAGTAAGTGTCTTTTAATTTCTATACCTAATACTTTAATGCATTCATCTAAATCGTATTTAATTTCTGTATTTAATAATTTTATGATAGTCTCTCTCAAAGATTTTTGAATATATGTATTATGCACATTTTGAGAGACATTATAAACATTATTATGAAATAATCGTCTTCTTAAATCGGAGGTAAATTTATTTTATCTACATCATACCATACTTCATTTATTCTAGACAAAAATATTAATACATTTAGGGATGTAATATCATTTTCTCTACAATATAATTCTTTTAAATTAGTTAAATTTTCTATTCCTTCAAGTGACGTTCATTTATTTACTAAACAATATAATCTTTCTAAATTAGTTAAATTTTCTATTCCTTCAAGTGACGTTAATTTATTTACACCACAATATAATACTTCTAAATTAGTTAAATTTTCTATTCCTTCATGTGAAGTTAATTTATTTTCTCCACAATATAATTCTTTTAAATTCGTTAAATTTTTCTTTCCTTCAAGGGACGTTAATTTATTTTTTCCACAATATAATTCTTTTAAATTCGTTAAATTTTTCATTCCTTCAAGTGACGTTAATTTATTTTTTCCACAATCTAATATTTCTAAATTTATTAAATTTTTTATTCCTTCAAGTGACGTTAATTTATTTCCTCCTCAATATAATTTTTCTAAATTTATTAAATTTTTTATTCCTACAAGTGATGTTAATTTATTTCCTCCACAAGATAATATTTCTAAATTTATTAAATATTCTATATCTACAAGTGACGTAAATTTATTTCCCTCAGAATATATTTCTTTTAAATTAGTTAAATTTTCTATTCCTACAAGTGACGTTAATTTACTACTCATTAAATTTTCTATTCCATCAAGTGATTTATAATTTAATAAAAAAATAGATATCACTTCAGTAGGATTCTCTATATTTAAGAAAGATATAAATGTTTTTTATACCATTATTATATATAACATTCATTTATTTAGAAACATTTTTATAAAATATTTATTTTTCATCTTTTCTCAAAAGATAAACACATTCGTTCAAAATTTTTTTAACTTCACAAATCTCTTCAATAATTTTGTCTCTATAAGATTCTTCTTCATAATGACCAAACTTTTTATTTAATTCACTTATCTGTATAACTTGTATTTTTTCCAATAAACATTAAAAAAGTGATCAGGTAATAGATCAAATTTGTATTTAATCAAACAACAAAAATCTAATTTATCCATAAATTCTTCTATAAAATTTTCACTAAATGTTTGATATCTAGCTATATACATCCAATTTAAATAATCTTTTAATACTCTCAAGGTATCTTCTGAAAGATTTTGAAACATTGATACTTTATATAAATCTAAATAATCAGAACATTTTATGATAAATTCGTTACTTAAAGTTTGATATTGAGAAATGTTTACCTAATCTACTTTATCTTTACATTTTTCTATAAAATCTTCTGATAAATTTTGATGTTTAGAAATTTTAGACCAATCATCAGGTTGAGCAAATTCTTCGATAAACGATACAGACAGTGATGAATATTGAAAAATTAAATCCCAATTTACATGATCTTTAAGATTTCTAATTACATCTTCAGATAAATTATTTCTAGAAAATTCATTCCAATCGACATCCATTTAATGATGAACGTATTTTATAAAGGGGCTTTTTCTATATGTATGTAAGGTTTTAACCCTCGCCATACTGACATGGGGTCAATTTGACCCCATCCGGATATTTTGCAGCTTTTTTTTCATTTGAAAATTGTATACTAAAATTATTTTCTAAGAATTCTCCTATAAAGGTATCTTTTATAATTTAGTAAACTTAGTAAACTTCGGGCATTTCTATTTTTTTTATTTGTAGAAATTGCGAATGGGGCCACATTGACCCCATCTTAGGCAATAAGGGAAAATTAAATTTTTGTATCAATTATCAGAAAGATGTGACAGAAAGAAAATGATTGGCTTTCTGCCAAAGGTAGTTCATGTCTGAATATAGTGGTCTGAATGTAGCGATGGAAGCACTGAAAACGAGAATGAAGATCGTAATCCATATGTCGCTGGAAGATTGTGGAAATACATTCAATGTGTTTCAAAGACTCGTACTCATAATGTTATTAGGCATGATTACGGTCCAACTGCATTAGTTAAGAATGCCAAGACAAATATTGATGCATTTTCTCTTTTCATCAATGATGAAATAATCAACATAATTGTCACATTCACTAACCAAAGGGTCTAAATAAAGTAGAAGGATGGAACGAATCACATCCCGATGGTGCACGTCGTATATGGAAAGATACCGATGCAGTCGAAATTCGTGCTTTCCTTGGATTGTTGATCATGATGGGACGATATCGAGATTCAAGAGAACAAATTCATGATTTATGGAGATCAGATATAGGCACCACACGTCCTATATATACAGCTACTATGAGCCGCAATCGATATCTTACTCTTCTTTCCGTCATTCGATTTGATGATATGAATTTTAGAGCTGAACGAAATGAACGAGATAAACTTGCTCCGCTTCGAGCTGTGACATACATATTTGCAGAAAACTGAAAAATATGTACGAAGCGTCACCTTTCCGTACAATTGATGAGGAATTGGTAAAATATCGAGGCAGATGCCCCTTTAAAGTATACATGCCTAACAAACCGGGAAAATACGGCATCAAAGTCTGGATGCTTTGTGATGCTACAACATTCTACTGCTGCAACCTGCAAGTTTATTTAGGCCGAACAGGTGATCAACCTGAGATCGATCAAGGACCCCGTGCTGTGAAAGACCTTGTAAGTTACTGGAATAATTCTGGTCGCAATGTAACCACAGATAACTTCTTCACAGATATAACTTAGGCCGAAGACATTTCAGCATGCAATGTGACTCTGGTGGGTACCATGAGCAAAAATTGCAAAGATCTTCCTAAGTGTCTGGTCAATGTAGAACACAGGGCAACTTATTCATCTCATTTTCTTTTCACCAAGAACCTGACATTGGTCTCATATGTACCGGAAAGAAACAAAAGTGTTTTTCTCTTCTCCAGTATGCACCATGATCACAGCATTGCTGATGGAAGTAAACAATTCAAGCCAGACATAATCCTGGATTACAACAGTACAAGGAGTGGCGTTGACATTCTAGATAATCTTGTCCGAGAATATGCTTGCCGTAGAAGTTCCAGGAGGTAGCCACTGAGTTTATTTCTCAACTTCATAAATATTACCGCCTATAATGCTTTTGTCATTTGGAGAATGAAAGAACACAAAAAGATATCGACTTGAAGTCTATGAAAAATGCTCGCAAATGGTTTCTGGAAGAACTTGGAGGGCAGTTGGTAGAACCTCAGTTGAAACGCCGCGCTTCTCATATTGAAAATGAACCACTTGGCTACAATGAGTCCACAATTCAGGCTATAAAACTTAGTGGAAGGAAAATAAGAAAAGTAAAGTATCAAATCGACTCTGAGGCAGAAAGACTTTCAGTGAAAGGTAGGTGTGCTAAGTGCTCTAGATCAACAAATGACACCAAGTATTCGCATAAGTGTAACAGCTGCAGGAAGTTTATCTGCAAAAGCTACTTCAAGTGTTATTTTGTATATTGATTGCCACAAAAATGAGTAGCAGGATTGAAAGGTTGTTATAATACATTACTATCATTATTCTTATAAAAGTATTTTTTAAATTTGTATTTACTTCAGATTTAGTGCTATTTAATTATTCATAATATTGTGGAAATTACATTTTTCTCTTTGTACTAAATGTTTATAGCCAGTATTATATCCTTTCATCAGATTTCTGGCCTAAACATAATAAATACATATGAGGTCAAAATGGCCCCGCCCCATCTTAGGTATTTGTGTAATATTTTGATTTTAGTATGGCGAGGGTTAAAGTGTTTGATTTACCGTCAGATTTTATCCATAATGTGATGATATTATCACGTTTACCATAAGCAAAATAGGTTACTGTATCTGTATTAGCATTTAAAATTTCCTTACCATTGATTTCTAGTGATATCAGTGGACTTTTATCATATATATATTTACTTTCTACTGTATCATATATAGCTATATATATGGAAATTTTCATATACACATCTGTTGTTAATCGCATCTCTTGATCCAGTAATTTAGAACTCATCATATTGAAATTTACTTTTGTAAATTCTCCATCTGTAAAAATAAGAAAATCATCTTCTACGGTAATCCAGATATCTCTATTGGCTATATATATTTTATTGACAGCATCTTTATCATATTCTGGACCTGCTACATTACCTATTCTTTTGTTTTTTGCATCAAATTTATCATTCTGCAATATTAACGAATTTTTTTCAAAATATCTTTTATTCACAACATTTTTATCATCTTTAGGATCTGCTACATTACCTATTCTTTTTCCTTTTGCATCGTAAGCTTTTCCTTCTAAAGAATGTAAAGTTGTTTCATTTAATTCTTTTATTTTCTTGCCTGTTTCTTCAGTAAAGGATAAAAAACCCTCATCATATTTAGTTTCTATAAGATTTCTCAATTCAAAATGATTATTCTCTATTTTATTCAAACCGAAACTTTTGGTGGTTAAATCTAAATCATCTATAGATTTTCACAATTTTTTAAAATTCTATTTTCCATATCATAATTTCCATCATCCATTAATTTAAAACCTATACCAGGCAGACCAATAGGGCCTTCTTTCATTTGATCATCATAAGATGAATAATAAGCACTCATTTATTATAGTATTAATTTTATGATTTTAAAATCTTAACCATTGTTATAGTTTTATTTTTCAAATTTATAAAACATCTCTTTAAAAATAAAATAAAACTTATATTCCTTTTGAGTATTCATTAATCTCTCCCAATTAAATTCAATATCTAAATTATTTAAATCGGTATAGTTTTCATGATTTGATAAGTCAAAATAAAAAATAGTATACATTTCTCCAAAATTCTTCTTATTTATCAAACATCCTGTTTCTGTATTAATATCATTTAATCCTGCATGTAAAAGAGCTTCATACACTCTATTATAATCTTTATTGGTAAAATCCGTTTTGTAACGCATAAGAGGAATTTGTTTATTATTAATCATCAACCAGCATTCAGTCATTTCTATATTATCAAATATCATATTATTTTTTTCATAATTACCATCTCCTACGTACTGAGGAATAACATAGACACCTAAAACTTCATCAGAGGCTGTTGCTGCTGTGACAGATCCACTATCACTTTTATAAGGGCCTACCATCTTAAATCTATATCGATCCCAATTTACCTCTATATCTTTATCAGATAAAAATGATTCCATAAATACGCTTTATGCAGAATTTTTAAATTCTATATAAGGTAAATGCAAGGTTAGACCTTCAACTACTACCTTATAATTAACATTTTCGACATCAGTATATATCATATTCTTATTTTCATTTCCTTGAATTTCTATTTTCACTTCAAAACCAGAAATTACCTTTTCATATTCTCTAAAGAAATCGATTATATATTTTAAAGGTGTCCATATTTTAATGACATTGCTATCTTTCGTTAGTTCCCATCTCTTTGCGAATCCTTCGTTATAATATTTATTCATTTTCAAATTATTAAAAATTTCAGTTATTTTAGTAGTATCTTCTAAAGTGCCCTCATATTTTAACTCTTTTCGGTCAGCTGAATCATCTGTATCCAGTTAAAAAAATTCAACTTGAGCTTGTGATGTTACATAATTAGGAGTATAATGAGTTAATCTTAAACCATGATTCATGATTGAAAAATTTGATTGTGTATTTGATTCAATTTCGGTATCTCCTATATGTACTTTTAAAGTTTCGATAAAACCTCCGCCATTTACCAGACTCACATTTTCGCTACCAATGGATAATTTATTATTTTTTGTAATTTTTAATTTTTGTTCAAGATATCCTCTAGAATATAAAATTTTTGCTTTAGTATCATTAATATGAAAAACATAGGAGGCATTCTCATCTGAACTATGTTCTTTTGGATGAATTTCTCTTAATTAGTAACTTTTAAATTGATCATTATGATAATAATGAGTATCACTCAAATCATAAATCTTTTGCATTTATTTAGGAAGAATTTTTAAACCACCTCCTTTCTTTTTCATTGAAAATACTTCATTTAATTTATTCTGTACAAATGTTTGGTCTTCAATAATAAGTTCAGTTTTAAACAAAACCTTTAAAAATCCTTGTGTTTTTTTTTACTTTTTCTATATAATCTATGTTTATTCATTTATTTATGAAGAAAAACCTGGTCTAACAATTGATATATTTTTTTAATGTAGTTATCCTCATAAATAGGAATAAAATTAAATTCTAGAGCTCCTTTATTTAAATCAATTAATTAACCTTTTTGATTAGTAATCCTCATTTTTATTCTTTCAACAGGATCCGTTTTAACAGCAAAATACATCCAATTAATAAATTCTTTTGAAATAATACTACCTGGAGGATTTTTATTAATGAAAGAATAAATGACTTCTGAATTAGATTGATTTATTAAAGATCCTTTTACGACATCACAGTGAATATAAATATTATCATTTCCATTGGATATATCAGCTATATGCTCACCTTCTACCTCTGTTTTTTCATCATAACTTCCATATGTTAGTTTTAAAAAGCCTATAATTTTATGAAAGTTACTTTTTGTAAAATCAATTACCCAACCTTTTTTCAGTTTATTAGCTATTCTTTGTCTTGCTTCAATAATACCAAATTTCAAAGGTGGATCCTCACCGAATATTTTCATAATATACTCATTTAAACCTCTTATAGTATAATTACCATTTGAGATAACAATTGTTTTATCTGTGCCTAATTTATATATTCTAAATATGTTGTTTCCATAATTCTCACTTATATTAAACCATGAAACTTCCATAGAAAACGACTGTAAAGCTAATTTTTTTAATTTAAGAGGTGTAATAAAATTTTCAGTGAATTCCTCTGATTTCTCATGATCTTCAAATTTTAATATTATCATTTATACAGAACAAAATTTTCATTATAGTCACTAGGTTTTTATGTAGGAAATGATTTGACGACATTTTTAGGTGATATACCTTTATTCCTTTCTCTTATATATTTCATACAAAATAAACCACATTTCACAGATGTAGGTTTCTGTAAAAAACTATCATTATGACCTATTTTTGGTTTTTTATTAGATGTAACAAGAAATGTTTTAATATTTTCAGGAATATACTCTTTCTTGAGCTTGTATTCACCAAACGGATCAAAATATTCCACATAATTATATTTAGAATCATTATACGAGTAATAACACACCCAATGAGTTCCGGGACCTGTTGATACATCTAAATTAATGATTCCATTTTCAAATATTCCTATTGTTTTAGGTAATAAATCAGAGGTAAATACACCTCTAAATCCTTTTTCATTTTTCATATTTTCTTCAATCATTTTGTTACTAATTCCCAAGGTTGATATATTCCCTTTCCACGTTTTTTTTTTCCCAGATCCTTTCATTTTTTTTTTGTACAGCTGAACTAGTTAATCCAGATAAAGCACCTACTGCTAATCCGGGAACTGCAAAATTTAGCAGCGGTTAATATAGAGGGTATATGTGCTGCTAGAAATGGTAAAAATCCTCCATTTTTATCTAATTGCTTTTTACTGATAGTAATTCTTTTTCCATCATTAATATGATTAATTTGAGTTTTAGTTAAATACATCTCATGATCAGGAGTTTTAGATTTATCTATCTGTAATGTTAGTTCTTCTTTATTTCTAAAAGCTGATTTAATTTTATTTTTCTGACCTTCACTCAAATAAATTTTATTCTTTATCATTTATTAACAGAGAAATTGTTTACGATATCGTTGTACATCATTATAAGTCATTTCTCCATTTCTTAATAACATATCTAACAATAAAACTACTTGATTATACAATTTCTTTGATTTACTTCCATTACATATTTTTTCTGTTAAATTTGATAATACATCCAATCCTTTACCTACCTTTATATCTTTATAGATATGGAAAAGCAAATAATAAATATATGAAAAATTATGATAATAGTAAAGAATCTAATTATTTAATGTATTTAGATGCTAATAATTTATATGGATGGGCTATGAGTCAATATTTACCATATGGAGAATTTAAATGGTGTAATGATTATGAAAAAAATTATGTTAAACGTGATTTATATAGCAATAAAATAAAAGATGATTCAGAGAATGGATATATATTTGCAATTAGTTTAAGATATCAAAATGAGTTACATGATTATCATTCAGATTTACCATTATGTCCTGAAAATAGAATTCCTGAAAATTCGAAACAAGGTAAGTTATTAACAACTTTATATGATAAAGAGAAATATGTAGTTCATTATAGAAGTTTAAAACAATATTTGAAAATGGATTTAAAGGTTGCAAGAGTACATAGAGTATTCCAATTTAAACAATCGAATTGGATGAAAAAATATATAGATTTAAACACTGGAATGAGAAAGAAAGCTGCTAATGATTTTGAGAAAGATTTTTATAAATTGATGAATAATTCAGTATTTGGGAAAACTATGGAAAATATAAGAAAACGAATCGATGTAAGATTATGTTGTAATTATGATCAAGTTAAAAAATTAATTGCTAAACCTAATTTCAAATGTAGAACTATTTTTGATGAAAATTTGGTAGCTGTTCCCATGAAAAAGACAAAACTATTTTTTAATAAACCGATTTATGTTGGAATGAGTATATTAGATTTATCTAAACACTTAATGTATGATTGTCATTATAATGTCATGAAACCGAGATATAAGGATGATATTAAGTTATTATATATGGATACAGATAGTTTTATATATGATATTAAAACAGATGACTTTTATGAAGATATGAAGTCAATGATTGATTATTTCGATACATCTGATTATCAAGTAAATAATCTATATAATATGACTAGATGTAATAAAAAAGTATTAGGTAAAATGAAAGATGAAAATAGCGGTGTGATTATGGAAGAATTTGTAGGTTTAAGAAGTAAAATGTATTCAGTAAGATTAGAAAAACAGAGTGTTGAAGAATACAATAATAATGAAGAAGATAAAGAAAACCATAAAAAATTTGAAACTAAGAAGTCTAAAGGAACTAAGACAAGTACCGTTAAAAACAGAATATCATTTGAAGATTATAAAGACTGTTTATTGAATAAAAAAGATCAATATAGAACACAGAATTTAATTAGAAGTAAGAAACATGAATTGTATACAATTCAAGTGAACAAGATAGCTTTATCAGCAAAAGATGATAAAAGATTTATATTAGAAGATGGAATTTATACTAGAGCTTTAGGACATTATAAAAATGTTTCTAAAAATAATTCTATATAAATGGATGAGTGTTTAGGTGATATTCGAGCTTTAAATTTTACAAATTCTGAAGAAATTTTCTATTTGACTTATCTTTGTAAAGAATTGTATGATTTGTATATAAAATATGATCATACTAAAAAAATATTATCCGAAAGTTTTCAAAGGATGACTGCATTAATGGAAAAAGAAGAAAATGAAGATATTAAATTGAATGGATTAGGAGTTTTATATGTTATTTCAAAGAACTTATTCTATTATGATTAGATTCCTGTTATGAAGAATGGGTGAATTAATATTTATAAAAATGTTTACTAATAAATGGAAGAGTTCAATAGATTTAGAGGTTATCATAAAACGTTTAAATTAAAAGATTTAAATCCTGGGAAATACGATCTGATATCATTGAGTAAAATTATTATTAAATATGGAGATTCAGTAATAGTAAAGTTAGATGTGGAAAATAAAGGAAAAGAGTATTACCTTGCGAAAAAACATGGAAAACTTTCTGATGAATCATTATATAAAATCAATAAAGGAAGATATATATTTAAGTATTCGGGTACGATTGATGATAAATATGAATATGAATTAGAGAAAGCTTAATCATTTTTAAAATTATGAAGATTTTCTTAAGATCTTTCTTTAATTGTATCATATTTAGGTGGGGGTATGTTTCCCCACCTGAAAATTATCAAAGGAAACCATGTATCTATTTTCCATATTTTATATAATTTATAATATTATATTCTTCTTTATATTTATCATTTTCTGAGACGATCCTGTTTTGGGATCGTGTTAAATCATCAATATATTTAGAGTTATCTAAACTTGACCAGGTCAGGTCCTCTTTTTTTTAATTTTGATATTTTTATAATTCCTTTTTAATTTTGTAAAAAAATGTTGAGATGATTTAAAAGGGGGGGGTCTCAACCCCACCCATTAAAAACAGGGTATTTTTAATGTATTAGAGGGCTTCCATTTATTTGGCGGTCCTCTTTTTCACGCATTTGTTTTATATAATTCACTGTGAAATCATACTTTTAATATGTATAAGTCTAGCTTTTTAACTAAAAAAGTTCAGTAATTCACTGTTAAAATTTGGTCTAAATGTAAAAAAAGTTATATATACACCTTTTTTAGCTATAAAAATCATGTTTTTAATATTAAAATGGATCGAGACCTTTTTTTTTAAAATAAAAAAGATAAAATAAGCTATAAAATCATGTTTTTATGTGTAAAAAAAATATGTGCGCTCATACGTGCATATATATACTACTTGCTATTTATATTCTTTCCGAGATTTCGAATTTTCGTCAATGAGTCGTCATTTTTATCCATTTGGCGAGTTTTTCGTTAATTCAGCAACATTTCAAAAAGTCGCCAAGTTGGCGACATTCCACCAAATTCATCGCCAAAATCTCATCAAACGTTATGGACGAAGACATAAGTTTTTCTTACAGCAGATAAATGAATATTGGCGTTCAAATACAAATGTATTACTCAAAGTATCTTTTTTCATGAATGGAACGAGCTAGATCCACGAGAATGATGTCATCAAATTTATCGCATGGTATTACGTATGAAAAGTGAACATGTTTCTCAGTAGGATTTTTTTTTATGTTTTATTTTATATGACATTTTGATAATTTTTTTGAAAAATGTGCAATATCTCCAGAACGGTTCATGTTAGCGTTCTAAAATTTATGCCAATCGTTTTCTAATGAAAAATTACATAAGAAATGTCGATTTGCGTAACTTTATTAGTGGTTTTGATTTTTTGACGATTTTTTCAAAATTTCACTAGAAAATTTAGGGGGGTTCTGAACATTCGATTGCGTATAAAAAAAAATAGGCTTCCAGTGTTTACGGATTGTGAATTTTGTACCAAATTACGTTCGAATCGGTCCATTTGTTCGTCAGTTATCGTCTCCACAGGCTCACTGACACACACACACACACTCACACACACACACATACTTTCACACACACAAACACACACACACACAGACATCACTTCAAAAATGTTTGATTCGTGATCAGGAATGCTTGAAACGTGCTCTCCCGTCGAAAACTCGAATTTTCGACCCCGTCACAAAACTTTCCTTATAAATTATGTATATAAGGAAAGTAAAAATATTAAAAATCGGTGCATGGACCACATACCTTGACACCTTGGCGGCTGCGCTTCTATTACTAATTGAAGCATTCCTTAGCAGCACGAGTTCATTGTTGCTACTACTTCTACGCCATGATTGTTGCGTTTTTATGTATTGTTGATGTATGTATTGTTGAATAACCTAGACCAAATGCATAACACCATTAAGAAGGATTTGCTTAGCTACCAGTTCTTGTTCGTTTGATAGCTGTCATATAGACATCCAAATAATCAACAATATTACTTGGGGTCGCTGGAGAAGGAGAGCAAAGGAAAGTTAGGAAACACTTGAATTCACTCTCAAAAGTCATATCCCTAGTAGAATTCCTCTTCCAAGTCTTGTTAGAGAAGTCTAATACTGTCTGTATAAGACCCTTGAACTGTAATGATTGTCCAATATGACCTGCAGAATACTAGGGAAGAACTTTCCATTTGTTGTTACTTTTATATTTGTAAGCAGAGTAAATTTCAATGGCAGTAAGGTCATAATTAGTTGGAATGTTCTTCCCTTAGCTCTACTTTGCCAGCAAGTCAGCTGTCTCCTTTGCCAATAAGTCAGCTGCCTCCTTTGCCTATAACTCAGCTGTCTCCTGTGCCAATAAGTCGGATATCTCCTTTGCCAGCAAGTCAGCTTTCCATGTAAATCAACGTGTGAGAGCATCCACTGCAGATAAACGCAACTTCTAGAAACCAGCTTTGCCATGACAAGGATAATGTCTCGGCAAGTCTTAGGGGAGCTCTTATCTGCAACAGCTTCTTTTGTAGTAGTTCTTGATTCAATAGAAAATCTAGCCAGAGTTCTTTTGAATTTAAATTAGGGATCAGTTTTTCCAATCATTCATACAAATTTTCAAAAAGAGCAGTCGGCTGTCAGTCCGACTTGGCGACAAATTTGGCAACTTTTTAAAATGTCGCCAAATTGATAAAATAACGCTAAATTCATCAAATTATGCCGAATTCAAGAAAATTCAGTATTTTGCCAAATTAAGTACAATTTTATAGATAATTTCTGTCGTTTTGTGAGAATTAAATTTTTTTTTCAAAATTTGTTCAGGAATTTTTATTCATCAGATCTGCCTGTGAAGAAATTTTGTATAGCAAGAACAGAGATTCTTATGCATTTTTTAGGAGAATGAAATTTAATATACTTCTAATTAGAAATATAATTAACCTCCAGAAATTTCTGATAAATATTTTCAAAATAGATGTTTTGAAAAAAATTGTATTTTCAACATTTTTAATCAAATCACAATATTTATCAAATAGGATTAAATTATACTAATTTCACTTGTTTCATTTAGAAAGATGGATAAATAATTGTATTTATCCATTAAAGGAGGAAAGTAAAGCTTGAAGTCAAATGACTTAGTGCTTGACTTTGTCGGTTATCATGGATGTTAGCAAGGTTGTGGAGTTTTGCAGATTTTAGAGCTACCAATGTTGTTATTTTCTATTCAGTTTTGATGAGCGCTCCCAAATGTAAAACCGGTCATATTATGTTGGTTACTGTACTGGTATCATGATTCTTTCCACGATATTGCTCTACTACTTTCAATTATAATTTTTTATAGGTGAACAAAAATGAATAAATATGTTTCTCTCAATCAAAAACTGAATTTTCATTTTTCTGTTTAGATTATTTAAATTTTCCTTTAATATATAACACTACGATCAATTTGCTACCAATATTTATTCGAACTTTCGTCTCCAAAAAATGATGTTGCAAGTTTTATTTTACATTTGATGAAATATTATAGGATATTTATCAAAGAAAGTGCAAATTAGCAAACTGCATTTTTATATCTCAAATGTATGATTAATGAAAAGCATTGAGAATGTGCAAATAATTAATAATTCTTCGTTAATTATATTTGTGTTCATAAAGAATAGATTTATTCAGAACATTTGAAGATAGGAATTGTTAAAAAAATATTTAATAACTGACTTTCCAAAGCACGGTTATAACGATGAATTTGAAAAAGAAAGTTCACTAAAGGTGAACCCCGGGCGCGGTAGCCCATTGGTTAGCGCGCTGGAGTTGCACTCGGTAGGCCCGGGTTCGATTCCAGCCACTTCCAAAACTGCCGTCGTGTTCATGCGGAGTACGATCACGTTAAACATGTGGGTCCGAAAGTCCTTCCGAGAGGTTGGTGGTAGGGGAAGGAGGGTACGGTCCCTGTGGATGCCTCCCCCACTGGGTTCCGGTCTAAATTGGGTGGCACTTCCCGACCGTCCAAACAGTTACCTTACACCTTTCTGGTAGGTCGGACGGTCTGGGTTTCAACAACAACAACTAAGGGTGAACTCCAAAATTCTTATTTAGTCTGAAATATACAAAGCTCACTCTGACGATAAGAGCTTGCAATTTTTTACCAGTAACTCAGCAAAAGAGCGTCGCCTGTCTAGTACGAAGATCTATGGTTCGATTCCCGGTTGTGGCTGCAAGGTTCGTTACAATGGCGCCCGAACAAATCAACCTATTAGATTAGTGCAAAGATGCTGAAGTTCTGAAGTGACCCTAGTACGATTAGCATGGATTCAGTAGACTCTGGATGTTGAGCTCCAATTTCAAATCGGGAGGACAACGATTATGCAGAAAGCTGACCTGCAAACTAGGATAGCAGAAGGAGGCTAACCTGAAGAAAAATTAGCAGGAGATGGGTAGTCAGATTGTTAGTTGCACGACAATCTGACATTAGAGAATGCAGAGTCCATTTGGACAATAAGAGCTTGCAGTCCCTTTCCAGTAGTTCGACGGTAGAGCATCGGCTGATAATTACGAAGATCTGCTGTTCAATTCCCGATTGGGGCTGCAAGGTTTTTTTTACAAATATGTTTCTTTTGCAATTTACTGTATCTAAATTTAACTAAATTTTAAAATAGATGAATGTTTTAATACGGTTTAATTATTTCTAATGTATCCATTAATATATTAAATAAACCTACATAAATGTAACACAATTCGCTCCAACTGTTGTCTTCAATAATCTGCAATGACATTTGTTTTTTTGACAGAATAAAAATTTGATTGATAGTATTGAACAATTTTGAAGGCAATAGACATTCTTCTTCAGAATATAATCAATAAATTTAAAAAAAGAAACCTTAATATGGTTTTACATTTTGTATACACGTCATTTTTGAAGGAACTATTAAATATTTTTATTCCCTTTTGCACAATTAGTTTGTACAGTCATAGAAATTTACAGATTAGATTTCCAGAACAGAAAATGATAATCCCTAGTGAACATCTCCCCTACTGCCTCTGCAATTTGATGTTGAATCTATATCGGTCATCAGAAAATAGCTATCTACAACTATCTTGGAGTATATATGTATCAAAAATTCATTTGGAATCAGAAGTAAAATAAAATCACCATTGAGAATTTTTAGTAAACCAACTTACCGCCATTAGCATTTCATGCTAAATACATATCAGCCATTATCTAAACTATATCTATAGCCGATCATGAGATATAGATTTTGAAATGGACATGTAAATTTTTTAATAGAAAGTAAGATTTTAAGAACCGGAAATAGAAATCCTTGAACCCTACCTCATTTTTAATTCGATGCTGAATTTGTATCAATCATCATATAAGCTCGATCTATAGCTAACCTTGAGAAATAGATGTTTCAGGGGAAACATTTTTAATATAAAAGTTGAAAACTAACCGATAGTGAAAATCCATGATGAACCACTTCCAGAATTTGATGTAACACTCATATCTGTTATCTAAGCTCTATCTGCACCCAATCTTGAGAAATAGTTGTTTCAAGAAAAATGAAAATTTTGAACCGAAAACGGAAAAATAACCGAATGTTGAAATACTTAATGAACCCTCTTAAGGCAACCGCTGGAGTTCGATATAAAATCTATATCAGTCGTCATCTAGAGCAAATTCTGCGAAATAGAGGCTTCAGCATTTTTAACACTTTACAACAAAGTTGAAAAGTGTTTAGGACTTTGTTCATTCTGTCTGCCTGTCTGTCTGTCTGTCTTGTCTGTTCGTTAGCACGATAACTGCCGTAAAAATGACTTAATCAACATGAAATTTTAGTACGTTGTTCAGACGGTCTGTAGGACCTATGGGAATATAAATAAATAATATCACCCACTTAGTTTTGGATTGAACCCGGATTGAAAAAATGAAATACATTGAACCCTATGGAACCTAATTTTTCAAACATTTTTTAAGCGGATTTAAAATTCACAAATTGCTTCGAAAATTTTAGGTAATATTCAAATTCTTCCATAAAATATATAAAAACAATTTCAGCAAAATATATTCAGTACTTTTTAAAATAAAAGTAAAATAATAATTACACCTCTTATATAAAGCGATAACGTGACCATGATATGAAAAGATCACGTGACCCACTTCAAAATGAAATATGGCATCCATCTTGTCTCAAAATCGTGATTTTTAAACTTCTTTTTAATTCATATTGAGTGTTGTATTCGTCCTAAAACCACTTTATTTTTGCTTACATTCTGTGCATCTACATACTGAAACAACGCAATTACAATATATTTGAATTTAAATGCTCATCCAAATTTGATTATTTCTACAACGAAGCCTATTTTTCACTTATGTAAAATGTAAACAGCAAAATATATAGAATGAGTTGTATAAGAATTGCTGCACTTTAAAGCAAATTTATTTAGCCCATGGAGTCTACGAAGCTGATATGAATGAAATATTCATTAATTTTACAGAGAGAAGGACGATTTATTTCGATGAAACTTTAAGCATGGAGTTTAATTACTTGTTCCTCCTTGGTCTTAGGTTTTTAAATAAAATAAATCATTGTGATGAATGAAATGAATGGGAAAATGTTATGAATGAAATGATGCTTTTATAGAGATAGCCAGGCTTGTTATATTTCGATGGCGTCATTTGAATAAATTTCAGTTGTTTTTGATGATGTTTTCAAATATAATAAATTATTGTAGTATTATGATAATGTTAAAAACGTTATTGAGGAGCCAGGCGATTTATATTTAATTGACGTTCATTTTTTTTCGATGAACTTTTAAGTTTTCAAATATAGTAAATTAATGCAATATTGTGATAATTTTTAAAATATTACCGAGGAATGTATCGCATTTTAGAGATGTTTAAGTGAAATTGCATTGAATTTGGAAAGTGTTTCATAATCTATGCTTTGCGCATGATTGATAAGTATTTAAGTTTTTAAATAAAATAAATTATTATAGTATTGGGATGAATGAAATGAATGGAAAAATGTTTATAAATGAAATTCTGTTTTATAGAGAGAGCCAGGCTTGTTATATTTCGAAGACGACATTTGAATAAATTTCCTTTGTTTTCGATGATGTTTTCAAATATAATATATTACTGTAGTATTATGATAATTTTAAAAATATTACCCAGGGATATATCGCATTTTAGTGATGTTTAAAGCAGGCAATTTATATTTCAATGCCGTCATTTGAATGAAGTTCATTTTTTTCGATGAAGTTATATGTTTCTAAGTATAATAAATAAATGCAGTATTGTGATAATTTTAAAAATATTACCGAGGAATGTATCGCATTTTATAGATGTTTAAATAAAATTGCATTGAAGTTGGAAAGTGTTTCATAATCAATGCGTTATGCATGATTGATCTTTCTTGTCTAATTTTACAATTGTATAGAAAATTATTGCCACCGTTCATTCCTACCTCTTCTGAATATATAAAAATAATTTACATTTGCTTTTCACCAAATGTGGTGATAAAAGTATCAATTGGTGGATTTTAAATATGGCAGAAATAGGAAGGATGTAAAAATATTATAATCTTTGTCATCAATTCTTAACCAGAAATATTTTATAGAAAATATTGTATAATGTTTCTGGTTTTTAACACAGACTTATTTTACTATGTTTGGAAATTCAATTGGGCAAATCCTTCTTCACTTTGAAGTTTGCACATTGATTATGTGTCAAGCGAATAAACAACTTCTTTAGCTCATCAGGAAAGAAAAAACTTACATAAAATAGAAATGGCCTGTGAACTTCTTTGTAGAAACTTGGTAATTATGTTTCGAAAGTGGAGAAATCTTCTTTATCTCCATGTATGGTTAACTGACGCTTCATGCAAATGTTGTGACGAGATTTCATAATCTCGCAACACCTGTGTAAAAATCGCAAATTATATATTAATTATCAAGATTCTATATTTTTACATCATTTTAAACCCTGTTTTAATTATCCCTCTGGTCTTTTAAATTCATTATTACACATAATGTTCTATACTGAAAGGAAAACTTTTCGCCATTTTGTTAAATTGTAAAAACCGCATTCAGAGAGAAGTTTCGTTATTATTTGACCGTTAAAGTCAACGTCTTTATTCCCGGGCAGAGCGGATGTCTGGCTTTGCTTGCGGCCTGGTAATGGTAGTGCAAGGCATGCACTTTTAAGCACAATAGATTTTGGAGAGAAACTTCTGGATGAATTTGAGACCTCGCGTAGAGGGTTTGCTGTATCGGCATGTTTTCTTTTTCGAGACCCCGCTCTGGGCTGACGAGGCTATATCTTGGAAGTTTTTGATTGGTCAAAAACTGTAATTAAGTTCTCTGGCAGGTCCGAATGATTCTGGGGCCTGAATTCGCCTAGTTACATAAAGGCTGTTGCAGAGAATATTCGTGGTTTTTCTTCCTGTCTAGCTGTCGACGCTCACAGGTCGGCCTGGACCATTTTTTAATGTTGCCCACCACGGAGTGCGGGATTCGGCCCAAGTCGAATCCTGGCCTCCCGTGAGCATGGGAAGGAGAGCCGAAGATACCTACATCGACCGAGAACATCGATGGAAAGCCCGACGCCTAGCTGAGAGAGCTGCGACGAGGAAGGTACGATGGGGCCCGTGGTCTATGTGCCGGGTCGAGATGTTGGAATGGTACGGAATGCAACTATGAAGCCAAATTCCCTGCGATATGAGGCGGATGTCTGATTCCGAACCTTCTGCCACTCCGTCTGGGGAGGTGAGGGTTGATTGCTCTCTGCATCTACACCTGTCTTACGGAAGCATAAATAGAAAGAATCTTCTCCTTAAATTACGTAAACTCTGACTTCCGTTCCTAAATTATATCAACTTGTTTAATTATCAGTTCTATTTTGCTTATCTCTGAGTGCGAGTTTTCTCCTGTTGCTTTGAGACCATACCTTAAATATCTTATATCATATTGCTTATTATATACTTAAATATTGCTGTGCCACTTTGTTTATATTGTTGATCAACTTATTATCATTGAATTATTTCCGTGGCTGCAAATATATTTGAAAGGGTCCAATGTCACAGTTACTTAATGTTGTGCTTGCTGATATTGATTCAGTCTATCATATTCTCTACTCTAACTTCTTAATACAATATTGAATAATTAAAGTGAATTATTTTTAAACCTGTGTGGTTATTTAACGTTATCTTTGTCTCCTGAGATTGTAATTAATATAAATGTTTTCAGGAGATGCCGCCTTACAAGGTAAGGGTTCATTGCACCTTTGTATTTATTGCACTGCAGGTCACCCAGGTATTTATTCCTGGACGAGAGAACTTCGAAATAAAACCTGGGTATAACATTTATGGGTTGTGCCAACGAACTTCACGGCTTAGCATATTTGCATCTACCACTTAATTTCGTATTGCATATAACATGTTTGGTGCTTGCCACCCCCTTTTTCCCCGTGACACAAAATTGTAGCAAATCTTACAAAATATCATGTTTGCAAATCTTCTGATGTGTTACGTATGAAAACTTCCTGGAGACCTACGTATGTAAACCTCCTGAGCGTCACGCATATTTTTTACCGAACGTTTTCTGTCCAATCAGATTCGTTCTATCAGAAGATGTTTCATACATTAATAGAACCATAAACGTGAGATAAAATGAAATATTTTGCAACTCTCTGCTTGGCGGATGAGAGGTTTTTACAACTTTACTTCATTTTATAATTGACTTGTCCTCTTAGCTTATTATAATCAATGCAGTATAATAATAATATAATAATATAATAACCAGACATGCTGTAATGAATATTTTAAAAGTATTTATATAATATTTACATATTATAATGAATTTAATAAATATTTGAACTCTCATACTATACTGGGGCAAATTCATCTCAAGATTTCTTGTATTAAACTGATTATACAAAATTCGATATAAAACCGGTTCTTACTTGTTACTTTCCTTATATACATAATGTATAAGGAAAGTATTGTGATGGGGTCGAAAATTCGAATTCGAGTTTTCGACGGGAGAGCACGTTTCAAGCATCCCTTATCACGAATCAAATATTTTTGATGTGATGCCTGTGTGTATGTGTGTGTGTGAAAGTATGTGTAAGTGTGTGTCAGTGTGTCTGTGGAGACGATATCTCACGAACGAATGAAGCGATTCGAATGAAATTTGGTACAGAAATTACAATCTGTGAGTTCTGAAATCTTATTGTTTTTAAACGCAATCGAATGCCCAGAACTACCCCCTCCCTACATTTTCGAGTGAAATTTTGAAAAAATCATCCAAAAATTAAAAACCTTTAATAAAGTTACGCAAATAGACATTTCTTGTGTAGTTTTTGCCTAGGAAACCATTAACATAGACTTTAGAATGCTAGCATGAACCGTTCTCGAGATATTGTAGGTTTTTAAAATAAATTTCTCAAAAAATCCCATAAATTAAAAAACAATATTAACTGTTGAGAAACATGTTCACTTTCCATATGTAATATCATGCGATAAATTGGCTGACTTCATTCTCGTGGATCTAGCTCGTTCTATTCATGAAAAAAGACACTTTGAGTAATACTTTTGTATTTGATTGCTAATAGTCATTTATATGCTATAAGAATAATTTATTTCTCCGTCCATACCGCTTGGCGGGATGTTGGCGACAAATTTGGCGGAATGTCACCAACTTGGCGACTTTTTTAAATTTTGCCAAATTAACGAAAATCTCACCAAATGGATAAAAATGACGCTAAATCAATGAAAATGACGACTCATTGACTAAAATTCAATATCTTGAAAATTATTTAAGTATCGACTATAATAATAACCTATTTTTTTACAGTAAAAGTAGTAAATCCATTGCATTATATAAGGAAAGTCATGTGCTGCCCACATCAGATTTTTTTATTTGTCAAAATGCACAAGTCCCTTCATTTACAGCTCATAAATATTTTAATACTTTGCAAAAACAATAAATATTTTGCAAATAGAGATAAGGAACGAGATAACGTGTATTCTTTTATTTATACATAACAGAACAAATAATGTTTAATGTTACGGCTCAAAATAAGCTAAATGATAAATAATAAATTTAAAATCATACTACAGTAAATACACTAACTTGTTCAGCCACATGGAAATATTTCTCAAAGTTTTATTCCACATTTGATGAATTATTATTTATTATTTATCGAAGAAAGTGCAAATAAGTAAACTCTTTTTTCAGTTCTTAAATGAATAATTAATGAGAGAGATTGAAACTGTGCAAATAATTAATAATTCTTCGTTAATTATATTTGAGTTCGTGAAGAACTTCTGTTTAATGTGAGTATGTGTGGAAATATTTTTATCTGTAGATTTCTTATAAGAGTATATTTGCTTTTCACGGATCATTGATTATAGTGAACTTAAAAAACCAAGTCCACACACTATAAGGGAAGTATTTATTTCTTCCAACATCTCGTTGTTCATATTTAACTAAATAATTTTGTTCAGATTCAACAAATTTGTGAAGATAACTGGATGTTATTACTTTCCCTGCAATACTTGGTAATGTATAGGGAAAGTATTGGAATCAAACCAAAAGTCGCAACTCAAGTTTTTGACGGATTTACACGTTTGGAACACGAAAAATCTATTTTTAGCGTGACGGCTGTGTGTGTGTCTGTGCAGATTTTGTATCCAGTCTAACTAAAAAACTAATTTATCGATATTCATAGAATTTTATACGTAAGTCACTTATGGTAGACCCTGGTGCTGATTAGATTTTGGTATAATTCGAAAAAAAATAACCTGCCCTTTCTTGCGAAGTCACCCACGAAAACTCCCAAATGCTAAAATAAAAGACTACGTATACTCAAATGTATTGATTAGATGCTTGTTTTATATTTAATTTTTGACGAGGAAAAGGATAAGATCAACCCCGTTACTCTAAGACAAGCCGTTCTCGAGATAGTTTAGTTTATTCGCATTTTCGCTAAGCCACCTTTGAAAAAAATTCTCGTTACCAAATGAAAATGAAAATAGAATTTAAGATGCAAATTCAGCGTAAATTCAAATAATTACGCTTGTTATTTTGTGCAATTTAATGAATTATTAAAGAAGTAAACAAAAAAATAATTTGAATCTTCAAATAAATAATTTAAATTTTTATACGTAATTTTTGACGAGGAAAAGAATAAGATCAACCCCGTTTCTCTAAGACAAGCCGTTCTCGAGATATTTTAGTTTATTCGCATTTTCGCTACCCCACCTTTGAAAAAAAGTCTCGTTACCAAATTAAAATGAAAGTAGAATTTAAGGTGCAAATTCAGTGTAAATTCAAATAATTACGCTTGTTTTTTGTGCAATTTAATGAATTATTAAAGAAGTAAACAAAAAGATAATTTAAATCTTTAGAGAAAGTCATGTGTTTTCCCCATGAGATTTTTTACTCTGTAGTACATATGTGAAGTACACATTGTATTTATTTCACATACTTGCCCGTACGAGAATGTAAAATTCATTTATATTTCTTAACTTCTGCATTAAAAGTTGACTGCCCAACAATAATGTGTACAAAATAAAACTAATGTATGCATCAAAGTCGTTTCAGCTTTGATCCATGCTTGCTATGTCGGTTTCTCTTTTTATAACTGTACGTTGAATATGATAGATGTTTCTTGTATAAAATAATTTTAATTTCGAATTTCGTTCAAAAATCGAAATCAGAAAGAATAAATAGTAAAATAATTGTAAATTAAACTGGAGGCATATATTCTTCAAGGTGAGTAATGCCTTTGATGAATATGCAGGTAACTAAGATTGCATATTTGGGATTTTATGCGTTAAGTGCAAAGCAGATTTGGGAAACTTTATTGAATATAGAATTAAAAATATAATTTTTTCTTTCTCTGCAATACATGGTAATGTATAGGAAAAGTATTGGAATCGTGAGGAAACATCGCAGTTCGAGTTTTCGACTGATCTACATGTTTTGCGACCTCTAGAAGACGAAAAAACTATTTTCAGCTTGCCGATTGTATGTGTGTATGTTTGTCTGTTTCTACAATGCATGTATCCACTCTAACTCAAAAACCAATGGACCAAATTTTCTAAAAATTTGGGTGGTAAGCCACTTGTGTGTGACCCTGGTGCTGATTGGTTTTTGGTACGATTCAGAATTAAAGAACCCGAATTTTTTTACGAAATGGCCAGCAAAAATCTCATGTATCCACTATAGCTAAAAATCTAATTGATCAAATTTCACAAAATTTGGCAGATAAGTTACTTGTGAAATGCCCTGGTGCTGATTAGATTTTGATACGATTCTAAAAAGAAGAACCTGCCTTTTTCTACGAGAAGGCCTGCAAAATTCACCAAAATCTAAAATAAGAGACTACGTATGCTCAAATGTAGGAATTAAATGCGTTTTTTATACGTAATTTTTTACGAGGAAAAGAATAAGACCAACTCCATTATTCTAGGACTATAACCGTTCTCGATATGTTTGAGATTTTTCGCACTTTTGCCACGCCTTTGAAAAAATGTCCGATTACCAAATAAAAACAAAAATTGAATTAAAAGTGCAAATTCAATGTTATTTTGTGCAATTAAACTCAATTTAATGAATTATTAAAAAATAAAGAGAAAATGAATATGAGACCGCAGGGAAAGTCATGTGCTGCTCACATAAGACCTTTTAAATTATATTCTGCTTGTTAATTTTATTTAGAAGGCATAACTATTTCTGCTAAGAACAGTATTTTATACAAATTGCATATTCTATAGCTATGTTTGAGCGTAAGCAATAATTCTATAAAATGTTTGAGAACGTTGGATTTGGAGTTCCTCTTATGTTGAGTGGGAGATATTTCGACAGGACCCCGACCTTATCCACAACTTATTCTTTGTCGCAACGCATCCAAGTTGACGCAACCACTATTGAATTTTTGGAAAATCATGTAAAAGCTCCCCCCCCCCCCCCAGAAAGTCAAGAATGAGTCGCCAAGCATAACTAAGGAAAGGGGTCAAAATTACAAATCGAACTACGGTTAATATAAATAAAAAGGTATCCATAATTTAAAATATTACGAGGGTTATTGCAGCTATTAAAAGAAAGGTTTTATCAAATATAGGCTGAACATTATCGTTAATAACATATTGGGCAAGAACCGTGGATAGTTTCCCATTTTTAACATCGCAAGCATGTTCAGCTAAACGAATACCGATAGTACGTTTAGTACTGCCAATATAGAACTTGAAGTTATTATCGGGAGATAAAAGGGGGACAACATACACCCCAGCCTGATCTTTGAAATTATTTTTAACCTTATATTTATATGAACGGATGCGGTTAAATAACATAGAAACAGTAGAATGAGCAGGCTTGAAATTAAATTCATGGCAAAAATGAATTAGAAGATTGAAAATCGTTGGTTGAACCGCGTATTTTGTTGTCTTTGATTTTAAATTTTATTGACTGACGTGTTTAACATGATGTTTGTTAAGTATCTCAAGTTTGTGTTTTCGTTAATATGTTTAAAACGAAATATTCCAATCACGAGAAAAAAAAAATATAAAAAATTGTGTTAATGTCGTTTAATGTTTTAATTCGATACACATTTGTATGCCAGACGGAAACCAATAGTTAAAGAAACATTACAAAATTTCTGATTAAATCAGTCAGGACACAAGTTGAAAGTAAATTATTGTATGATTAGAATAAAATGCCAATACTTTTCGACCAAGTTTGAGAGCAAAATTAATTTGTAGTTAGTTCCTGGGATATTAAAGTTTGTTCAGTAAACTTTACTCAATATTAACATATTGATAGTTAAAAATATCATTTACGCTCGCCTAAAATTTCAAGGGCTCTAGACCCCACAAGCCGCCCACCTTTTGATAAGATGTTTTTGATAAAACTGCTGAGTATGTGTCAACTTCATTTGGCTACCTTAAACATGGAGACTGACCGCTAATGGATTTTTCTGTGTATCTACCGTATTTATGCTCAGAATTGCAAAATAATTTATACTTAGCATAACGCTGACGTAGACAATCTTACGATAAAATAAAAGTGTGTGTTACTGTGAGAATTTTCGAAAATAATGATCAACTACACATGAAGACGATACCTTATGCAAAGTAGATGCATAGTTACTTATAGCAGACAATATTCCAAATCTAAACATACTTTAGGTTTAATTGCACGACCCGAGAAGCTGAAATAATGAGAGGTTTTCGGATTTTTTTCCTTTTCTGGCCGACTGTGCGCACATGTCCAATTGGATGGTCTTTAAAGTTTTTAAATAACTTTCGTCTTTATTTGGTGGTCTGATGCTCTTTGAGACTAGCTCCATTCCTCAAAATATTGTAAAACGGAAACATTGCATAAACGCAATAAATACTTCCCTTATTATCCTAGCATAATAGTAGGAAGTAGTCATTTCGATAAAAGAATTACGTATGATACATGCTCGAAATTAATATATTTCAGAAATGAAATCTTACTTTCGATTTGAGGAAGTAAGGAGAGTACATTGAGGGAAAGACAAATGATATTTTTCCATTTGCAATAGAGTCTAAGGTTCCACGGTAAGGCCTAAATTACGATATCGTTCAATTCAGGTGAGGAATCTCGTGTGACCAGAAATTTTAGAAGCGAAGAAACTGAAAACAGGTGGTAAGTTTTGAATCTTTTGCAGAAATTTTTACGCATACAGTCATATCACGGGCTTAGCATCGTACAGATTTGAATAATAAAGCGAGTTAGCATAATTGAATAATAAAGCAAGAAGTTTTGAATAATAAAGCAAGTAGTTTTGAATAATAAAGCAAGTAGTTTTAAAGTGCAATATTTTGAAAAAAAATTAATTCACTACCACAGATTTTGCCCGAAAATGCACTTTCTAATTTCTTTTAAAAGATTTTCTGTTTATAAAAATATTAAATTTTTAGTTTTTACATGTATAACTTAATAAATATTCTTAATAATTGGAGATACTTTATAATTGGAAACTTTTAATGACTAGATACTGACTAATGTACAACTAATTGTATGTGACCAAATGGCTAGACGGGAATTTCTATGGCTAAGTTGGCAACACTCGTTTAAAACTAGGAATAGAAATATAATTGTAAAGTGGGCAAACTTAATACGGAAGTACTTTTATTATACTAAATGTACATTTAAGGATTATGTGTTTTAAAAATATGAAACAAGAAAGCTAAAAAGTTTGCTGAATAGAAAAATATTAATGTAGCATTATTTTCAATTATTTTTCTGGAGGATGTTAAATATATATTTTGGAGCTAATTTGATTGCATTTATTAACATATATTTTCTGTCCACCTATCTAGTATATAGTTTAATGTAGTGAATCTGACTTTAGGATAACACTTTGTCTCAGAATTATATATTATATCCTAGCATAATAGTAGGAAGTAGTCATTTCGATAAAAAAAAAATTCGTATGATACATGCTCGAGATTAATATATTTCAGAAATTAAATCTTACGTTCGATTTGAGGAAGGAGAAGGAGGAGAATAAGGAGAAGGAGAGAGGATAAGAAGTAAGGAGAGTACATTAATAGAAAGACAAATGATATTTTTCCATTTGCAATACAGTCTAAGGTTCCACGGTAAGGCCTAAATTACGATATCGTTCAATCCAGGTGAGGAATCCCCGTGTGACCAGAAATTTTTGGAGCGAAGAAACTGGAAACAGGTGGTACGGTTGGAATCTTTTGTAGAAATTTTTATGCATACAGTCATATCACGGGCTTAGCATCGTACAGATTTGAATAATAAAGCAAATTAGCACAATTGAATAATAAAGCAAGTAGTTTTGAATAATAAAGCAAGTAGTTTTGAATAATAAAGCAAGTAGTTTTGAATAATAAAGCAAGTAGTTTTGAATAATAAAGCAAGTAGTTTTGAATAATAAAGCAAGTAGTTTTGAATAATAAAGCAAGTAGTTTTGAATAATAAAGCAAGTAGTTTTCAAATGCAATATTTAAAAAAAAAATTAATTCACTACCACAGATTTTGCCCGAAAATGCACTTTCTAATTTCCTTTAAAAGATTTAACTTTTAGTTTTTACATGTATAACTTATTGTAAATATTTTTAATAATTGGAGATACTTTATAATTGGAAACTTTTAATGTCTAGATACTGACTAATGTACAACTAACTGTATGTGACCAAATGGCTAAACGGGAATTTCTATGGCTAAGTTGGCAACACTCGTTTAAAACTAGGAATAGAAATATAATTGTAAAGTGGGAAATCTTAATACAGAAGGACTTTCATTATACTACATGTACATTTAATGATCATGTGTTTTAAAAATATAAAAGAAAGCTAAGAACGAATCACCTTGCTTCGCAGGAAGACTGTACATGAAGTACCTAGCGCAGTTGCGTTCTCACCTTCGATCTGTAAATTTGATGTAAGTTTCTTTGTGTCATTTGTATAAGTAAAAAAGTCTCTAGTAGAAGAATTAAAAGTTCATAGAAAACAGAAAGTCCGCATCCTGTGCAGGTGATCAGTGCAGAATGTGAAGAATAGCAAGATGACGTGCCAGTGACGAATTACCTTGCTTAATAGAAAAATATTAACATAGTATAATTTTCAATTATTTTTCTGGAGGATGTTAAATATATATTTTGGAGCTAATTTGATTGTATTTATTAACATATATTTTCTGTTCATCGATCTATATTGTTTAATGTAGTGAATCCGAGTTTAGGATAACACATTGTCCCAGAATTATATAAAAGCTGTAGAAACAAAAATTCCATCATAGACATCATAATATAAAGCAATTAAAAAAATACCAGGCAGACAATTTCTTACCGTACAAATGACTTGTCAAAAATTGGCAGTTTATGATAATATTTCGCTTTATCAAATTAAGCAACATTTAAAGAAGCGTTTAAAAAAAACATCCATAGAACACTCTAAGCATCAGGCAATGCAAAATACGTGAATATGATCTGAAAACAACCACTAACGCACCAATAAATGCTAGAAAGTTTGCAGTGAATTAACAGGCATTTGGCATAGAAAGCCCAATAGTTGGGCTTGCTGTTTAATGACAAGAAACTTCAATTTGACTTTAAGAAACTTATACGTCAAAATATTATTGAAATGATCTACATCAAGAAAATCGTCAACTCTGGTGCAAGCAGAAAGGCAGAAGGTCTATAATGGGATAACTTCTTTAACTTCAATAGAGAATACGATATATAGTTTGTTATGAAAATGCCATTATGTGTCAGCAACTATTAGAAGATAATTGTCAACCTGTAGCCGTAGATATAGATGTTAAAGACTGAGTTTTCCAACAAGATAAACCCGTTTACAAAAAAATCAAATATCATTGGTCATCTTGGAGAATTTGTAGGGTATTGCAATTTATTATATGATAAGTTTGTATATGATAATGACAGACGAGTTGTTCCAGTGTTGCGAAACTAAAACTGCAACTTATTTCAACTTGTAATCAACTGTTCCTGTGGTTCTACAAACCAAAATAACTTCAATACCCAATCATGTTTCTGAACTAAATAAAAGCAAATAGAACATAAACTAAGTATTGACTTAACTTTGTAACTGCATTTACGATTTTTTATTAGCCTCTATTTAATCATGGGACAATGCATATGATGTTATTCATAAAGCTGCCTGCATGATTTCAAAAGCATGCAGGCATGTGTGTAATTTTAATGGATGCACATATGTATGTACACATTTTGTATATTAAAATTAAAATTTCATTTATATTTACCATTGATATATTTAGAAGTATATGATGGTACATGACTAAGTATCTAAAAATTTTCATCGAAACAATTTTGCAGAACTGGCAACTTCGTTAAATCGGTTCGACAACTGTGTATGTATGTGTGTGTGTATTCTAAGCACCTTCGGCAACTAACCCTGCCGTTAAAAAAACTTTTAATAACTTTGATATATAAGTATTTATCAATAAAGATAGTTTCAACAATACATTGTTGATTCGCCTACTATGCAAGCGCGTATACTGAAGCTTCTTGGTACATGTCACGTATCACTTCGCTAAATGGAAAATTCACGTCTAAATATAGACATATAGAATTACTAATTTGGATGAAAATACCTCCCAAGGTCGTCTTCATCTAGTGAACGAATTAAAATTGATTATTTCAAATTTTTTTTTAGATAACAGTCATTTAGAAGTGTAGCCGATTCTTCGATGTACTGAAAGAAACTGTCTAAAAAATCAAAATAATATAAAAATTTCACAACATTTAAAAGGAAAAAAAATTCTCCCCCTTTCTTTTCTTTCAAAATTACATCTACCACTTAGCATACCAGGTAAAGAAAATTAAAAAAAAAAGATTTAATACCCCATTTCGACTGACCGTTCACAAATTATTGTTAAAAAACAAAACAAAAAAAAAAACTAATTCATTATCTATTTTGAATTTATTTTTATGGGACACATCTTAGGGCGCCAGTTACGGAGTAAATCATGAAATAAATGTAAGGAGTATGAAATGTATGTAATTGAGTGATATTATATTGAAGCAAAATCCTAATAGGAAACCACTTTACACAGGAATTGAATTTTCGAGCTGACAAATTTGGCGACATATCACCAAATTGAGACTTTTGATGAGTTCAGGAAACATTGCGAATTTTGTAGATTAGTTCAGAAATTCACAAGCTGTGTACTTTTCCAAAACTTTCCAAGGAGGGTATATTATAAAATAGTCATCATTCAGTTGAGTTATTAGCATAACACGAGTAAAATTATCTGTTTAGCAGAATCCAATATGTAATTTTATTTTGATTATATATGTATTCTTTAATCTCTATTACAACGTATTCCTGGTGGGAAAGTTAAATAAATCACTATTTAGATAAACTGCATTTTTATGCAGTTACCTATTTTTATGCAATTTATATAGTTAGTTATTTTCAAATAATTAAAAATAATGAAATTTTTCCCTAAGTACTTTGTACCGTCGTCAGACACACATATTAACTTTTTCTCATTCAAAATACACGAATAGAGTAACGATATACAAGTAACAGAGTCACTGAATTACTCATTAAAAAGTAACTGAATTACTCATTTTTTCATAATTTGCACAACAATGAAACTTATCTAGAATACTAAAATTTATCTCAGAATGGGAGCTTTGATTTCCGGAAGAACTTTTTACCCAATTTTTAGGAGTTTTTTAAACATAATTAAAAATATATTATTATTTTATTTTACATTTTCAACGATCTTTCATAGAATTAACATTACATTAAATTCAACCGCACACGTTTTAAAAACAAAGATATTTCATTCTTTTAATGTATATCCATTTTATTTAGTGCATATCACAGTAACTAAAGAATATTTACACTCCAATTTATAAACCATATGACATTTGAAAACACAGACACTGCATAAAAAATATCTTATACTTCTTCTCCAAGTTCTTTATAAAACTTTCTAAGTAACATCAAATGAAATAGTCTTCTTTTGATGTTAGCAAATAAAAGTATGTCAAAATGTCTTTCCAATTTTTGTCATCTTTATGAAATACCAGGTTAATGGTCTGGGGTTTTTATAACTTTTGAATCTTTTGAGACAAGAGTATTTCCAACTTTAAAAGGTTTTCATATTTTTTATCTTTTATATTCCTAAATCCTTTCCGAAGCGAAAAAGGAAAAATTAAATGTACTCGTATTAGTATATTTTAAAATATTTTTATATATCAATCGATTGAGTATATTTTTTGCCCTCAAGAGAAATTGTATAAATATGTGTGGAGCTGAAAACTTTATACAATGGACTTGGAATCAGCAACTTTTTGCCGTCGAAAGAGCATCAGCATCGTATTGTATTTTTGTCACCGGAAAGCAACAGTACTATATTGAAGTATTAATTTCTTTCAAAAATAACTGAAGAAATTATTTTTATTGGTAAAATTATATAATCTTTCCAGAAGCCCCCGGATAACCTAGAAGACCGAATCATTTCACACTTGTAATATCTATCAAGGGGAAGAATCTTCCTTTATCAGATTTCCAAATTCCCCTCTGTGCAAGAGAAAATGGAGGTTCTAACAAAATCGAATTATCATCCCCCCCCCCAGCGAATAGAGAAAATGAGGGAAGGGGGATATTTCAAAATAACTTTCCAGATCCTCCGTAAACATCCCGAATACTAAAAGGCTGAAAGACTTAATGCTTTTCGATTTACAATCTCCTCCACGGAGCAAAATCTGAAGGAGTCAGGTTTTTTATTAAGATAAAATCGGGACCTTTTCAGACACTTTAGGAGTCCCTGTTGACCTAAAGGGCAGAAAATTTTCACACTTATAATATCGACCATGGGACAGAATCAAATTAAGCTAATTTTTATTGAAATAACTATTTTCGACTCTGGGCTTCATACATTGATAAGCAAAATTAAACTCATTAAAAAATGGTGCTACTTATGTTTTAGTTATCGTGTCTTTGATAGGCATAAATACTATTATATATATAATTTTCTACAAAATAAGCAATTGCCCGTTCACATTTTACTAATTTTTAAAATCTTGCAACGGAATGGACTTGAATTTCTAGAGAAGTTTAATTTTAAAACTGTAAAATTTTACTGTAGTGCCTAGTGTACTATAATTATAACTGTTTTCAACTTATCTTTGTAAAGATTTTTGAACTATGTTATATGTATTTGCAGTAACTCTTCGCTCCAGTCTGCATAAGGTCAAATTATTACTATATATATAACATTTCAAATTCTTTCAAAATTTAATAAGAAGTAAAGATACAAATTTTCCCCGTGACATTTATTATGTTAATTATTAGGGAAATATGCCACTCACCTGCGGCAACCTATGGGTTTATGCCGCATATCCTGGGGAGGGTAAAAGTCAGCAAGGGGTGACTATCAATAGTCAGGCGAGGCCATGGTCGCAGGAGGGAGGTCAACGAAACCATTCTCCAGACGAGGTCCGAAGATGATCCCAAAGGTCTAGAAACAGGCCACTGAGACAGAGTTCTTCTGCGCCACCTGGAAGAGTCTGCTTTATGAGGACCGAGTTTTGTCCGAGTCATTCTACAGATTAGTTTATCATTTAGATAACGTAGGTCTGGGGCTATAGAAGCCAGTGCCCTTCCGATACACGGACTAACTCCCAGTAGAGATGTTATTAATATTAGGCTTATTAATATTAGGCGATTAATAATATTATGCTGTTCTTGGCAAATTATACAATCTTAAGTGTGTAACTTAATTACAAAAAAGTTATACAAAAGAATCATGATGTTGCATTTATCAGCGGAAAACATGATGATAGAAAGTTAAAACTAAGGTCAAAGGAAAGCATTAGAGGAATACAGACTAAACACGTAAAATGCCTTAAAGATTGCTGCTGATGTTGCAAGCAATTTAATAATAAACAAAAATCACAGTACAAACATTATTAGAGCCTAGTTTGCGAAACAAATATCCATAAAATCAATTTCTGTTTCTGTTGTAAGTTTAACTAAATCATTTTCAAAGACAAAAATGCTTTGCAAGTGGTATTATACCAAAATGGGACCAAGAACCACTTTATTAACCGTTTGAATCCATTTACTGACTCAATTATCTGCATCATAGGTTTGAAAACCTCCTTGCCGGCGTTAGTATCATTTTCTGGTAAACATTTTATGTCACTAAACATTAATATCTCTGATGTTTGCACATTTATAACAGGTGCAGTTGTTTTCAAAGTGAATTGAAATTTTTTTGAAGTAGTCATCTTCTTGTTCATGCTGGAGAAAAGGATATAACCGCATTAAACAGTCGTTACGTTGTTAAAATATACAATAATGAGATTGCGGAAAATCGGAATGTTTGGAAAACGCAACGTATTATGCAGGTAAAAATACATTAGAATAATCGGCGCTACCTTTCTTTTAAGGGAAAAGATCGTGCTGTGGAAAACCTGTTTTTGTTATATTATTTTCTTGTCATGCTAAATAGACTAAGGAATATACAAATTAAGAACTATCAATAAGTTGGCAATTTCTCAAAACACGAGAAATATCTGAATAATTCGTTATTTAATCAAACCGTTCTTCTAAATATGATCTGACTTCGTCCAGTACTTGATTGAAGCAATCTATTTTGTACGGGTTTTTATTGTCATCATGAATTTTATCAGCATTTTCACAATCGAAATTTATTAAAATCTTTACTAACCTTTTCAGCAAGGGGGATTCGATTGTCTCCAATCGGCCTAAAACCATTCCTGCTAAGACCTGGTATTTGCATATTAGATTATTTTAAGTGCCTTATGACCACTTTTTACTTGTAATATATGAAGTCAAAATTCGCAACTCCAGAGGAAGTACACAACACTAATTATTCTGATGATAAAAGCAAAGGAGATTGAAGACATTTTGAAGTTTTTGAAATTAATTTTATTTTTGCAATATTAAAATGAAAAGACGAGAGTTGAATGAAAATACTGTCGATAGCGGAATAAACTTTATATATTTGTTAAGAAATTCGCAAAAATAATGTGATCATTACTATCTAATATGTTGATTATTTGAAACTTTTTACGCAAGTGAAAGGAAACTGCCTTTATAGGTACCACAAAACTTTACCGATATATTATAAGTTTTACTTTCCCAACAGGAGACATAATGTCTTTTGAAGGAATGAATCGTTTTCAAGAAAATCGATTGATTCTTTCAGACGAAATAAATCTCTTAATTCGATGGAGATAAATTATATACATGAAGATCCAAAAGTCAGGAAAAACTTTAGAAATTAATAATTCATGAATTAATCAAGATAAATAGATGCCCTTTGCACAGAAAGAATGGAAATGAAGCCGGATTTTTTGTCAAGAAAAAAAATTATTGTTAGTATAATTTACATTTACACCAACAAATGGCGCTGTATTAGGTACAGATATCAGATTAATTCAAATTATCAGACGGTATAAAGTATAAAAAGAGCACCTGTAGCTGATAACGCCATTCTTGAAGCAGGTAGTAGTGGTAGTCGAGCTGTCCTATGTAATGTATCTTATCCTATATAATGTAAACTAGGTACCTAATATACTGCCATCTCTTGGTAGAAATCTAAATTATACTAATAATATTTTTTTTTCTTGACAAAAAATCCGGCTTCAAATCCATTCTTTCTGTGCAAATGGCATTTATTTATCTTTATTAGTTCATGAATTATTAATAAGTTTTCCTGACTTTTGGATCACCCTGTATATAGATTATCATGATTACCATCGGTTCAGGTAATTTTCATCTATTTGGCATGCTTAATTTAATCGATATCAACAATAAGATTTCAACATTTTTTTTATAACACAATATCTACCATTTGTAAATGTGCAGTGAAAAATCGTGAGTCCGTCACGTGACATTTTTAACGTATATATATATCTTCATGCAGAAATGTTTTAATATTACTTTATAGTTTCTTGACAATATAGTATCCATGTAATTGATAGCAGAACTTGTTCCACATAATTTTACTTAAGGTCTAATATAACTGTTTCACCAATCTCAATAATATTGATCGTGAAGAGCTCTGAGAAGTCAGCCATTTCCTGCCATATATCTCGTAGACGCATGGAATCAGTTCTTTGGCCTTAACTTAAGTAGTGACGTGGTCTTGTCCATTGGGATGTGGTGACATCAGGATCATAAGAAGATCTCGGATATTTTATTTCATGCGGATTAGTTTATGGAAGTTGGTTTTATTTCCTATTTTTTGTATCACTGGAAAGGAAAAACGGGATAATGAATGAAAAACATTGCTGCTTACAAAATAAACTTCATATATTGTTTGAAGGAGTTTGATTCGTTTAAAAAGAAATGTTTCAGAAGTGATAGTTCTTCTCGAAATCAACACCTGTTATTAAACTCTAAATTATCTCATGTATATAAAAATAAAAATATGGTGTGTATAGATGTGACTTTCCCTACATAATGCAATACTTTCACGACAAAGTAATGGTGTATAAAATCCACAGCGCAGTTTTTTAGTACTGAAAATACAAAGTTATGATAAAAAGTAACTTCACTCGTGAATGGAGCAAACTAGGTCCACGAAAATAATATGAACAAATTTGCTAGATATTATTGCATGCGGAAAGTGAATATATTGGATCATATTTACTTCATTTATAATTTTGCTTAATTTTTGTGAAAAATTTATTTGAGAAATGCGCAATATCTCGAAAACGGTCCATGCTAGTGACCTAATGATATAAACTATAGTTTATATCATTAGGTCACTATAGTTTATATCATTCGGTTTCTAACAAAAATAACTTATGATTATCTTAGTATTTATAGATTTTTTTTAAAACATTCAGCCGCTAATCATAAAGTATTTAGAGAAAAGTTCATGCTAGTGTTCTAAAATTCATATCATGCGTTTTCAAATGAAAAAAAAATCTGAGGTGATTGAACATCATTATTGAAATTCTTGATATTTTAATGATATTTGCAAACATTCATTCGAAAATTGCAAGGTCTTCTAAACGTTTGATTAGCGTTTAAAATTGACGAATACCGTATTCATCGATTGCAATAATCGTACCAAATTTTGTTTGAAACGCTCAATTGGTGCGTGAGATTGTAAAGAACCTTGATTCTCCAACCGGGAATCGAACCACGAGTCTTCCTACTGGCCAACCAACCTTTTACCGGTGAACTACTAGGGCGGTATTGCGAGTTCTTATTTTCAAAGTGAAAGCTGCATTGCCGACGGTCAACTGTTGAGCTACTGGGAAGCAGTTGCAAGCTCTTATCTTCAAATTGTTCTCTGCATTCCCCGCTCCTTAATGTTAGATTGCAGTGCAATTGACAATCCGGTTGACCACCTCCTGCTAATTTTAACCGAGATTAGCCTCCTGCTACTATTTTTACTTTCCACGCTATACACGGTAAGTATTACTTTCCCTGCAATGCCTGGTACTATATAGGGAAAGCATTGGAAACATGTCGAATATGACAACTCGAGTTTTCGATTGATATACACGTTTTAAGATCTCTAGAACACGAAAAAACAATTTTTAGCGTAACGTCTGTGTGTGTGTATGTGGGTGTGTCTTTGCAATGTATGTATCCACTCTATCTCATAAACTAATTGACCGAATTTCATAAAATTTGGTAGGTAAATCCCTTGTGGATGAATTTGGTGCTGATTAGATTTTCGAATGATTCGGGATAAAATACCTAGCTATTTTTATCGAAATGGCCCGCAAAAATTGTCTGTATCCACTCTAACTAAAAATGCAATAGATCAAATTTCACAAAATTTAGTGTAAAAGTCACTTGAAGGAAACCCCAGTGCTGATTGGGTTGTGGTATGATTCAAAAAAGGAAAACCTGCCTTTATTTACGAAATGTTCCGCTAAAATCTAAAATAAAAGACTACGTATGCTCAAATGTATCAAATAAATACTTGTTTTATATGTAATTTTTGATGATGAAAAGAATAAGACTAACCCCATGACTCTAGGACCAGCAGTTCTTGAGATATTCTATTTTTTTTCGCATTTTTGCTATGCCAAATTTGGCAATAAGTGCAGTTACCAAATGAAGCGAAAATTGATTAAAATGCACATTCGGGGTTATTTAAAATAATTATAGGTATTATTTTGTAAAATACCTATAATTATTTTATTATTATATATTATTTACCTATAATTATATTATTTCATTAAATATAGGTATTTTGTAAAATACCTATATTTAATGAATTTTTGAAGAAGTAAAGATAATATGAATCTGAGTCTGCAGGGAAAGTCATGTGCTGGTCATATCAGATTGGTATCCTTCAGGTTAGCTTCCTGTGGGGCAGTTGGTTTCCAAAATACCAGGGTCCACTAAATTCATGCTAGTCGATCTAGGGTCACTTTCAAACCACCTGCATTATTGCACTATCTGCATTAACTTACAGTGCCGATTTATTAAGGCGACGTTGTAAAGAACCATCTGCCCAACCGGGAATCGAATCATGAATCTTCGTACTGGCCGGCCATTGATGAAGTACTAGGACGACATTGCACGTTCTTATTGTCAAGCTTTGTCGACGCTATACCCGTAAAGTTCTGGAAAGGGCATTGTCTTTCACCGCATATCGAAATAAATGTTTAAATGTTTACTTTTAGTAAAAACTTTTATTTTAGTAAACCTTTTGCTAAGAATTATTCAACTGCACCAAAAATTGTTTTTGCCTAAAATAATATTTTCCTTCAGCTATTAAGTAAGTAATAAGGATTGTGAAATTTAACAATCAGTCACGTAATATATATTGCTGGAAAACTGGTTCCGAAGTTCAACACTCATCACATTTAATTATCAGATTTTCCTTTTTAAAGT